>CM034701.1:221600211-221618128 GCA_020142125.1 Phrynosoma platyrhinos | reverse complement strand
CTGCCGAGGCCTTCAGTTTTGTATTTGTGTATATCAAAATATTGACCTTGCTGGCCCCTTCCAACTGTAATATTATGTGATTCTATTATTCTAGGTACCTGGAGGTCACAGGTGGTGTGTTTGTGTGACACTGTGCATGCATGGTGGGGAGACAATAAAAAAAAATATTACCCAGTGGTGCAGCTTGATGTTGCGCTGTGCAATCTGCCTGAGGGTATTCAGCCTGCCTTGGGAATGGGCTGTGCAGACATCTGGGAAAAGCAGGATTGAGCCGTTCTGCTCCAGCGCTAGAATTCTGCTGCCAACTGAGAAAGGGGGGATCATTTTTTAATATCTTTAATATTCTTTTCATCCCTACTAATGAGTAATGTTTTCTAGGTATTGTTCAGTGTTACCTTGTAAGGGCATGTTAAAGCATCTGAGTCAAAATATTCAAGTTTTGCGATTCTGTTATCAATCTCAAGGGGAAGGGTAAATAAAAACCAATACAAAGAGATATAATGGAAAAGCATACTCTGAAGGGGGGACTTTGGAATAAGTTACATAACAACAAGAAAAAGAGTTTTGTTTCATTAGGCTGTCTTTAAAAAGTATCTAAGAGTAGGGTTTTTTTTGTAGGTTTTTTCGGCCTGTGTGGCCATGTTCTAGAAGAGTTTCTTTCTGATGTTTTGCCAGCATCTGTGGCTAGCATCTTCAGAGAAAACTTTCTTCTCCCCATGCAGCTGAAAGTTTTTCTCTGAAGATGCTAGCCACAGATGCTGGCGAAACATCAGAAAGAAACTCTTCTAGAACATGGCCACACAGCCCAAAAAAACCCACAAAAAAACTATGGATGTCGGCCATTAAAGCCTACGACTTCATATCTAAGAGTAGCCAATATATCTCTATATTAATTGCTTTTAGTTACCTTTTTAAAAAAAACCACCCAGAATGCTGCAAGGCATTGGCCTGTAGCATAAAATGCACCTATGTAGTGAAAAACACACATGCCTTGCAACTATAACATTAAATATTAACTAGACATTAAATTAATGGATTCTGATAATAGCTGGTGATCTGACTGATTGCTGGGTTTGTTTAGGGGAGTTCTCTCTCTCTCTCTCACACACACACACACATCCTGCCATGGTTGTGGTATATGTTTGACTTACCATACCTCCCATTAATACTGAAAGAAAATTGTCCCTGTATTAAACTTGGATCAGTTGTACCCAGTCTTCTCAGCAAAGCAAGGACTCTTTTGAGCAACTTTTTAAATTGTCCTTGCTGCCAGATTATCATGTGTTCTATCAAGTGACTTGCATCCACTATGAAAAAATACAAGTTCTGATCCATTAATCCCCAGATTGGTTGTCTCTAGCATACTTACAGCTGGAAGAATCTTGGTGGTATAGAGAAAATAAAAACAGAGAACAGTGAGGAGACAAGCTCCATGTGCTCTGAGATGGCCAATTTTTTATTCAGTATTTTTAAATATTTAAATATGGCCTCATAATGCTCCTGTGTTATGGAGAATGTTTTCAACTCCAGTGATTTTTTGTGTGAAGGATATATATATATATATATATATATATATATATATATATATAATATGAAAAATGTGTATCTCTCTGTTTTTATGGGTTATAGTTAATTGAGTGTTGTCCTGTCTTTTAATACTTATAATAGTTTTTTTATTTGTGTTTGTTTCTAACCCCGAAGGCCTTTTCTCATTGAGGCTAAAATGCATTGGACATTTTAAAAATACTGAATAAACAGTTGACCATCTCAGAACACGCGGAGCTTATCTCCTCACTGTTTTCTGCTTTTCAATGTGTTTTTCAATATTCTCTTCACTACAAAGAAAATAATGACAGAGTACAATAGGCTATGAGAGTGATTTAGTTTTGCTCCAAATATACAAAATTCAATACAATTGTCACTTTATTTGGCAGTGCATGTATATAAATTCAACCATGTTCTTCCATGTCATCAGCTTCGCAACACATTATACAATATCAAATAGGCCTGGCTATAAAGCCTGAACCTGACAAAGTGCATCCTCCCTATTCTGCAGGGTCGTGGTGGCAAGGGAAGCATCTATGTGTGGGCTTCAGGAGATGGAGGAAGCTACGATGACTGTAACTGTGATGGCTACGCATCAAGCATGTGGACCATTTCCATCAATTCAGCTATTAATGATGGCCGGACAGCTTTGTATGATGAAAGCTGTTCGTCAACCTTGGCCTCTACTTTTAGCAATGGTAGGAAGAGAAATCCTGAAGCTGGTGTGGTGAGTAACACAGTTATACTATTGAATTTTCTTGTTTACAACAGAAGAAAATTTAAAAGATGGGATGTACATTGTGGAGATCTTTCTTTCCAAAAGAAAACTTTCCCTTCACTGTGTGTGCACTTGTGTGTGTCTTTATGTCACCTATTAATTTATGGCAACCCCATGAATTTCATAGGGCTTTCTTAGGCAACAAATACTCAGAGGTGATTTTCCCCCATTCCTTCCTCTGAAATATACCCTAGATCACCTGATATTCATTAGTGGTCCCCCATCAAAGAACTAACCAGGACTGACTTTATTTAATTTCCAAGATCAGATGTGATGTACTAGATCATTGTTTATTACATGCTATGACCAAGAATTTTCCCCCAAGCATTTTACTCAAATAAAATACTGCATTCCTCAAGGTAAGGCAGCTTACTGGTGCTGTTACAGCCCATTAGGATAGTGCTGGGTAACTTTGTTTTTCTTCAGGCCCACACCTGAACAAACTTCAGGCCCACACCTACAAGCTTTTAAGTTCACCTCTCAAATGACCTACTGTTTCTATCCTTTCTGGTGGAGAATTATTAAATATTTTCCTTTGGGGAAGTGTAATGTTTCTAGAGGTCTTCTACAAGCTCCTGATCTTGGTTAAATAATTCAGCAGGTCAAATGAATCCAGAATTCCTGAATATCTTCCAAAGTATCTATTTACTACTAACTCCTGATTTACAGTAGAACAATTCTCCTTTGTATTTTCTTATCTTTGTATACCACAGCCAGCAACCAGAGTGTGGTTACCTTGTAAAAGTTATTACTTACAGTTACTCACAGACACGCCCCCAGAGTTAGTAACTGTTATAATTAGAGTTTTAAAAAGTAAGTCAGCTTACCAATTTATGGTGGAATTTATGCCCATTCCTGCAGAGTTCTCCACCCACTGAAGCTTCCATTGAAGGAAATGAGAAGTGATTTTGGCTGATTCCTTCTCCTTCCTTCTTCTCCATTATCCTTCAAAAAAAAAAAAGTCTACAAACCCTCTAGTCTGGAATGATCTGAGAGGTGAAATGGAAGAAGAGGAAACTGGGGAAATCTGCCTCCCCTTTTCCTTCAATGGGAATTTTCAGTTCAAGTATCAATGGGCTACCATGGGCAAAGAAGCCAAGACACATTACTATCTGTTCTGGAAGTTTTAAAAGGCTACAGCTTCTTTAATACCAGCCTGGCATGTGATTGGATCATCTGCCTGCATTTGATACACCCAACTTTCAGCCCATCTGTCAGAGATCTACCAAAAGTGACAGCCCATGGAATCCATGTGGGCACAAAGGCACTGTTTTGTTCCCTGCTATCTGAAAGAGAGGCCTGCCCAACAACACCCCAAGCCAGCCCTCAATAAAAGAGTGAATAAAAGGCCATATCAGCCTTGTACCCCAAACCTGGGTCTAACTCCATGCCACATCACCAAAGACTTCAGATAAATAAATAACAATTTTAACATGTTTAACACCAGTATATGTGACACAATACAACCATTGATAAAAGGACTGGGTTGGTGAGCAGGAAAGCAAGACGCCAGACTGCTGGAAGAGCTGCACTGCTGCCTTAGATCCTTCCTGGGTGAACATGAGTTAAACAGGTCTACTCCTATGTGGTAAAAGGACCCATGTCTCTCATAAGCTGACCAGCCATCTAATTGGATGTTTTCCCCAAAGCCTGTGAAAAGTCCTTCTGGAAAGGATACTGGTGCATAACAAGAGACATCAGGGGGGAAGCAGACTGGCAGCACGGGGCTGCCCTAGGAAGGTGCGCTGCGGGACCGAGGCATCCCCACGCAGCGATCCTGTGGCGCACCTTCCCCGTCCCTGAAAGGAGCGCTAAAATAGCGCTCCTTTCACAAGTCAGTGAAAGTGCACCGCAAAAGCTTGCGGTGCACTTTCACTGACTTTTCTGCCACAGCGTGTCCAGACGCTGTGGCGGGAGGTTGCCCTCGGAGCGCCGGCCGTGCGGAGGGCCGGCAGCTCCGAGGGCAACCTCGGGAAGAGGAAGGGGCGCCGAGCGTGCGGCTGCCCCTGCTCTTCCCTGCCTCCAGGATGGCTTTTTAAGCTGTCTGCTGAGGCCCACCAGTTCTTGCTGGCCCCCTACCCTAGAAAGTCAACTATCTGATATTTCGCTATTTGCTTAATGGGAAGTCTTAGGTGGGATATAAAGTCCCTTCTTTGAACAGAATGAGCTCTTCCACTATTGTGGGTGGGACTCCTGAAGCACTGGATATGAATACTGTGTGCCCTTGGTATTTGCTGGGGTTTGGTTCCAGGATCTCCTGTGGACACCAACATCTGTGGATGCTCAAGTACCATTAAATACAATGTCATAGTCAAATGATGTATCATATAAAATGGCAAAAACAAGGTTTGTTCTTGGAATTTAGATTATTTTTTAACATTTTAAAGCCATGGATGGTTGAATTCATGGATAAAAAAAATCTGTGGATGCAGAGGGCCAACTGTACTGAATGATGTTAGTATTTTCCTATTTTAAAAAAAATAAAAATTACTTTTAACTGCCTGCTGTTCTGTAACAAAAAGGAATTCAAGAGCATGAAAGTAACACCCTTGGGGTGTGAAGCAACAGATGATTTGTTTTCACATCATTTTTCTCTGTCTCTTCAGCTTCAAGGAGAAGTGGGTTGTTTTCTCTCATTTCCTTCTCTCTCTCCTCTGTTGCAGGCTACAACAGATTTATATGGCAACTGTACCTTACGCCACTCAGGAACATCTGCAGCTGCACCAGAAGCTGCGGGAGTGTTTGCACTTGCACTGGAGGCAAAGTGGGTGAAAACAGCCATAAATTATATTGTTAAGAGCTTAAATAGCCCTTATTTAGAGCTATGAGCAACCCTCTTAAGTTTGTATAAACTGAAATCCAAAATTCCATGCTATCTAGCTAAAGTTATACATTAAACTGCTTGTTTTTCAATAGGTTATTCATTTTGTGCAAATATACACATTCAGAGCTGGCCGAAGACATTTTGCTGCCTGAGGCGGGATGGCAAATAGCTCTCCCATCCACTCCTACAGTCAAAGCATATAAGTTATTTAAGCACACCAGGTAGAAGGTCCCATAAGCATCTTTCCCTGTCCTTGGTAGCAAATGCACAATCTCCACAAAGGAAGTGACCCAATCTGCTCCCTTTTCATGATATTTTGAATCTACAGCTTGAGGTAGCTGCCTCCCCCTATGTCATGGGCCTGTATAGTTCAACATCCTTACACAGGAGAAGTGGGAATTATAAGAATACAATTATCAGGTTTTGTCAAAAGGGACCCTGTCACTTCACTGTTTTCCCTTTTAAAACCATTTGAGAAGGACTCAAAGCTAACAATAGCTTGCTAGCTTTACTGTATATATGTGCATATGTGCCTTCCAGTCATATGTCAACTTACAGTGACCCAATGAATTTCATAGGGTTTTTGGAGGCAAGGAATACCAGGTGGTTTTGCCAGGCCCCTCATCTGAAATATAGCTTACAGCACCTGGTATTTGTTGGCAGTCTCTCATCTTAGCTACCAGGGCCAGGGGGGATCTGGTGCTTTTAGAAAGCCACATAACACCAGTTTTACAATCTTAACACTGGCTGCCTATTAGTTTCTGGGCACAGTACAA
The DNA here is from genome assembly GCA_020142125.1 of Phrynosoma platyrhinos. NCBI lineage: Eukaryota > Metazoa > Chordata > Lepidosauria > Squamata > Phrynosomatidae > Phrynosoma > Phrynosoma platyrhinos. The sequence goes on along the minus strand of CM034701.1, from coordinate 221,612,205 downwards.
GGTGTGGGTAATAATCTTTAAAGCCCTATATGGCTTAGGTCCAGCTTATTTGCGGGAGCATCTTCTTCCATACAATTCACCCTGCACACTCAGGTCCTCTGGGAACAACTTATTACAGCCAAAGATGACCAGACTTGCTGCAGGTACCCTGAGGATCTTCTCATTGGCTGCTCCTAAACTTTGGAACAACGTCCCAATGGAGATCCATCATATTACAACTCTTGATGCCTTCAAGAAGGCTATCAAGACGGATCACTTCCGGTGGGCATTCCCAGATTGATAGACGGACTCTCCCATTGTTCCATAACTGTGGTTGCTCTACTCATCCCACAATGCCTCATTTCAATGAGGGTTAATTTTAGACTGATTTTAGTAAATTGATTGTATTTTATAATGTTTTCTGTTTTAATCGGGGGTTAGGGAATTATGTTTAATGTCATTGTGATATTTTATTATTGTTATCTGCCTCAATCCTTCGGGGAGAGGCGGTCTATAAATATTATTATTATTATTATTATTATTATTATTATTATTATTATTATTATTATTATGGTTTGCCAATAGTGTTATTAGGACCAGCCAAAAAGCCACGAAAAGTGAGCTACTTTTTGACTTCTTTTCCAAGTAAAATATTTGTGGAAACACAAACTGATCACTACAAAAGTTGTAGAGAAGGAAAAGAAATTTGCTGGCTGAGATGAAGAAAACCAAATATGCAGGTTTAAAGTCTCACAACAGAAAATCAGAGATACTGTGAAAGATGTGAAAATTTCTCAAATTTTACCATCTTGCATCTCACTACATCTCACTGAGGTCCACCTGTGCTTTCTTCCTATTTTTATTTTTTAAGTTGCAAGACTTTTGCTTCCTTCCTACATTGAAATTTGTGCACAGATTTTAATACATTTTTCTTAATATATACCTTTATTTGTCCATTCTTTCTAATTTATATAACTGTCCCCATTGTCAAACATGTAAATATGATACATACATACACACACACACACACATATAATTTAGCTGTTTTTATTTTAAACTGTGTGCATTGTTTTATACAGACTTTATTTCTCAGAAAAGCCTTGCAAGCCTTGCAAATATGCAGCTGCTTGAGGTGATGTACACATTTTCTTGTGACAACCTCTTGAGAGGTGCCAAAATGCAACTCTTGTTGAGACTACTGAATCAAAAGACATTTTATTCAATCACTAGGTGTTACACAGCCCATATTTGGTTTTTAATAATAATAATAATAATAATAATAATAATAATAATAATAATAATAATAATAATAGCAGCAACAACAACAACAAGTGTAGAAGTGGTAGTAGTGGTGGTTACAGCAAGACATGCTGAGATATAATCATAATGGCTTTTCATACCCAGCCAGTACTTATTTGGAGGCAAATCTGATTAAGGAGTTCTAATTAATTGAGAAGCTTGCTCACATCTTTATAAAAAAAACCTTTTTCATTTGTACTAATAAGCATGTAGTGTTAATATTCACTGCAATTTTTGGCTACTATTAATAGCCAATGGCCTTTTCCAAAGCCTCTAGGGAGGCTAACTCTCACTATATTGCTTTCTTACAGTGGAGATCTGACATGGAGAGACATGCAACATTTGACAGTGCTTACCTCCAAAAGGAACCAACTTCATGATGAAGTTCACCAGTGGCGAAGAAATGGTGTTGGCCTAGAATTCAATCACTTATTTGGTTATGGTGTCCTTGATGCTGGGGCAATGGTTACAATGGCTAAAGACTGGAAGACTGTTCCAGAGAGGTTTCACTGTGTTGGTGGATCAATACAAGAGGCCCAGTAAGTAAAAACTAACATTATGGTCTCAGTTGAAAGTTAAGCAGTGTCATTACAGTCAGTTGAATTTAGCCGTGCTTCATTACCTTGGAGACTACAGAAGGGTATTGGAATCAGTGCATTGATTTCAACAAACAAGATTATTGAAACTAGATAAATGGAACCTTTTGTCATCATCTATATGGGATTCAAGCATTTATTTCTTGGTTGCATTCATACCCTGCCTTTCCTCCACTGAGCTCATGGTGCTGTATTAGACAGAAGTATTAGAACATGAATGTTTCAGGGCTAGGAAGTGGGACACAAATCTTCAAGATGTATCTTTCCCAAAGAGAGTTCTGTGTTGTATTATAGGGAAGAAACTTCTTGACCTATGTTAGCAACTTATGGTTTCCCATGACAAGGTAATGGGGTTCCATTCAAGATACAAGCCCTATATTTAATGGAGCCTTTTGTGCCTTTTAAAGCCAAGTCCTTAAAATGTAAATAGCTGTCTCAATGGTCAGTATGATTTTAATGCAAAAGGGAATCACTTTCCCCATTTTGGGTGACAGTTGTAACCAGGTGCAATTCCAGTCACTAATTTACATGGGGGGGCATTTTAGAAAGAAAATAAAAAAGAAAATCAGAGAGCAGCTCATTTCCCCAAAAACCTTGTCCAGAAATGTGGAAGGCTTTTGTGCTCCAGTGACATCATCTGGACTAAAGCTTGGTCTGAATCCCTCTCTCCACTCCCTGTACTGCAGATACTCTATCCCCAACTGCCCATAAGCTCTGCCTGAACCTTTCTGTGATGGGAATGGCAGCAGCAGTAACTGAGAAGACTCTCCCAGGGTTCTCCCTCTGTACAGCAAGGGGAGCCAACTGTTGGTGGTAAAGAGGCTACATTGCCTATCTGCTGACCATGGAGGGCTGCATCTCCCATTGCATCCCTCCCATTTTTGCTCCCAAAGCTCTAGGGCAGTGGTGGTGAACCTATGGCACATGTGCCAGAGGTGGTACTCAGAGCCCTCTCTGTGTGCATGCACACCATCGCCCAGCACAGAGTTTGCCAAAGTTCATTACTAGAAAGCCAGAGGGATGTGGCACTTTGTGATAAATAAGTGGATTTGGAGTTTCAGTCTCTAAAAGTTTCGCCATCACTGCTCTAGGGGCTATGAGGAGGATTTTGACCATATTTGGAGAGGGGGCTCAAGGCTTTTGTGACAACAGGAAGTGAAGCAGAACTCACTTCTGGTTCATTTCCTGTTTTTACTTTTTTGTTTTTAAATATCTCTTTGATCTAAAATGGACCCTAGAAGGGAAGAAATATGGTGAAAATGCCTCCATACTTTCTAGAGGGCATTGCAGGAATTTGGGAGAGGAAAAAAAGATTTAAAAGAAATATTTTTGAAATAATTTTTTAAGCCTTGGTAGCCACAAAAATGCCTGTGGCTCCATGTGGCTCCTGATTCACACTTTTCCCACCCATGATCTGCAGCATCCCACTCAACAGGGACTCTGGAAGGCCTTTCCCACAATGTCTGAGTCCTCAATAAACATGAGAGGTGCCTCAGAAAAAACACATTCAAGGTTCATTGTGTCTGACTCCTGAAACTATGTGAAGCTGTTACTCTTGCTGAATATTTCTGTGACTGGAAAATGTCGTTGCTTTAGTCTCCTTTCTAATCTGAACATGTTCAGGGGTTCTGTTTACTTTCTGAACTGAATAGGAAAGACTGAAGGATATGATATTCCACCCATATGACCTAGTGAAATTTGTGTTTTGAGCCAGATGAACATAAATTTCTGCAACAGGACTAGTTCCTCTACCCATCTGTTTGTCCATAACTATTCCTGGACTGGGGCCCATGACTGTTTGACTGTGGTCCATAGTCCACATCATTTAATTCCTGCTAAATGAAGCAAAACAAATATGGACACTGGGTTTCATTAGATTCTTAATTGACTTGTTCTGCTGTGTGGTGAAGACTCTAGAATACTTCAAAAACCTCCTTGTATAGTGGGTTTTACTGCTGTACCATGGTAATATTAAATATTGTGTTTGTTTTGTGTTCTCCAAGTCTCCAATTAAGGCTAGGTAGACAAATTATTTTCTTATTATTCTCATGCGGGTAGGCAAAATGAGTCAGCAAACAAATCAATTAATACTAATTGATGGCAACAGCTAAAGTTCAATTGAGTTATTTGAGATACTAACCTAATGATGGACAATTTATGCCTCTAACAGCTGCAATTTACCTTTTCAGTGTTATCTTAGAAAATGGTGGTGCTTTATAGGAAAAGAAAATGATATACAGCTCTGGCATAAAGGCTGTTACTGCTGATGAAAGCTTGATTGTTATTTATTTGATGTCATGTTTATAAAATCTATCAATTAGAATTTCTTTGGGGAAAACAAAATAAGGTACATTTGTAAGGCCTATAGCAAGGGCAGGAAATCTGTAGCCCCTGGGCCTAATTTGAGCTGCAGATGTTCCAAATTTGACTCATGTCTGGGACCCAACCCCTTTTGGAGTTAATTGGAGAAAGGAATATAAGCAAGGATTTTAAGCCCCACTTTTCCCTTTCCCTTTTCTGATTGCAAAAGGTGCAGTGGATAGGTGGGAGTCAACTGGGAAAGATGTATCACTAGTAAATTCAGCTCCCAGTTGAACCACACTCTTTAAGAAATGATCCTCAAGCCATGTACTGCTAGTTACAGAGCTCAGCAGGCAAGTCCTGTTCTACATATTTTGACTACGTAGGAAATAAAATGTGAGGGAGGTGCATTGGAATGTGTTGTATCCAAGTGGAATCTCTTTCCTCATTTTTCCCTACAAGCCAATTTTGCAGGAATCAGCTAAACTGTTTTTCTTGGCAAAAGTGATAGTATTCTTTCTTCCACACAGAATCTACCCTTTACAACTGGTTTATCCCATTTGTAAGAGGGTTGTTGTTAACTGCCATCACTCGAACTTGACATATAGTGACCTTGTGAATGAGACCTCCAAGTCACCCTGCCATCATCAGCCTTTCTCAGACCTTGTAGATTCAGGGCCATGACATCCTTGATTGAGTCAATTGTAAGGGGAAATAATAATAATAATAATAATAATGCCAGAAAGTAACTTTTTCAAGCTCTGCTTCTGACTTAACAAAATCTTTCTACTTTTCTATTGTGATTTCCTGTGGATTAAATTAAGAATGGGTAACTGTATCTTTATTTTACATCTCATGAGAAGTTGCTGCTGATGGCATTTTCTGCATGGCAGGTGTACATGATACATTCTTTTCCCACTGAACATTGGCAATGGAATAAGAATAAACTATGAAGGAATATAATACTGATATAGATGTAATGAGAAAAGGACCAGTAGTTACAAGCTGCCCTTATTATGAGAGCAAGCACAAGATAATCAAACTAAATGAGCAGATTAGCAGGTGCATGCACATCTAATGGACCCACAGTGATTGCCAGCATGTCTGAGCTATTTAAAGAAGTGCTTGTCAGAATGAGAATCTGTTTGCACTCCAGAGCCACTTCTTGAACCAAAGCTGGGAGAAGATAGGAAAAAATACTTAATTGGACCACAACTCCCAAAGTTTCCCAGCCAGGATGGCTATTAGCTATACTTGCTGACAAATTCTGGGAGTTACAACCTGGAATCCTGTTGCTGGTCTATACACAAAAAAACCCAGTTTACATCCATGTCTGATAATTTGGAGATGTTGCAAAAAAGGTATTCATTACCTTCTTCCAGAACATATATATACACACCACACACCACGCTAGGATGCACTACAGTGGACATTCACAGGCAAGAAGGGATGGCAGGAAGGGCCTAGGAAACATTCAGGTGTAATGCTGTGGGTAGAACAACTCAGCACAAAAGTTATAATCATAAAAGCCATTGTATTCCCTATTTCCATGGATCGATGTAAGAGCTGGATAGTTAAGAAATATGATAGTATGAAAATCAATACATTTGAGATAATATGGTGCTGGAGAAGAATGCTGAGGATCCCATGGACAGCCAAAAGGACAAACAAGTGGGTCCTAGAGCAGATCGAACCAGAAACCTTCCTGGAAGCCAAGATCATAGAATCAGAGTTGGAAGAGACCACAAGGGCCATCCAGTCCAACCCTGCCATGCAGGAACTCAAAATCAAACCATTCCTGACAGATGGCCATCCAGCCCCTGTTTAAAGAACTCCAAAGAAGGAGACTCCACCACACTCCGAGGGAGTGTGTTCCACTGTCAAACAGCTCTCACTGTCAGGAACTTCCTCCTAATGTTGAGGTGGAATCTCTTTTTCTGTAGCTTGCATCCATTGTTCCGAGTCCTATTCTCTGGAGCAGCAGAAAACAAGCTAGTGCCCTCCTCAATATGACATCCGTTTAAATAATTAAAGAGGGTTATCATATCCCCTCTTAAACATTTCTTCTCCAGGCTATACATACTCAGTTCCCTAAGTCGTTCCTTGTAGGGGATGGTTTCCAGACCCTTCACCATTTCAGTCACCCTCCTCTGGACACGCTCCAGTTTTTCAACATCCTCTTTGAATTGTGATGCCCAGAACTAGATACAGTATTCCAGGTGGGGCCTGACCAAAGCAGAATACAGTGGCACTATTGCTTCCCTTGATCTAGGTACTATATTTCTATTCATGCAACCTAAAATTGCATTAGCATTTTAAGCTGTGGCATCACACTATTGACTCATGTTCAACTTGTGGTCTACTAAGACTCCTAGATCCCTTTCACACATAGTCTCGTTAAGCCAGGTGTCCCCCATCTTATATCTATGCATTTCATTTTTTTTGCCCTAAGTGCAGTACCTTACATTTCTCTGTGTTGAAATTCATTTTGTTAGCTTTAGCCCAGCTTTCTAATCTATTAAGGTCATTTTGAATTTTCCTCCTGTCTTCTGGGGTATTAGCTATTCCTCCTAATTGGTATCATCTGAAAATTTGAGAAGCATGCCCCCTATTCCTTCATCCAAACCATTGAAAAAGATGTTGAATAGCACTGGGCCCAGGACAGAACCCTGTGACACCCCACTGGTCACTTCTCTCCAAGATGAAGAGGAGCCATTGCTGAGCACTGTTTGGGTTCAGTCAGTCAACCAGTTACTAATCTATCTAACAGTTTTATTGTCTACTCCACATTTTATTATCTTGTTTGCAAGAATATCATGGGGGACCTTGTCAAAAGCCTTACTGAAATCAAGATATGCTATGTCTACCACATTCCCTTCATCTGGCAAGCTGGTAATTTTATCAAAAAAAGAGATCAGATTAGTCTGGCATGACTTGTTTTTGAGAAACCTATGTTGACTTTTAGTGATTATGGCATTCCCTTTTAAATGTTCACAGACTCTCTGTTTAATGAACTGTTATAGAATCTTTCCCGGTATTGATGTCAGACTAAGGGGTGATAGTTGTTGGGATCCTCTTTTTCCCCTTTTTGAAGATGGGGACAATGTTTGCCCTCCTCCGGTCTTCTGGGACTTCTCCTGTTCTCCTGGAGTTCTTAAAGCAGGGATAGGCAACCTTTCCCCTTTAAGGGCCGAGGGACTTCAGCTCCCAGAATCCCAGGAGCTATTGGCCAACATGGGACTATTGGCCAACATGGCTGAGGCTTCTGGGAGCTGAAGTCCCTTGGCCCTTAAAGGGGAAAGGTTGCCTACCCCTGTCTTAAAGATTATTGCCAGTGGCTCTGAGATTACATTTGCCAGTTCTTTTAATATCCTTGGATGTAGTTTATCTGGTCCTAGAGACTTAAATTCATTTAGGCTAACCAGGTATTCCTGTACTTTCCCTTTACTTATTCTGTGCTGCTTTTCCCCTATTGTGTCTGCTGCTCCATTTTTCTTAGGTTGAACATCCTTTTCCTTTTGTGAGAAGACTGACGCAAAGAAGGTGTTGAGTAGTTCTGCCTTTTCTCTGTCCCCTGTTAGAATTTCTCCATCTTCTTTGCGCGGTGGCCCAACCATTTCCTTCTCCTTTCTTTTGCTGCAGACATAGCCAGATAAGCCCTTTGTATTGTTCTTTACCCCTCTAGCATGCCTGAGCTCATTCTGTGCTTTGGCTTTCCTGACTTTACCCATACATGTGCTCGCTATTTATTTGAATTTCTCTTTAGTGATTTCTTCCCTTTTCTATTTCTTGTACATCTCTCATTTAAAACTTAGTTCAGTTGAAAGTTCTTTCGTCATCCAACTCACTTTCTTGAGACATTTCCCATTTTTTGTTCTCAATAAACAGTTTGGGATTGTGCCTTCATTATCTCCCTTTTGAGAAACTCCCATCCATCCTGAACTCCCTTCTCCTTTAGTATTCCTGACCATGGGATCACTCCTAGTGTTTCCCTAAGTTTGTTTAAATCAGCTCTCCTAAAGTCTAGAATGAGTGTTTCACTATGCCTAGCTTCTCCTTTCCACTGTATAAGAAACTCCAGGAAAACATGATCATTCCCACCTAAGGATCCCACCACTTGCACCCCATTGACCAGGTCATCCCTGTTGGGTAGAATCAGATCTAAAATAACTGATCTCCTTGTTGCCTCTTCCACCTTTTGGACAAAGAAATTGTCTTCAAGGCAAGTGAGGAATTTGCTAGACCTTGAAGTATTGGCTGAGTTTGACTTCCAGCAAATATCAGGATAGTTGAAGTCATCCACCACTACTACATTTCTCCTTTCTGGGTGTGTGTTTATCTGTTCTAGAAAGGCATCATCCAATCCCTCAGTTTGACTTGGGTGTATGTAGTAGACTCCCACTAGAACATCCGTATTGTTTCCTTCCCCTTTAATTTTTATCCAGATGCTTTCCACCTGATTTTCAGGATTTAAGCCCTGGATCTCTTCACAGGTGTAAACATCCCTGACATATTCCTATGTCAGGGATTCCTCCTCCTCCTTTTCTCCTCCTTTCCTGTTTGGCCTATTTCTCTTAAAAAGGTCATACCCCTCTATTCCTACATTCCAATTGTGAGACTCATCCCACCAGGTTTCAATGATGCCTATTATATTGTATGTGCTAGTAGTTCAAGTTCATCTTGTTTATTTCCCATGTTCTGTGCATTTGTGTAGAGACATCTAAGAATATGTGTCCTCCCCACTTGCTGCCTGTGTGAGTTTTTTTCCTCCCTTGCATTATTTGCCTTGTTCCCTCTATAACACTTTGACTATTATCTCCAGCCCATGATGTACTCCTGCCTTCCAAGATACCTTCCAAGATACTGTCTCCCTCCCCAACATGATTCAGTTTAAAGCCCTCCAGATCAAATGTTTGAGGCTATTGGCAAAAACACTTCTGCCAACTGGTGCGAGATGCCCATTCCTTGCTAGAAGTCCACCCTCATGGAACTGCAGCCCATGATCTAAGAAGCCAAATCATTCTTGGCGGCACCATCTACGAAGCCAGTTATTCACATCTGCTATCTTCCACTCCCTTCCTGGACTATGCCCTTCAACTGGGAGAAGAGATGAAATAACAACCTGTGTATCCAGCTCTTTCAGCTTCCTATCCAAAGCCTCATAATCCCTTCTTGCAGTATAATTGGTTCCCACATGGACCAAGAGGAAGGGGTAATGGTCAGTAGGCTTCACCAGTCTTGTCAACCTCACTGTCACATCATGGATTTTTGCCCCAGGGAGACATCTTGTCAGGCCCACAAACTACTGCTTCTGTACTCCTCAACAAGGCATCCCCAACCACCACGACACGCCTCCTCTGGGGCTTAGCAGCGGCTGTTCCCTGCAGTGGTACTCTTAGGGTTCCCTGCACTGTCCCTGAGGACTGTCCCTGCTGCTCTTCCTCTTCATCCTTGATAAAGGAGAGAGCTTCAAATCGGTTCTGTAACTGCAAGCTCCCAGAATGATCCCTGGTTTCCCTACTTCTCTGTATGACATTCCTCCAGGTGTCCACCTCCTGTGTGCATGAAATGACCTTCTCCTCAACAACTTCCTCTGTGTGGTCCCCATCCAAGAACATTCATTCCACTTTCTCCAGGAAGTCCTCTTGCTCCCTAATATGCTGAAGTGTAGCTACCTGGGCCTCCAGCCGCTTGACTTTCTCTTTCAGGAGGGCTATGAACTTGCACTTGGTGCAGATGAAATTCCCCACATCTCTTGGCAAGAAGACAAACATCCCACAAGTGTTGCAGGTGACTGCAGCAACCCCCTCAGTGTCCATTATGAGAAATCTTAAGTAAGCACTGAAACAGGACTGTGGGCTTTTCCCTCAAAAACTCCCCTTGTAAAGAGCCACGTAAAAGGCCCCTGCTCTCTTAGTCTTTTCACCAGGCTCTGTCAGTGATCTCAATCAACTGGGTTTCTAACTCTACAGAGTGCTGGATGCTACCTTATTCTGGAGGCAAGTCTCTGTCTCTCTTCCTCTGAGCAAAAAACAACCTCAAAGCCCTTTAAATTCTTACCATTATTATTATTAGGAGAACCTCTAAAAAGAAAGGTCAAAGCCCCCCTTCTACCTGTGCTGTGTTTTTCCTTGTCCTGTGGGACGAGTTGTATAGAGTCTAATTGGCTAGCTCCACCCCCTATTGACTCATAAATGTGTCTCACCAAAGCCCCACCCAATCAACAACAGTCACACTCTCCCCAAGTGTTTTTAAAAAGAATTTAAACACTCACCCACTCAAAATGGCTGCCCAGAAACTGCTTTCCTTTTCCTACCTGGCAGAAACTGCCCTGGAAAGCCGAACTGAGACTGTTGTGCTTTGGACACATCATGAGAGGACTCTTTGGGGGGAAAAAAAACAATAATGCTGGAGGAGGTGGAGGGAAGCAGGAAGAGAGGAAGGCCACATGCTCAATGAATGGACTCTATTAAGGAGGTTACGGGTATGGGTCTGGAGGAATTAAGCAGAGCAGCGGAGGACAGAGGGTCTTGGAGATGTCTCATCCATAGGGCCGCCATGAGTCAAGATTGACTCAAGGGCAATTAACAACAAAAGAAGAATACTGTTCAAAAAGAAGATCACTGGCAACTTACTAGAGGTCTAGGAAGGCAGTGTTAAATGACTGCTATCTGGGTACCTTATGCCATCCGTGATCCCCTCCTCTTCAGCCAGTAAATGGCCTTGCAAGTTCATCTTCAATGCATGGAGACTGCCTTCCAGGGACAGACAGGACGTGGAAGACAGGCAGAGCATTATGTTCTTCCACTATGATAAATGATGTTGGGTACAGTCCAAAAAAGTAACCTCTTTCATCTCTGAGCTGGGAAGGGAAATAGAAACAGGAGGTCCCTTAGGGAGGCACAGGAGGTAGGTACCACATGACCAACAGCAGACCCATGGATTTGCCTAATCCACTGGAGCTACCTCATGGTTAGCTCTACAATGACACATTCAGATATTTAAAATGGTTTAATTCTAGGGGTAGTTTAGTTGCTTTTTGTCAACATTTTTATATTATTTGGATTATATCTAAAAGCTGTTATCTATATATGTTTTGATTTTTGTAAGCTGCTCAAAACCACTGCAAAATAAAAAATATAAAGCGAAAATCTTGGCCAATTTTTCATCCCCAAATAGCAAGAACCCAGAGTAGTCTTATTCCACATATGGATCAAATTGACTGTGGTCTTTCCTTCCTACCTTCAGGATCATTTTATCACTGTTATCTTTATAGATCCACACTGAAATGGGAACTTCCATTGTACAAAAAGATGGATATGATCTTGATATCTTCTAGTGTTCCCCCCCCCCCACACACAAGACATCTGAGGTATACTCACAGAGGTATTTGAGAGGGTGTTCTTAGTATTGGCTGGAAACTATAGTGACATAACTACATAGTAAATCCCAGTCTAACTCCCACCCATCCCCACTGTTGTGACAGGCAGTAACAAGTTCTCTGTCCCATCCCCCCCTTTCAACAGAGATTGTTCATGGGGGTGTGTGGGGCTGTGAAAATGTCAGTCAGTCCTGAGCAACAGGGGGACAGACTCCAGCTGATTGCAGTGGCTGGTGCCTGATAAGTGGCTATTGGAGGACTTTTGTGATCCCTATGTATTCCCTAGATGAGGAATCATGAATATGAAGCAGTCAACGAATGTGTAGCTCTTGTTTATGCATTTGGGATGACCCAATAGGATTCCAGCCAGTGACTCCAATCTTTGGAACTCCCTTCTCAAGGTGTCTCAACAGTTTTCATCTCTATTTTTTTTTTTAA
>CM034701.1:221572547-221590798 GCA_020142125.1 Phrynosoma platyrhinos | reverse complement strand
GGGGGTCTTTCTCCCTTTTGCACTGAAAGTGGCTGGCTAATGTTCCTACCCTCTTGTGAAGGCAATGCAAGGAAGATTGCCCACATAGATGGGTGAGAACACCTGTCAGCCACTTCCTGAACAGCAGGGGAACAGACCTCCATCGACTGCTTTGGCTGCTGTTTGGTAAGTCTGGATTGGGGACTTTGATGGTCCTTAAATATCTCCTAAATGTGGGGATACATTGGGAGTGTGAATATGAAGTAGTCACAAACATGCAACTCATGGTTACACACTTGTAACTACCCAATATATTCTGGCTGTATATTGACTAGCAGGAGCCATGTTTTGTAAGATGCACTTCATTAATGTAGATTAATTTAAAAAAAATAAAAATAAAGCAGAAACTGAACATGAACCACTTCTAGCCCCAGATACATGAATGAATGTTAGAGACTTAACAACTGCTTTCTATATCCCACTGAAGAAAATAGAAAAACTCTCATTAGCAAAAGAGGCTTGGATGCAAAGGCTCCCATTCTCCCGTGTGACAGAAACTGCACTACATTAGCATGAGCACATCTAGTGCATCTAGTGCCAGTAAATGAAAGACATCTTGTGTAATTTGTTCCAAAACCATAAATCCTAACAACCTAATGAGCATATGGACATGCATTTCTGAAAGCAAAATTTGCCTCTGCAGTGATGAGCTTAAACTGATTTCTATTTCCTTTGTAAAATCCATAGCCCCATGGGAAGGTCAACATTCTCATCAGCATCATATCACCGAAGCTTGGGATGTTATTTTTTAAAATTGCTCTCATTGCATTGCTTAAAAAGTAACTCAATGCCATCACATGCTGCAATGCTGGGGAAGTAACTCATTACATTACTTGTGGCACTGCTCATAATTTTTCTTATTTAAAAAAGAAAAAGAAAAAAATGAACCTTTATGGTTAATAAGAGAATAACAATTGAAAAACAAAAACAAAATTCCTATCAAAATACATACAAGAATGACCTTTAAAAGTAACATTTTGCTGGTAACTAGAAACTATTACTTGTTATGCCAACAAAGTAACTCACTCTTATTATTGTGATGTGGCTTTGTTACCCCCTCATTGTCGCAAATGTATTTATAACAATGTATGTACAACTACATTGCTAGTTACATGTAGCTACATTGCTTATAATTACATTACTTGTAATGTTCAACATATTACCTTCATCACATTCAGTGCAAGGTACAATTACATCAGTTGTGCAGACCTCCTTTGCTGGTTCAGGCCATTTATATTTAAATACATAACTAACATATCTGACATTAGTTGTAGTATATGGATTCTGTGAAAGCATATCAGCATATATATTACATCTTTATATATACAGGTCCAAAAATTGTGTATAGGAACAAGAATATATTGCTTATATATGTATGTTTAATAGACATACACCCTTTGTTCATAGATATTTCTTATAAAAGCAAATGTCACATTAATATCTTGGAAGGTGTTTAAAACAGTAAATGAGGAGGATTCTCATTTCAGAAACTGCATAGATGTCTTTGCTTTGATGTAATTTTGCACTTGAATATTAAATGTCCTATATAGCAGCAAAACAACTAAATTGGTGTACATATTTTCATAATCTGAACTGAAAGATAACTCTAAGGAGTGATGGCACAATCTGATAATTATATTATTATTATTATTATTATTATTATTATTATTGTAATATGTATATACAAAATATATAGAGACTGATACATATAAGCCTTTGGATTTACTTTCATTATTTGCATCACAATAAAATTGGCAGGGGGGAATATGTCCAGTTACAAGTTCTATGGTATTGCTGATGCAAAAATGGCTTTATTATAATTTGTTTTTTAAAAGATGGGAGTCATGGGATTGTTTGCAGGCAGTAAACATTGTTAAAGCCCTGTGCTAATGTTTTATAATATGAGTAAAATAAAAAGATGCTGTAAAGTGGCCGATTCTATTATAGTTGGTTATCTGAAGCTACATGATGCTGTATTCCTTAATGTTGTACAATGACAATGTGTAGAATTTGAGCTTGGGTAAAAATCTCAAAGCCCTTGGGTGTTTATTGTGGTTGTTTGGAAGCTGAGGTAAGAAATTGTGTGGATGTTCAGACAGTCTCTGCTCCACCCAGTTTTTAACCACAGCTGCTTAGCAAACATGAGTGAATGATCCCTGAGCCTATCCAAAATGTCTGGTTAAGAGCTATGCAGCCAGCTCAGCTGAAGTATAACCAAAACTGGCTACCTTGGACATTTTGTGTGCTTTCCCAAATGAAACTGCCTTCACAAAGTGAAACAGAACCAAACCTGAACCAAGATGAAGTTTTGTCAAGAGTGTCACATTTAGAAAGGAAAATAGACTTTCTCTTCTTTCTCAATGACTTAAAAACAAACAAACCAGAAAACACCCAGGGAAGGGAAATACCAAGAGGGAGAGGCCAGGAGAGACAGTTTCATCTAATCTAGGGATGGGCAAAGTGCAGCTAAAGGGTTCACGCGCCCTCGTCCATGGTTATTTTTATGACTCAAAAACTAATTTTCACCCCCAAATTTCCTCTAGGATGTGTGCCACATTTTGGATTCCCTGCAAGCTATATTGTAAATGTATGGTTAAGATGCTCTACATGCTACTTTTAATGTTTTTAATACTTTAATTATTTTTTTTTAAATTTCTATACCCATTCTATATTTAAACAGATGTATAGTTTCTCCTTAAGTTTTAATTGAATGTACCCCCATTCCTTTGCACTGGTCTTTGACCATAATAAACATTTATTCACTTCATATTAGGCCCAGGAGAAGGCTTTAAAAAAAAAAAACAGGAAGTAAACCAAAGATTTGTCCAGAATTAAAATGGCTGGGGGTGGGAGTAGTGAAAATGGCCCCCATGATCCTACAAGGAATTTGGAGGCAAACAATTGTTTTAATTTTTTTTGCAGGGGAGGTATGGCAGGGCAATGAAGCCCACTAGGTTCTACCAGAAGGGGGGCTAATGTGGCCCCTTACCTTCCCAACAGGTGCCTACCACTCTTTTAATCCTTCAGTATGTTTTATGAGGAAGTCCCCAATTGCTCTGGCAGAGGAATTGTGACTTTGACATCTGATTCCTCACCAAGCTTCACTACTAAAAATGCTTCACATTTTTAAAAAGCTTCATAACTCCTTATCCTCTACATATTTCCTCCTGAAATGCTATGGCTTTGGGACCTGCAGACAACCCTATGCCTTTTTAATACAAATTGACCAATCTCCCCAAAAATGGGGAGAGGAAAGAGGGATCACTCTAATTCCCTCCTCTAAACATTTGCAGGTATTTCTTTATGTAGGGCTATCTTTCTCCTATTTGTCATCTTTATAGCAGTGGTTCACAAGAAAGAAAGAAAGAAAGAAAGAAAGAAAGAAAGAAAGAAAGAAAGAAAGAAAGGAAGGAAGGAAGGAAAAATATTTATTCTTTGATGCTTGTTTGTTTTGTCTACAGTTGTCCCTCCAGATTTCCAGCTTTAGCACTCAGGGTTTTGATCATTCATGAAGTCACTGCCATGTGCACTCCCTCTCCTTCCTCCCATGCGCTCCTTTCTATACCCTTCCTTCCTTCCTTCCTTCCTTCCTTCCTTCCTTCCTTCCTTCCTTCCTTCCTTCCCTCCCTCTCTCCCTTCTTCCCTTCCCTCATTCTCCCCCCATGCTTAGCTTTGCCTCGGGGGCAAAGAGAGGACCTTCCTTCAGTCTGGTGGGAGTGAGGCAGGGCACAGGGGCTGCCAAGGTCTGTAATCTGAACCCACCATCATAGAGACTAGCTTCCCAGCAGTGCTCTGGGCCCAGCATGTGCACACTTCACCCCCTCTGCCACAGCCAATGGGTGCAAAATACATCCATCCCCTCCTTGCCCTCCTGTAACTGGCCCAGCTGAGCCAGTTATAGGTGGGCATGAGGGCAAGGAGGGGAAGGAAGAATGTGCACCCACTGGCTATGGAGGAGGGGGCAGGGTGTGTGCATGCTGGACTCAGAGCACCACTGGTAAGCTAGTCCACATGGTGGCTGGCACAGATTACAGGCACCACAGTCCCTGTGCCCTGCCTCACTCCTGCCAGTCTGAAGGAATGCCTGCCTGACCCCTGAGGCAAAGCTAACGGGAGGGGGGGAAAAAGAGGGAGGGAGGGACATGAGTATTCGTGAAATGTCCTATCTATGGGGGGAGGGCTGGAACATATCCCCCCCATGAATCCGGAGGGATGACTGTATTTTTAAAGTTGTAATAAAAAGTTACAATATGTGTATAAGATCTGAGGCTTTTTGGCTGAATAAAAAATATATTTAAAAAAAAAAACAAGAAACATTAGGAGCCAAGATGGGTCAATATGAAGCTGAAGGCTTTCACGGCTGACATCCATGGTTTTTTATGAGTTTTTTGGGAACATCCACATAGCTCGAAGAACCCACAGGATGGGTCCTTTTTTAAATACTCTGAATGGAAAGAATAGTCTTGTACAGAAAACACTGTACTTAGTTATCTGCAGTGTAGCAGATATTGGATGGCATCCTGTATTGCAGTTAGATTTGTAGCCTAGAGTTACAGATCTGTAACAGTTCTATTTGCAGTTATACTATGTATTTACAATCACGACACTATTGCTATAATTGCAAATGCTCCTCACATCCCATCTTAATCTCCAGGAAGCAGCTCCAAGTGATGGAAGTAAGTTTTGATGGCAATTGGGGCATCTTCGATGACATTTTCAGCCCTCTCCCACCAGCAAGCAAGGCTGTGACGATCAAAAGCAGGATCCATCTCAATTCCTCATTGTACTGCATGTCTTGTGGGATGGAATTGAAAACATAATCCTGCTGTGCCCAAATGCCAGGAGAAGGGGCCTCTATCACTTGATGTGTCTTCTGTCTGTTAAAGTCAGTTTGCAGGGATGTGTCTTCTGTCTGTTAAAGTCAGTTTGCAGGGTCAGGCCAGGGGATGCTATTTAGTTACTTATTTGTAACTAAGGGTACATATAAACTGTAGAAATAATGCCATTTGACACCACATTAAGTGCCGTGTTTTATGGAATCTTGGTATGTGTAGTTTTACAAGAACTTTAGCCTTCTTTGCCAAAGAGGGCTGGTGCCTAACAAAACTACAGATCCCAGGATTCTGTAGGATAAAACCATGAGAGTTTCAGCAGTGTCAAACTGCATTATTTTTGCAGATGCACCCTTTGTCACTAATGTAAGGCTAAATGTTTGAATTTCTGCCAAGAGATATAATCAGCTCTCCATATCCATGGATTCTTTATCCATGAATTCGGGCATCCACAGTATGAAAATGTTTTTTGAAATATATAAATTCCAAAAAGCAAACTTGATTTTGCCATTTTATATGAGACATCATTTAATACACCATTGTATTCAATGGGTCTTGAGCTTTCATGAATTTTGGCATCCACCGGGGTTAGGGTGTCCTGGAACCAAACCCTAGTGGATACTAAGGGCCCACTCTAAAATGTTATTGGCAGTTCCCCCTATTTAAAGCACAAACTGGAAATAAGTGTAACACAAAACTTATCTACCTATTTGACTGTAATTAGGGAAGCATAATTCCTTCCTAAGAAGCTAATAATCTTGCAGATTTCACCCAACTGTGAGAAAGAGAATAAAAGGCATAACCATCTTTGTATTTTCTGTAATGGGAAATCAGTGGGAAGCACAAAACCATTACATTTTTTAACCTTGGCAAGAGCTTGAGACATGAGAAGAAAAAGAATGGTTTTGGGACAAGTTTAGTGATATCCATTTGGGTCCAGTGTCCCTAGCTGAAACTGATTTCTCAATAGTTCTATTGTTGTAGTGTTTATTAATTCATTTATCTCCTGTCCTTGAAATAATTTTTCCATGACAACTTACACAAAAATTCAGCATTAGAAACCACTCAACAATACAATAAAATATCAGCAAAACTTCAAAATAATATTAAAGACAGTTAATTCAGTCTTTCAAAAGGAGGTTTACTTTTTACTAGAATCAACAACTTGGGTGCAAGGAGAAGAACAGGCAGAATAAGATGACCCCTCATCTTAGGGGGCAGATTGACCCTGAGCATCTTACCATGCTGGAAGACTGATATAAAGGCAGTTGGTCTGCAATAGATTACAGTAGTCTAACAAGTAGGTTACCCAAGCATCTTTAACTTTGGCAATGCTATCAGAAGAGATTGCCCTTGGCACATTAGCTTGATGTTCCATGAAGGAGACACCACTTAAGCATCAAGTGAGTACCTCCAAGTTGTGAACCTGGTCCTTCAAAAGGAATGCTATCCCAGCTGAGGTAAACCCCACTATCCTGGGCAGGAGAAACACTCAACAGCAGCATGTAGTTGATACAGTCAGCTAAGCCTTTGGGTTAATATTCTTTTAATGGGAAATACATATACAAAAAATTAATGTAGCATTTTATGTATTCTGGCAATGTGTCCTTGTGAAATGTAGCTCATTTAAAACCTGTGCAAGACTGATATTCAAACAAGTGCTTGCAACATCAAAAATACTCCGGAAAATGTCCCATGAGTATGATATCTATCCAAAGGCTGCTTTTCCCTCAAACACAAATAAAATACAATTTTCAGTATTGTTTCCATGTCTAAAGAGCATGTTAATCTAACACAGGAGACAGCAACCTCCACTCATAATTAATTAGTATGATATTTCTGTTCATCTGTGAATTAACCTTAGATATACTTTAAAGAATTTTCTTTATAAGTAAATAAATAAAAATAATTTTATATAATATTTTCTATGATATTGACTATTGAATATATTGACTATCTCACTTATAAAATACACTATAATCAATAAGACAGTCACTGCCATAGCATGCAATTTCTTCTAGCATTTAGTTCCTTACGTTGTCTGTAGCATATTTGCTACTAACATTTTTTTAAAAAATCCAGAGAGCACTCAAAGGCTGTAAAGGGTAGGAGGTCCATGCCAGAAACATTTTACCCACCCCTAATTTAACACACACCTTCAAATCACCTTATGAATTTGCAGTCAAGAGCATCTGTGTCAAGAATTGTCGCCATCCAGTTGTGATATCAAGCATGCTTACCCTGTTTATGCAAAATACTTTTAAATGTACCCTGCAACTCATTATTTGGGCCTCCTGTGTCATGACATCATGACATGCATTTCCCTGCCTCTGTTAGCATCAGACAAGTGTTTGAAGCAGGAATAGGGAAATACAAAATATATTAATGACACAGCATGGAATATTACTACAGACTTTTGAGGGAGAGGGCCACAGAATCTGAAGAGTGCATGAGACATCAAACAGACTAGAGCAATAAGGAGCAAGCAAAAAACAAATTTATTCTGAAGAATCTTCAAAATCATCCTGTGCAATAAAATTGCCCAACTTCAAGCTAAATCCTCAAATTATTATGCCTTCAGTATTAAGGAAATGCCACCAAACTGCAAGATCCTTCTTACAGGAAGCACATATAATGTGAAATCCCAGTAGAACTTTAAGTCCTTCATTAGCCATGTTTGTATGGAACTCCTCATCAGTGATACATTCATAACCAAGTTAGGACAGTGCTTACAAGGTTTTGCAAGATCTTGAATACTGACTGTCTGAGTGATTTTTGTAAGAATGGTTTGAAATGGCCAAAAAAAAAGCACTAAAAATAACTAACCCTGGAGAGGGCTACCTTTGCATTCCTGCTAAGCATAGTTCCAGTAACATTGGCTCTACTAAGCTAAATCACTAGCATCTGAACAGGTTGAAAAGCTTAGCATGGGTAAAATCCAAATATATTAGTGGTTGATTAGCATTTTCCCATTGCCATCTTTCTCCCCTTGATCCAGGGTTGTAGATGTGCATGCAAATGTGCACATACATATACACACACAAGCCTATACATATTCAAATGAGTTGTCTCTTCCAAAACAGCATCTTTTGGACAGAAAAATGCCACCAGACATCCCATACCTATGAATAAAGTATTGGATTAGAACAATCCATTTGGTAAGATGGCAGTCATCCAGTTGTTTACTCCTGAAACTCTGTGATGTGCAACTTTATGTTAAATCCAGTTCAGTGACAGGTAACTCGACAATTTTAACAGTTCTTAAATGTTTACTAAAAGAGTCCTCAATAAAGATTAATTGGATCTGGTCATAGGGCCTATTTGTTGATTTTCCATGTTGATGAAAAGCTCCATAGCTCACTGAAAAGCAGCCTGGTGACCTTATTCTTTAGGGGCTTTTTTTAAATCCACCATTTGAAAATCATATTAAGCACTAGGCCAGCTTTGCTCCATATACTGCATAGTTCACATAGATTGTTGCACACAGTGCCATGCCTCCTGTGATGTTATTTTAAAAATCTAGAGCTTTTCAGCCTTCATGTTGCATGGCAAAATAAGCAGCTTTGGACTTATTTGCCTAAATCAAAATCAAAAGGGGTTGCTCTTGTTACTGTGTTACTGTGGTAGGGCACAAAGCTGGTAGGTCATCAAGGGAGCCAGTATTGCTAGGGAATACAACTCTCCCAATGTGGCTAGGAGGAAAAGGATAGGAAGCACCACAGCAACTGAAGCAGAGGAGAGCATGAACGAGTCCTTCTGGGACTTCATCAGCTTGACTCATGACAATGGTCCTAGTGAGAGCTCCACCTTCAGCCTCCATCACCATGTGAGAGGTGCTGCTGCACTCATAATGAACAGGGCCCTCTGAATACAAAACATTTCTCTGAGAGTGCTAAGTGGGCATAGTGTCAGAGGAAGAACTGAATAAAAACATGTTGTTTACTTCACCAATTGCATCAAATATCTGTTCCAAGAAGAGGAAAGGGAGGGAACATCTCTGGTCAAGGGCCATGGGTCTTCGCTCTATGCACATGAGAATGTCAGGACAAGTCAGCTATGTTCTGAATTGGTGCCTGAGGAGCTGACTTCTTTCACAATCATCTTAAAGCTATAAATATTTCACTTTATCACCAAATGTACAAAGGTCAGGAAGAGGAAAGAGGACTCTGTGCATTCCCCCCCGAAATGTATGATATTTCTATTCTGAAGTGTACGATATCATACTTAATCTGTACTCAGATTAAGTATGCTTCCATTTCATTCATAAATACATTTTAAAGCCAAGTGTTCTGCTGAATGTGTAATTCCATGTGAGCCTTCTCTGTAGTAAGTTCTAAGGAGTTCAGTGGCACTTTCTTCAATGTATGAAACAGGGTCTTGTATCACCTTTGAGACAGAGAGAAAGAAGTTGGTAGCATAAGTTTTGAGTGTACTTAATCAAATGCGTGAATGGAGTAGACTCTGGGCCTTTGCAGACTGCCAGAAATAGTGCAAATGGAGTCCACTTTAAGGGTTAGGGTTAGGGAATCATGGGAACTGTAGTTTATTGTGTCACCAGAGCTCTCTGACAAAGACTCAATGTCTCAGGGGGAAAAAACAATTCCCATGACTCCCTAGCACTAACCCTAACCCTAAAAGTGGACTCGATTTGCACTATTTCTGGCAGTCTGCAAAGGCCCTCAGTCTACAAAAGTTTATTTTACCAACTTCTTTCTTTCTCATTGTCTCAAAGGTGATACAAGATCCTTTTGCTGCTGATCCTGACTAACATGGCTATGTCTTTTATTTCTTTAATGTAAACATGTATAGGAGTGTACTCTTAGTTGCAGATAATCCTTAAATTGACTTTTTAATTTTCTAAAATTGTCTAATATTCTACCTTCTGTGGTTAAATGTGAAAACCCACACTCTGAAATATGCTTTCAATCAAAGGCAAAACTCCTATCAAATAATAATAATAATAATAATAAACATATTACCAGCTAACATTTGTATCTAGAACCTGCTTAGAAATGCTTAGAAATGCAGACATCAGTATTGTCCAATAATCACTCCTGGAAATTAATCAGTTCTCATAGCTACATCTGGCACACAAATCTAAATGCAAATCAAGCACACTGGCCCCAATCCAGCTTGAATTGTGTTTTCTTTCAGAAGATAAATTCTCAAAGTGGATGTGTTTCTCCTAATACATACTCTTCAGCCATCAACTTCAGTGACGTTCAAGTAGACATATCCACATGAGCAGTGCATTTGGCTGTTCTTTGGTGGATTGGGACAAATTAGTTTGAAGCTAAGCTCTTTTAAAAGTTGTAGTAAATACCAACATTGTAGGGCTGGGGAATAAATAAACTCAGGGCAGGTAGTTCTAATGCTAACTTTCATGCTATGACTGGATTACTTTCTTCTATGGTTATGCCAATTTTTCTGTTGAGGGGAAATCACCACACAAATGGAGATTTGCATGTACTACTACCATGGTATAGGCAAATGGGTCTACGGGTGTTTAGCAGCACCCACAACATATTGGATTAATAATAAGAATAAGAATAATAATAATAATAATAAGAAGAAGAAGAAGGCTGGAGATCTCAAAAGTGATACAATGCCACAAAGCCAGCTTCATGTCAAGGGGGAAATAAAGCACATTATATTCTGCAACCTTCAGACCTCAAACCACTCACTCTGGAAGAGTTCCATCAAGCTTACTGATGTAAGTTTAGGATCACAGCTTTAGTGACTGTAAACTGGATAAATTGTAAGTCTAAAAATGCATGTTAAGAGCTCTTGTCTTCCACCTTCTTCTTGCTGGTCTTCTCAATCATGGTTTCCACAATCATAGCTGTTTCTTCATATGTCTGCATTTTGTCATCTGAGAATTTCTCAATGGATTCCATCACTTCTACCTTTTCATAACTCATGATACTTGGTGGACTCTCATATTCTTTGCTGACATAAACCCCTGCCTCATTTCGCTCACTCACACCAGCTGTGGGAACTGGTTCAATTTCCTCAATGCTTGGCTCCCTTGTGGACTCTTCATCTTTTTCTTCAGGTTTTTCCAACTCTTTGGCTACATCTTCCTTCTCTTTGCTTTCTGGTCTGCTTTCCTGTTTCATATCTTCCTGTATCTTTGGCCTCTCTGGTGTTTCATAGGCTTCAAGTTTATTTTTATCATGGTCAACTGGCTCAGGCAACTCTGGTATGGGCTCTACACCATTTTCACTTAGCATCTCTTCTTTGCTGTCAGAAACTGTGATCTCACCTACAGAAGGAATGGATGAAGAGCGGAAAGAGGGTTCCTCATAGCTGCCCTCTCCTGTGACAAGGACATAACGTCCTTTACTATAGAATTCACTTTTGGCTTCTGGTCTCTGATAGCATTTGATTCTTTCTCTGACTATATTGCACAGTTTATCAAAAGCTTTGCTTATCTGTGCCCCATCAGGTACATCCTCTACAGCTCTTTCTTGCTCTGCTTCTTCTTCAACATCAACATCATGCCCATGTTCTCCTGTTAATATTAACCCTTCATGTTTGAAATCCTGATGATCATGATCAAAGCCTTCACGGGGTCGGTCATACATTTTTTCTAATGGTCCACCATTGGTGAGGTCTTTAGGTGTGATCTCTTTTCGCCTTGATATTTTCCTGGACAAACTTCTTTGCCTTAGCTTTGCACTTGCAATGCCTTGTATGACCAGTGTAATGTCTGTAGCAAAGAAAATAAGAGAAAAATAACATGAAACCAAGGGAAGGTGAGAAGCATAATATTTAGTCATCAGCTCAGACAGTATTACTCTAATTTGCCAAAGTAGTATAGAAAAATAAAAAAGAATCCTGTAGTATCTTTGAGACTGAATGAGGAACAGACATCTACCATAAGCTTTCAAAGATTCCAGCCCACTTCATCTGAACATGGGTTTGCTTCTAAATATTGTTAAAGTGGTATAAGTATTTGTTGAAAGAAAGGCTGTTTCAGAGAAGAAGATGTCTCATAGATGCAAAAGATACTGTAGAAATAATCCAGTTTGAGACCGCTTTAACTACCCTGTCTCCATGCTAGGGAATTCTGGGAAGTAGTTTTGTGAGACATTTAGCCTTCTCTGTCAGAGAGCTCTGGGGGCACAATAAACTACAATTCACAAGAATCTCTAGCACTGATCCAGGGCAGTTAAAGCAGTCGCAAACCAGATTATTTCTGCAGTGTGTTTTGGACAATCTTTCTGTCATTTTATGGAGTCAGAATAGACACTTGAAGGCACTGGAATTAGAACATGACAAAAGAGTTTAAATTTGCCCTTTTTGCTGGGTGGCACTATCTTCTAAACCAGATTACATTGGACTGCAATTTCTATTGCTCCTAGCTAGCACAACCAATGTTCAGGGATGAAGGGAGTTGCACTCCAACAACAGCTGGAGATAATTGAGGCTGGAGGTTCCAATGTCAGGGGTAGGTGAACTTGCTGAATTGTAAAAGCAGTATCTAATCTGCTGAGTCAATTAGGGTGATAGGGTTCAGCAAATTTGATACTGGACTAAATTCAGAGTGGATTTTCACAAAGGAGCACACTACATCCCCTGGCTTGAGGACTACATTTGCCCACCCCTGCTCTGATTCCTGGTTTTAGGGGCATATAGGTTTTGTCTATTCTTCTTGGCATTTTACAACATTTTTATTCTTATTTTTTTAGGCTGAAACTAGCTGTTTGAAATGAGCATTCCATTTTCACTTTCTTTACCCCACTCCAGAAGGAGATGGGTATTTAAATAGTTAAAAGTCTTTAGCTAGGGATGAAAGATGCAAATTATTCTTTGGTTCCCTTGCATTTGCAGGAAGGGTAGGCAAAGCTGGAGCTCTCCCAGTGGTACTTCCCCCTCCCCCCCACCCCCAGTTATTAACACTTTCTGCCCTTATTAAACCTATTGATACACTGCTTTTTAGGGAGAAATACAAGTTTGCTTTTTCCAACACACACGTATACAAACCAAGTTATGGCTGGGTGGACAGGGAGCAATGACCATCCATCCACCCCACTGGTCTATGGCTTGGAAGGCAAGGGAGAAGGAGAGAAAACACCAATGAAGGTTTTACATGTTTTGTTTTGTTTTGTTTTTGTTTTTGTTCTGAGAGAAAAGATAAACACTACATTGTTTATCAAAAACTTATTTAAAACCAAGATCATACAACACTAGTGAGAATAGGTGACAAGGGAAGTGGAAGTGATCATGCTTACCCCTTTGACTGATAGCCAAAAACAACACCAGCAGGAATAGGTGACAACCCAAGCAGAAGTGTTTATGATTGACAACCAAAATCTCTTTTGACTGACAGCCCAAAAACTGAAATAATGTGCAGTGGCCAGTTACATGTGGGTGCAGACAATTTGCAGACACTTCCTTCATGCACACCCTTTTGATTTGCAATGGTGCTTCATGTGGCCAAGATAATAGGCATAGATGTGACTAGGCAGGAATGTACTCACAAGAAATAAAGACAACTGAACATTGATTCAAAGGTATGAAAATGTGCACCAGTTGACATGACACACTTACATGTAGACCAGCCCTTAACCAGAAGCTAAGGTAGGGCCTTTGCAGACTGCTAGAAATAGTGCAAATTGAGTCCACGTTAACTGCCCTGGCTCAGTGCTAGGGAATCATGGGAACTGTATTTTTTTCTGAGACATTCAGCCTTCTTTGTCAGAGAGCTCTGGTAAACTACAGTTCCCATGATTCCCTAGGACTGAGCCAGGATAGTCAAAGTGGACTCAATTTGCACTATTTCTGGTAGTCTGCAAAGGCCCGTAGTTTTTTTATTTATTTAATTCCTTGTCATTTCATAATAATAATAATGGGAAAAAAATCAAGGCAGCTTACAAATACAAATACAGATTAAAATAAGAGCTTTTAATAGCTATTAATAGCTTTCCTTTTCCTTGTAATAATAGCTGTTACCTGTACAGCAAAAGGGTAACTGGCCCCTTAAGTTCTGCATCAGTTGTAGCCAGGCACTATACCAGCTTAGCCATAAACTCATCTCACATATGTTAATCTTTTGGCGCAAAAGGCCTCAGGTAATTTACCTCTCCCTCTCAGGACTGGAGCCTGTGAAGGTCTGTAAGTTGGTATAAAGGGTGTTACAGGGGTTCCAACAATGGCAGAATTCAACCTAACAGAGAAAGAAAGAGATGAGAAATTTCTACTAAAATAATAATTGAAACAAAATAATTTTAAAAAGCTTTCATGTTTGTCATGCCAAGTCAAATAATATACCCTCCAATATTTCACAGATGAAAACCAGGAGACATATGGCTAAGCAACATCTGAATGTTGTCAAGATGACAGGAGTAATTAATAAGGAAGAAGAGACAAGTTAGGAGAGGCAGCAGTAGTTTACATTTGCTGGAGCCTACTGGGAAAGGCAAGATACTGCAAGTGCAATTGGAACTTTTATAATGCAGCTATTTAAAGTAAGAAAAAGAGTACTACACCACTTTAGTGATAACTAATGATTACCAAAAATCAACCACCATCCTGTTAGTGACATAAGCAAGCATAATTCCACCTTATACTTGCATTTTTAAATTATTTTTTAATCATTGCAGAGCTTGGTATTCCCTTTTTCCTTCTGAAACAACCAAAGCTTCACTTTGGACTCACTGTGTCTGTACCAGAGTGGCCATTCCATTGCTGTTGGGGATTAGAGAAGTGTCTGGTAATGTTCTCATAGTCTAGATGTGCCACACTTTAGTAGTCAATGGATATGTTGGCTTTCCTAAATGGTGTAATGGCTTGAGCATACAGTTTAAACTCTGAAGCCCTTCTCAGCCATGGAAACCCACTGGATGACCTTGGGCAAGTCACAGCCTCAGAGGAAAGCAAGGGCAAACCCACTCTAAACAAATCTTGCCAAGAATACCCCACAATAAGTTCATCTTAGGGTCACCATAAGTCAGAAACTATTTGAAGCCACACAACAACAAAAACAACAACAAACAAACAACAATCAAAAATCTGTTGAGACTGAGCAGTCTGCCATTGTGATTTTGGTGGCTGTTTATATTTTATTATTAACATAGGACCAAGCTGAGGTGCAACCCCTTTTCTAAAAAGAGTCTTGCTTAATACTGATTCATAAAAACCAATACCCTATATACCTTCCCCTCCATTTGTGTGCATATTAAAATGGCTCCTTAAAAGAACATCAATATTTGAAACCTTGCAGCAGACTTACCTACTGTCTTCATTTTCAATAATACGTTTGTAGCGCTCTAGTTCATTCTCCAGGGACTGCTTATAAATGGAGAGCTGGCGGCAGTCATTGGTATATTTTTCTAGGGTCCTCTCTGCATCTTCTATGCTCTTCCTCAGAGTGTCAATCTGCTCATTGTACAACTGGATCTCATCCTCATAGCTCTCCTGGGTGCTCTTGATAGCCTGCTCCAGCATTGTTGTCTATGGAACAAACACAGATAACAGAGGATGGCTTGAATCAGTGCCCACACAGGAAATGGTGCACCCTCTCGGTTGGTCATTGTCAGGATTCAATATATCAACCTGCTTCAATGATAGCGCACAGACTTTAAAAATGAGTACCACTTAGCAAGATTGTTTTGGAGAGATACAAACTTCATTTATGGGATGCAGCAATATGCTCTGAGAGAACTGTTTCCTGTTGAAAAATGGCTAAATGCAATACCAGATAGACTTCTGCCAATAGTCATTGCAAATGTGTGTGTCACAATTTTTACAACTACTAAGAAGTCTCTTTTCCACAGAAACCAGTTCTGAGTGTTAAGAAAAGGCCTGTATTGGATTGTGAAATCCCATAAACAGAACCCACCTTAGACAATGCTGCTGCTGATAGAAGTTGATAATATTCCTTCATCCCCCAATAGCTATCTCTGCTCCCCAGAAATAAGCTTTGGAGTTCTAGGGAATGCTCCAGAACACCAGAATCCAAGGTGGCACAGAATCCTGTCGCAGGAATGGAGCATCAGTAGAAATCACTTCCCCTGATTTCTGACAGATGGAATCTGTGCTACATCCAGACCCTTCTATTCATCAACCAATGCCTGTCTTTACATTTCTTCATTTCCAGCAGTTTAGACACTCTGAAGATGGAACCATTCATTGGCTTACAGTTCAATAACCGTGTCTCAAAATTGTTAGTAATCTTCCAAAATTTATTATTGCTAGTAACCACAGTATTCCCAAAGCTATGAGAGTAAGATAACCTCCCCATGAAAGCACCTCTGACTAAAGTCTAATCTGAACTGCAGAAATAATGCAGTTTGACACCACTTTAACTGTCACAGCTCAATGCCATGGAATTCTGAGATCTGTAGTTTTGTGAGATATTTAGTATTTTCTGTCAGAGAGCTCTAGTGCCACAACAAACTACAAATCCCAGCATTCCATGGCATTGAGTTATGGCAGTTAAAGTGGTGTCAAAGTGCAATATTTCTGCAGTGCAGGTGAGGCCCTAGTTATGCTTGCTGTTTTATGCCTTCAAGTCGACTCTGAGTTCTGTAACCCATTCAGATAATTTTCTTAACAAGATTAATTTTGAGGAAATTTGCCACTGCTGCCTTCTTTACCCAGGGTCACCCATTAGGTTTCTATGGATAAGAAGGGATTCAAATCTTGGTCTCCCAGAGTCCTAGTTGAACACTGAAATCACTACATCATGCTGGTTCTTAAGTTATGCTATAAGTATGTATTAGTTATTCCATCTAACAAACTATATATCTTCATATATAGTTCTGTCTATCTAAATAGAAGATATTCTTGACTTGACCCTCACTACGTTTCACACTGAATGCTACCTTCTACAGGCAGCCAAAGTAGAAAACAATGGAAGACAATGATTTGGCAAGCACACCATCTGCATTCTTTTTTGAAAACATGACTGAAATTCACAATTGCAAATACTAATGTGTAACCTGGAGCTACACATTCATGACTGGTTCATAGTCATGATTTTACATATTCAGTACTATAGGGCAGCAGTCCCCAAACTTTTTCAGTCTACCACCCCTTTTCCTCTTCAGTGACAACCTAGCAGCAGCAGCCCACACTAGCTAGCCAAGGCAAGGAAGAAAGGAGGAGAGCTTGCATGCACTTGCCCCCCTTCCCCTTTGCCTAGCTCAAGCCAGCTAGCCAAGGCAAGGGGGTAAGAAGGAGAGCAAGCACACCTGCTCCCTTCCTTCCCTTTTGCCTTAGCTAGCTGGCTTAAGCTAGCTAGCCAAGGCAAGAGGAAATGGAGGAGAGCTTGCTAGCACCTGCCTTCCACCCTTTTGCCCTGGAACCAGCCCATGTCTTTCTCACCTGAACAGACTTTCCTCCTTGGGCTCCCTGAAGGGGGAAGATGAGCAGGTTTTGCAAAAAGGTGGGCATAGCAAGTATTTTGAAGCCCCAAAAGAGGAGGGAGCAAGGAAAGGGGAAGGATAGGGTCTGTTTGCTCTGCTCCAGGGTGAGGCAAAGCTGGAGGATCCATACTGGGTCTCTCATCTTACAGCCTGGACAGACAGACAGCTTGTTCCCCTGGAAGCTCTCCATTTAACTTCCCTCTGTCCTGTCCCAGAATGGTGCACAAAAGAAGTTTCATGCAACCCTAATTCCCACAATTCCTTGCTGTCCCCTTTTCCCTCATGGCCCCCTCCCCTTTTCCCCCTCAATGCCCCCTTGGAGTTTTCCAATGCCCCCAGGGGGTGCTACCACCCACTTTGGGAATCACTGCTGTAGGGAATACATAGTGATGGTAGTGAAAGACACACACCCCCATCGAGAATCTTCAGGCAGCAGCCAATTTGAGCAACAGAAGCATGTTCTCCTGTTGATTGGGATACAGTTGACTAACATTTCCAGTCCTTCCTGTGAGAGATCTGACAGTCAGAAGCAAGATCTTCTGACTGTCAG
This sequence comes from Phrynosoma platyrhinos, assembly GCA_020142125.1. Taxonomy (NCBI): domain Eukaryota; kingdom Metazoa; phylum Chordata; class Lepidosauria; order Squamata; family Phrynosomatidae; genus Phrynosoma; species Phrynosoma platyrhinos. The sequence goes on along the minus strand of CM034701.1, from coordinate 221,573,003 downwards.
ATCTCTGACATAATTGCCCCTTCCAGTTGAGATTGCTTGTGGGAGGGACGTAAAAATGATAAACAGAAGAAACCCTTGTCATTTCCATTGTGAGTGGATTGGGAGGGTTGGGCTGCCGCTGTGAGATGCTACTTAGGTTCCCAACTAAGGGGGGGTTGCAGACTGCCAGAAATAGTGCAAATTGAGTCCACTTTTAGGCTTAGGATTAGTGCTAGGGAATCATGGGAATTGGTTTTTTTCTGAGACATATAGCCTTCTCTGTCAAAGAGCTCTAGTGCCAAAATAAAATACAGATCCCATGATTTCCTAACCCTAACCCTAACCCTAACCCTAAAAGTGGACTCAATTTGCACTATTTCTGGCAGTCTGCAACCCCCAGACAGTGCATAGCTAAGTAGCTGATCTAGAATCAAAGGACGTTATCACACAGGGGCAAATCTGCTGGTTAATCCACAC
>CM034701.1:221484122-221496516 GCA_020142125.1 Phrynosoma platyrhinos | reverse complement strand
AGTGTGACCCCATCCAGGACTGGAGGTTGAATCCCAATACCTGGTTTCAGGGTTGCTACTGTAAGTACCTGCATTTTATCTGGATTCAGTCTCAATCTGTATTTCCTCATCCAGTCAATTACTGCCTTAAAACAATCATTGAGAGGGGAGATGCCATCTGAAGTCAAAACTGAAGATCGAGACATAGAAAAATATATCTGGGTGTCATCAGTGTACTGATAACACCCCGCCCCATGTCTCTGGATGATCTCTCCCAGAGGCTTCCTATATATATTGAATAGCATCAGGGACAGGATGGCACCTTGTGAAACACCACAGTTAAGCTCTTTCCTTGTAGAGTGACTGTCCCCAAGCATCACCCTCTAGAATCTGCCCGAGAGGAAGAAATGGAACCATTGCATTGCAGTGCCTCCAATTCCTAACCTATCGAGGTAATCCAAGAGGATATCATTATCTATTGTATCAAAAGCCACTGAGAGGTCCAATAGCACCGACAGGGTCACACTACCCCTGTCAATGCCCAGATGAAGGTCATCAGCTAAAGCAACCACGGCAGTCTCAACTCCATATCCTGTCCTAAAGCGAGTTTGAAATGGATCTAGATAATTGGTTTCCTCCAAAACAGCTTGGAGGTGAAGAGCAACCCCCCTCTTGATCACTTTGCTCAAAAAAGGTAGCAATGAAACTGGCCTATAGCCATTCATGTCCAGAGGGTTCGGGGAAGATCTTTTCAGGAGCAGCCTAACTGCCACTTCCTTCAAACAGGATGGAACATGACCTTCCCTAAGGTATGCATTGATGATGTCTCTAGAATCATCCTCAAAGCATCTCCCCCCAGATGGTCAGCCATGAAGGGTAATGATCAAGAGGGCGGATTGTTTTCCTCACACTCCCAAGAAGCTTATCCATGTTATCAGTACTCACAGATTGAAAGTGAACCAGTATAATTTCATCAACGGAGTTCCTGGACACCTTGTCAATTGATTCTGTTACAACACTGGCATCTAAGTCGGCTCTTATCTAAGAGATTTTATCTGCAAAGAAGCTGTTAAATGTGTCACAGCAGGCTGTTGTAGGGTTCCTTTCCCCTGCACGACCTCAGTTTCCACTCCCAGATGACTCCCAGGCACATATGCCTGTCCCTTATTTACAAAGCCTTCCAAATCCCCTCAAATTACTGCTGTCCTCTAGGTAATTACTGTCCTCCAGGTGAGGTAAGGCCAGCAGAAGCAGCATCAACCACAGCAGCAACCAGCAGGCAGGTGGTAATGAACCTCTTCCTGGAGTGTAGGAGTGGTGGTTCTTCTATCCCCTCTCTGCTAGCTCCCCTCAGTCCCAACCAGCACCCAGCTTATATCCCCTTTCTCAGGGGCCAGGTGTTCCTCCCTGGCTATGTAACCAGGTCTAGCTGAGTGCCTGGGCCTGTTTCTGTTTTTAACATTTTATTGCCTACATTGTTTTCATCTGGACAAGCTGGTTTTACTGTATGCTGTCCTGAGATTTTTTGATAAAAGATGGGATACAAAATATTTATTTATTTAAATAAGATATTTTTTAAAAATGCTTGAAAACAGCAAAAGCTACAGGCAAAAAAAGATATGTTTGAGGGCTAGTTAGCCACTTGATACAGTTTTCTAAATATTTTCTCACACATGCAAAAGGGAAATAATTTCAGGGTCTGTTTGATGTGTAGACTGAAGATCTTTATCTTTATTTCTCTGTCTTTGTGTGACCCAAAATAGCTGGATTGTCTGTCAGCATGATAATTGTAAATAGCTAAACACAAAATGCAGTGGAATAGAAAGGAATCACTTCAATTTAAAGTTAGATCATGGTGTTCACAACCCTATTTGAAACACCTTGATCTAGCTTGAAAATGTATGCTGCCTGATGCAGTGTTATCTGTAGTTCCCAGTATAACATTAGGGATTCTTGGAGGGAACATGATGCACTCAACCTGGCTCAAACAGGTCTAGATTTGGTCAGTGCGTGTATGGGAGGCTTCCTGGAAACATTCCTATTATATCTCCCTTACATGATGGAAAAAAGGAGATGTAAATGTAATCAATTTTTAAAAATCATCCCTTTATGGTTAGTGTAATGGCAGAGAACATGAGCTGGGAAATCTGTTCAGTTCTATCATCTTGGCTTGTTATATGGCCTTAGGCATCTCCAACATGGAAACAATAATAGTATTCTACTTTATCAGGACAGAATATGCAAAATTATCATTATTATCCTATTGTAAAGTATGTTCAAAATAAAGCATCTGAGCAGACTGGTGGAGCACAAGACTGAATGCACTGCTGCTGCATATAGGTTTGCATCAGTCTTCAAAGATCTTCAGAGAGTCTTTGGATTTAGGTCTGGCAACTTATTCAGGCATCAAATGTGACAGAGAGATGCTTAGAGCAAATGAGTTGCAGAAACATCCAAGCTTTTGAAATGTGCCTGTGCTGCTGAGGTTTCTTAGTAACGAATCCTGTACATGAAAATTTTGAAGACAAAACCAGTGTTTTTCAAACAGGCCATCAAAGATCATCAGCAGCAGAACAAGCCAGTAACTGAATTTCAACACTTTCAATACAACAGAAGGGAAATCCTGTGTCGTAGCTGCCATGTTTCTAGATGCCATGGAGCCTATAGCTCTGATAAATCCACTTTCAGTTTCAATTGAATTTTAAAGAGCTGTCCAAGATGCTGAACCAGTTTTATGCTGATGGAGTTCAGCACCATAGACAGTTCCTTTAATGTCTAGTCTAAATCTTGAGTGGATTCACTGCTCCACTGACATTGGAGGCAGCATCCACTAGTGACTAGTTGCTGTTGATCTGATCTACAATTCCCACAATGTCTGACCAAGGGCCATGCTGTGTGGGAAGCTGAATACTGATAACATCTATAGACCCAAACTTGGGAACTACAGCTGTACACAACCTTCAAGTGATATAAACATAATGTTACAATTGTCCAATGATTACTCATTCCAGAAGACGTGATTTCCCTTGAAAGAAGTCACTGGAAGCTTATTGACATTTTGTATTATTTGTTTCAAGGTGGAGCACCAATGGACCACCCATCAGCTGCTAAGTCCACTGCTCTGTATCAGAACTTTAGGAATTAACTAATTTCTCAGTGCTTTATCTCTCTCAAACTGCAGACTGCCTTTCTTTTCAAACACCACTATCTTGCTCCATTTCCTTGGTTAGAAAAAAGTGGGGGATCTGGATCTTTATCTGACCCTTACATAGCCTCCTTAGCTCCCAGAGAGACATCTCACTAGAATGTTATGACTATCAACATATCTTTTATGAAGTCTTCTGGCCAGCTATTGCCTGATGGCCAGATTCACATTGAAAGTTTGAATATGTTTTGATTCCTAAACCTAGTATCATTCTAATTACCAGTTTCAGACTCATGGAATGCATAAGTACTACATTAGGGAAAGGTTACTATATTATCCATTTGTCATGATTTTGCTCAGATTCCAAGCTTTCATCCTCAAGAAAAAAGATAATGCCTCATCCTGGGAAGCTGGGTTACAGAGAAAAATGTGGAGCTCTATTGTTTTGTGGAGAGCCATCCTTGCTACTGCCTTTATTGTTTAGCTAATGAGTGAAATTTCATAGTCACAGTTTTCTACATATTGATTTAAATGGTAGAAATGAGAAGTGAGTTCCATGGGCAAATGGTGCAATTTTGGAGGAAAGCCTAGTATCATCAGGTCTGTGAAGTCGTAGGCTTTCATGGCCAGCATCCATAGTTTTTGTGGGTTTTTCAGGCTGTGTGGCCATGTTCTAGAAGAATTTCTTTCTGATGTTTCACCAGCATCTGTGACTCTGAAGATGCTAGCCACAGATGCTGGTGAAACATCAGAAAGAAACTCTTCTAGAACATGGCCACACAGCCTGAAAAACCCACAAAAACTATAAATCATCAGGTCTGTTTTTATAGAACAAAACAATGCACAGCAAGCCAAACAGTAAGGAAAAAAAACAGGATGAGAGGCAATGCAATAGAACAAAATACCTGGAAATGTCATAATGCCATAATAATATGTCACAATATCATAATTAAATTATTAGTACTTCATGTGTCATGAACACTGTTGATATTGCTACAATATTATTTATCTTTAATGACAATAATATTAATGGCAATATTATTAATCTTTACTGAGTTTCCAGGATAATATAAGCTCCATTTTATCTTCTACAGCCCTGTGAGAGGAAATGACCTGGGTACTATGAAGAGAGAAGAGCCAGTCTGGTGTAGTGGCTTGAGTGTTGGGCTGAGACACTGGAGACCAGAGTTCAATTCTTGGCTTGGCTGTGAAGCCCACTGGGTGACAATGGGCAAGTCACATGCTTTCAGGGAAAGGCAATGGCAAACATTCTCTGAATAAATCTTGCTAAGAAAACACCATGATAGGTTTGGCTTAGAGTCACCATTAGTCAGAAAGCACTTGAAGGAGCATAAAAGCAGCAACAACCTACCAAGAGGAAAGACAACACCAGACATTAGAAGCTTATTGAGATAAACCAATGCTTGCTGTCAATCTTAGATTTCTGGAAAGTAGTTTCCAAAAATATTTTTTTTAAAAAAATAAACCCCTTTTGAAAGGAATAACTCCAGATTTGCTTGTCTTGTGACCTTTGAACAATTTATTCAAATATAGATCCTACTAAGTTAAATGGATCTTACCACTAAATATCTGTGCACAAGGCAGTGGAATCACTAGGGTTGGTGTTACCCAATACAGTAACTCATGGTGTTACCCTCCCATTGACCTCCTCCCATACCACACCATACAGAGCCCTTAGTAACTTTTTTGTAGGAATGTCACTGATAAATCATAATTCCCATGCATCACTGAATGTAGTAGTAACAGTTTTGATGTAAATAACTAGCAAAATTAAATTTTATCTTTAAAATACAATATCATATGACAGTTTAAATGTGTTTAAGTCTTGTGTGGTTAAAGTGAAAATTTGGTAAGATGCAATGTTTTTAAATAAAAAATTAAATAATAAAATCTTTTTTTAATTAAAATAATTTTTAATTTTAAAAAATAATTATAAAAATTGGAAAAATAAATGTTTTTATTCCTTTCAATTTCTTTTTTTTAAAAATCTTGGGGCTTCTCCTTTCTCCTCCAACAGAGCCTCACACAATTCACACTATCTTTTCAGTGATTTAATGGGATGCCAATGAACACATAGCCCATTTCTACACAAAGGCAGATGTTTGGGAATAAGTTGTGTCAACTCCCCTTAGGGCATCACCTGGTGCAGTCCATACTCTCTGTACCCCCTAGTAACACCACTGGCACAAGGGATTTACATATTTGTATTGATCAGGAAACCATCCCCTTCCATACTGCAATATAACCCATGCTAGGGATACAAAACAGAAGCTATGTAATGCATGCAGACAGAAGTATCTTCTATCAGGAGGAGAACTGAAAGCGAAATATGAAAGGTTGATGTTAAGAAAGGAAAAACAGGTTTGCCATATCTGACTAGTATGTGTGTTTTTTGGGGAGTGATACTACAGGCAAGGCTTCACCAAACAAACAAATGTATATATGGTGAATTATAATTAGCTCAAATAGAATTGGCTGTGTTAATTAGGAATCTTTTACCTGTGTATACCAGTTCAGGAGCTATAAAGAAGTCCAGAGGCAACTCCAAATTGCAAGCTTTATTTTAAAAGGAAAAAATCCACATGCATACGTGCACGTGCGCACACACACACACTTGGATTAGAGAACAAAGAGTTAAGTTGGGATAGAAAAGGCTTTAGAAGAAGACATACAACTTGGATATTTGTGGTTCCTTCTTCTTCTTTTGATGTTACGATAGGCAATGGAGACTCATTCATTCTATGAGTGACGAGGAGTTTAATCAGGCAAACTGACAGAGCTTCTATATTTACCAAGCTAATACCAACAGACAAAGGAAGGTCCAGAATTTAAATAGGATTTCTGTGCCCTGTGCCAAAGGGACCAGGACTTGCATGGAGCAGATCAAAGAACCCTTGATATGGATCTATATGCTCTGAAGTTTGGTTTTCCAAGAAAGGAGGAAGGTGTGAATTCAGAGATAGGATGGTCAGATGGATCTATTTATGTTTTTCCATGCCAAAGTCCATTTGGTTTATTACCTCCTCTTTGTGTGTGGGACACATCTCCTGGTGACAGTTCCAAGAAATGTTTAGCCATGCCTATATAAGGTGCTGTCTTGAGCCTATGGAGACCTCCACATATGATGGGTCATACAGGGGGTGTCCCCTTATTAATTGATATAAAAGAAGAGAAATTATTTCAGGCCTGCTCAGGGAGTAACAGGAGGGATTTTCATACAAAAACAGCTTTCACAGTTTTCAGGGCACCAGCCATGTTTACAGCAGAAAGAAAGAAAGAAAGACTGTGACAGATATTTAACATGTGACTCTCAAAGCAGGATACACTGTCTACTTCATTGATAAACAATTCTAAAAAAAATGTACATGAGGGGGACTGTGAGCAAATAATCTGTTTATTAAAATAAGCCTTAGAGAACCCATCTTATTAATGACTTTCTACCCCAATGACTCTTAGAATAAAATGAGAAATGTGGAAGTTAATAATACTGAACTAAAATGTAGGCTATATATTGTGGTTTCTCCACTTGTCCTTGGTTGTAAATGACCTGATGTCATGTTTTGCTTTCAATGAGGAAAGCAAGGAGAAATTGCATTTCCTAACATTTTGCTAAACGGTCAACACAGCTACACCTGCACTGGATTTCTGAATTGTAAGATTCCACATTGTAACTGCAACAAAGGAATCTTAAAGAGTAAGCCAGTAGACTGGTACCTTCAACCAAGGTAACATTTTTTTTCTTAAATTTGGACTATATTGGCATGTTTTACCTCTACATCTACCAAAATGTTCCTGATGCAAAAAAAAAAGAGAGATTCTTGAGGAATCCATTGTCCTCTGCCTACAAAGAGGCCTGTGGCTTCACAGGAATGGAGACATATTGGATTGCAAGAGAGGAGTCCTTGTTGATATGCAAATGGACTTTAAATTTCCTGGACTCTCCCAATTACCACATGGCCAGAAGGAGAAGGAGTCAGCCTGCAATATATATATAAGCCACAACAATATAAAACAACAGCAGATTTAAGTTTATACAAAAAATAAACCCTAAAACCCTCAACAGACAGGATAAAAATGTCTCTAGGCTTCTCCATAAAATCAATGCAGAAAGGCACAGGATGAGTAACTCTTTGCAAAGAGATTTCTGAAGTGATGATACACTGAACAGCAACAGAACAAACTGTGGAAACTGCTGGAAGGGGATCAGAGATGATATTTTGCTCATGAAGTGCATTTTCAACACTTCCTTTAGTTTAGTACCAGTTAAGCTTACAAACCCCTTCACTGCTTTGCACTGTTTTGTTGACCCCATGAGAAAGGATCATTTGCATGCTAGCTTTTTAGAAAGGAATGGGACCGGTATCTATATTCCAGTTCAGCCAGAGCTTGGAGAAGTTACTTGTTTGGACTGTGATGCCCAGAAGTCCCAGCTGGCATGGAACCAGCCCCTTGCCTACTCCCTCCCACAAGCTGTGCTCTCACCAAGACTAGTTCAACAATCATGCAACCTATATAGCACAGCAAGTATGATCCCTTTGGGGAAGGCATCCATCTAGTGCTGTGTTTTTCAGCCTAACAACAAACCAACAGCAACAATAACAACTTCCACACTTGTGATTGTACCCAGATGATGCTCTGAAAATGTGTTTATTTTATCAGAAAGAGAAACCACAAGTGACTTTAAAAAAAGAAAGTGGTAGACTCACCTAAAGGTCAGTAGCACAGCTTTCACTTTATTTCTTTTGAGACATTTTATCCCTTGCAAGATCTAACTTCTGTACAACCCAAAACAAAGTAGCTGGCAATAACCTCTGTATTTTAGCTCTAAAATGGCCAGGAGTAGAAGCCTGAAAAATAATGGATTCAAGCCACAGGAAAAGATATTCACCTAAACATTAGGAAAAACTTCCTAATGGTAAAAACTGTTTGACAGTGGAATACACTGCCTCATTCTTTGGTGATGGTGGTCTCCTTCTTTGGAGGTTTATAAACAGAGTCTGGATGGCCATCTGTCAGGGCTGATTTGATTCTGTGTTCCTGCATGGCAGAGGGTTGGACTGGGTGACCCTTAGGTGTATCTTCCAACTCTTGCAACCAAATCTAAAAATCTATTATTATGTTCATTTAAATGTCAATACTGAAACCATCACCACTAATTCTGAGAATGCCATTTCATCATTTCTATATTCTACAAAAAGGATAGTTTCTGTGTGAGAGAAGAAATGGACACAAATTTGATATTCAAAATGGTAGTACCCCCAAACGAGAGGCAGTCTCCTTGGACATGCAGTCACTGACCTACACACAGCTGTTCTGGAACAACAATAACAAAAATCAGAGGAAGCTTGGAAAGAGAAACACTCCAATTGGACAATATTCACAAATTCCAATCCTTTGGCAGTGAAATGAATAGAGATAATAGTTTCTTGGCACACTACCTTTATTAATAATTAGTTCTCATCACAGTTGTATATGTAACAAAAGAGATGTTCTCAGATACTGCAAGTCTCCTACTTCAATGGAGATGACTTTCAGTAGAATGCATTGCTTTGACAACCTCAAGATATCTTTGCAAAGCTCTATGAAAGCCAAGATTACAATTTGGAACTTTTGTATGCCATTATCCTCTCACGCCCAACACTATGTAACTGTGCTTGATACCTATAACCTTAATACTGTACTTTATTGGACTTCCAGCAGTGAATGGAGGCACAATAATTGCATCTCAGAGTGGCTCTGAGAGAGATTACTCACCACAACCTAGATCGAACAAAATCAAAGTTATAAAATTGATATTATCCCCCCTGAACTAAGGAGGGACAGAAGGGCTCACAAAGAACACCCTAAACCCTGGGCGTCTTTATGAAGAAAGGACTAGTAAAAGTAAAGGAAGGTAAACTCCTGGGAGATGCAAAGGAGATGGGGGTGCAGAGCAAACTGTGGCTATGGCGGAGCTGGTGTTTCATGAAAGGGAAAGTGTCATAGCTGCTCAATTACAATCTGTTACTTAAATATCAAACAAGCCAATCTAATCAAAGTAACAGTGGCATATCTTTCTGGAATTCAAACTTGTTCTATAATTAATAACTTTAAAACATAAAGCGAGCTTGCCGAGGTAGAGAGAAACTGGACCAGTGAGAAGAAAGTGAAAGGAGAAACATGGTGGCAGAGAAAATGGCAACAGCATATTGAGATATCAGAATAATTAAAACAAGTAAAAGTTTGGACATTAAATAAAGAAGGGGAAAAGAAACTTATTGGGAGGAAAACCTATAGGATACAATTTGACACAAACTGTGAGGATATTGGCAACTTATAGAAGACAAGGACAGAAGGATTAGATAGAAATGCTCTTCTTCTTCCTTTGCTTTCTGTTTGTCCTACATGTGGATCTACAAAACTGTTTTGTCTACTCCTACTATCACCATTTTTCTATTTACAACTATCTCCCCAAGTGGATTTTAAATTGCTATTTGTTTTGGGACTGATAATCTGATTCATCGAACAACACCTTTCAAATTAAAGATCAAGAGACAGACAGCGAGACTGGACATAAGAACAATTTAAACTGTGAAGAGTGAAAGGGGGGAAGGAGAAATAAAACACAACTTAAAAGGCTTCCTATTTGTGACAGAGGTTATATTTTGCAAATTTATCATTTGACAACAAAAAACAATTGGAACAAGCAAGAAATATTATATTACAAAAGAGACATGTTATAGACAATTTATCAAGGAAAGAAGATAAGTGGGGTGACAAGGAAAGAAACAAAGTTTAGAAGATAAGAAGAAAAAGAAAATATCAGTTGCTGAAGAAGGGGAACAGAGGAAAGATAATATTTTCTTCCATTTCATTTTAATCCTATTGAGTTATATGTAAAGAAAAATTTGAAGTGTTAGACAATCTGTTTTGAACTTGTTTGGTGTGATGTTTACTCTTTGTAAAAGAAATAGATAAGGAACTTTGGTAACTAAATTAGACTTTTTAGTCACTGTGTGTAAAAAAAATTCAATAAGGAGATTACCCTTTACATCTGTTATAATTTTCTTAGTAATTTGGTAATAGAGATTAATTTATACAGGGGGAAAGTAATTGAATGAAGATAAAGATTGTTTTGGAATTGCTAAAATTGAATTGACACTAGTATAATTGATTTATTAAGTATTATAGAACTGGCATAAGTGTACACAAATAAGAGTAAAAACTTCCTTTTAGATATAGTACAATTGATAGATTCTCTCTCTCTCTCTCTCTCTCTCTCTCTCTCTTTCTCTTTTCTCAAATCAGGATAGAGGTATCTTAAAATTCACATCAAAAAAGGATATAAGAGTTAAAGGAAAATTATAAACAAATTAAGCATTTTGAATACAATAGAAAGAAAATTGATTCCAATTAGTTTGCCTTCTGTAAAACCAATGCATTTAGAAAGAAAACTGACATTTGATTAAAAGGATTAACAAATTGGATATAGAAAGGGGTGTAACCAAACAAAATTAGAGATGTTATATAATTTATTTTTGCTGAATGACTAGATAAAAAGAATTAACAGATTGATAGAATTAGATAGTAGAAAAATAAAAGAACAATAAACAAACATGTGACAGCAAGAAGGTGTGTATAGTAGAGGCAAAGAGAGAGAATAAAGGAGAGGGGTAGAACTCAATTAACTAAAGAAAGAAACTCAAAGTGGAGTGAGAGATAGCATTAAAAGAAAGGGGAGAAGTTAATAGTGGATAGTTTGATAAGAGACAAACAATATATAAAAGGGAAGATCAAAAATACAAAAATGGCAACTTCAAAGAAACTAAAACAAACCTCTAAACAAAGATGACCTTCAACAGATACACCAAGCAAAGAAAGTGATCAAATAGGATTAATATTACAAGAAATTAAAAAATCTCAAGAAGAAATAAATCTAACCAGACTGGAAATGAAACAAAAGATGAAGGAGTTAAGAGCAGAGATGAAACAAGATTTAAAGACAGAAACTAATATTATTAGACAGGACTTAGACAAAATCAACAAAGACATTGAGAAAATCACAAGAAAAGTGAAGAAATTGGAATACAGAACAAAGAAAGTAGAAGGTAAAGTAGAGCAAATGATAAGAATACAGAAAGAGAAACAAGAAACTACAAAGAGTCAAACTTAAACAAAGAGAATTGTGCATAAAACTAAGAGGACTTCCTGAATAAATAAACAAAAACCTGTATGAATATCTTATCCCCTTGCTAGCAAAATATATTGATGTACTTGTACATCAGAACACCAGCCATTTTTAAACTTATGTTCATTTTAGCATTATTAATTCTTTTAAAGGGGGGGTAATTGTTTTTATTGTTGTTTAATGTAGGGTATGTTTTATTTAAAGCCTATTTTAATTTATGTGAGCTGCCTTGATTGCCTTGGCAGAAGGCAGGATATAAGAATAAAGTTGTTGTTGTTGTTGTTGTTGTTGTTGTTGTTATATTACACCATTTTGGTTGGGAAATAGACAAGATGTACAGATTAAACTCAGAAGTGACAAAGTCAAAAAGTCTGCCAAGGGACGTAGTGATATATCTGACTCGCAAACAAATTAGGGATGCAATTTTGCAAAAAAAAAATTTATAAAACTAAGCTAGTTGTCCAAGGAAACAAGATAAAAATATTCAAAGATATACCAACAAAAATATTCAGAAAGAGAGGAGATTATAAATTTCTAATGGATCAACTGAAATTGTATCACATTTGTTACAGATGGGAAGAGTGTAACATGGAAACAAAAGAGACCCAAGACTGATTCAATTGAGAAAGCAGGGAAATTTTGGAAGAATCACAGGAAAGAGATAGAACAAGACAAAGAGAGAGGAATAGAAGATAAAGAGGAAGGAGAAAAAGGAGGAGGAGGAACTTTATTAAGAAGTGGAAGTTCCATGTTTGCGGGATTTCACCCCCAGAATATTGTTCATGATTTTCAATAAAGGGAGAGTCAAATAAGATTCAAAAATCTTGTAGTATTCATTAGAAAATCCCACAAACATGGAACTCCACAAATATAACATTAATATTAAAACAGGATAAAGATAAATTGGATGCTAACAAATATCGACCAATTTCTTTATTAAATTCTGATTATAAATTATTGGCATCAATATTAGCCAAAAGATTTTTTAAAAATGTGTTAGATGATTGGATTCATTAAGATCAATGTGGCTTTCTCTCTGCCAGGAAAGCAAAAGAAAATTTTAGGAATATTCAAAATTTAAT
>CM034701.1:221456239-221466568 GCA_020142125.1 Phrynosoma platyrhinos | reverse complement strand
ATTAGCTACTCCTTTCAATTTGGTGTTGTCTGCAAATTTGATAACTATACTGCCAATACTGTCATCCAAGTCATTGATAAAGATGTTGAATAGCACTGGGCCCAGGACAGAGCCCTGTGGCACCCCACTGGTCACTTCTTTCCAGGTTGAAAAGGAGCCATTGTTGAGCACCCTTGGGGTTCGGCCAGTCAACCAATTACAAATCCATGTAACAGTTACTTTGTCTAGCCCACATTTTACCAGCTTGTTTGCAAGAATGTCATGGGGAACCTTGTCAAAGGCCTTTCTGAAATAATGAATATGAGGTTCATAGATGAGGAGGAAAAGGGGGGAATGGAGACATTTTATACATATTGTGTGAAATTTTAACTGTTGTTAGCCGCCTCAATTGTTGACAGAGGGGTGGGGTATAAATAAATGTATTATTATTATTATTACTAGTGTTTAACTGTAACTTTGCATAAGACATCAGGAGAAGCTCTGCAGGGCATGGAGATCAGCACTGTCACTGGCTAATGTCTCCCAAACAAACTAGATCTGATCTAAATGAATCTTTACACTTAATACCTAGATTTTATAAATAAGTCAATAGCAGCCATTGGATATTGAGACTGCAGCATGAATGAAAATGGGAGATAACTCCTTCCCTTCCAGAGGAAAATACCTCCTTTGAGGCTGTTCTTTTCATTGGAAACTTTTGGACTTAAATTGCCATTTCCATGGGAGAACCCAGCTGGATTGTTGTGTGAGAGAGAAAATGTATAAAAGCCATTATCAAAAGAAAGGAACTGAGCACCTTCAGTCAAGAGTGGGATATCACCACTTGAAAATAAAAGCATCAATCAAAGTAAAATGCCTCATGGTCAGGTCTATTCATTGTGAGGGAAAATAAAAAGCATCAAGTGACTAAAGAAGAGGAAAGATATTAAGTTTTTGAGAACATTGAACTCTAATAAACCATGTAATGACTGTTACAATTAGCATCTCACACATAATGTTTCCTCATTCTGCTGCTAACAAAACTGGAAGCCATTGCCTGCATGTCAGGTAGCATGAATAAAAGAACCAGAAACTTTAAGACACAAAGCATTTGTATGGCTCACTGGGTGCAATTGGGAAGCTTGATTAGCATCTTTGTGTTTTATCAGAACATTATGTTTTTTTCATTCTGCCTCTTCTATGGTGAGGTCAGTGGGTGAAATCTGCACATAAGAAATGTCAAAGAGAAAAGACAGGTGAGACTGACATTGAGACATGTTAAAGTAAAGGCTTTTGTTAAATGTTTTGTTAGTGGCTAATGTTTTAGAGTTCCTGCTGCAAAAATATTCTCTGGCACTGAATGTCAGCAAGTTTAGCTGAGAAGTTTTCTTTGCTTGGATGAATGTTTCAGCTAACAGCCAAGACCAACAGGGGCGTTTTGCATTGGTATGGTGGAAAAGGCAGCAGTAGGTGAGCTTGTGTCTATTGGCTTAAACCTTCCCAGCCCCAGAGAGTTTTTTTGGGAGAGTTTGTTGGATTCCAGCTATTTTGCATGGTGGGTAAAAGCTGTTTGTGTGAGCTCAGTGAAGGCTTGCTTGGACTAGTGTTCTATTTTTCTATTGTATTATGCCAGTTAGGGTCAAGGCTGTTTGTTGAGCTGGAAGGAGTTTTGCTTATGGGCTTATTAGTGTTCTGTTGTTCTTTTGTGTGTAGGCCCAGGTCGTCTGCATGAGGCAGGGCATCTGCTGAGAGGAAGCTAATCAGAGACTTGGTTGATTTAGCTTCTTGGACCATGGTCTTCAGTTTCATGGAGATGGACTTCTGGCAAGGGATGGGTTGCACCTCACGTCAGTTGGCAGAAACAATTTTGCTAAGAGTCTCAGAAATCTGATCATGAGGGCTTTCAACTGACTTATGTGGGGGAGGAACCATGGTCTTAGATGCCTCTAGACTAGCACACAGGTCATGGGAAATAAAAAGATGAACTTAAATTCTAATACAGCAAAGCAAATACTATAATAGGTATCACTGGAACCTGCTGCAATGAGTTTTATGATCTGGATGTAGTAAGAGGGGTAGAACCTACATCAGAGAAATAGACCAAACAGGAAAGGAGAAGGAGCAGCATTATATGCCAAGAATGTTTACACCTGTGAAGAGATCCATGTCTTAAATCCTGGTAAGCCAGGTTGAGAGCTTCTGGGGAAAAACTAAGGAGACAGAGACAACAGGGATGTCATTGCAGGGATCTACTATAGACTCTTAAGCCAGACTGAAGACTAGGACTTTATCACATTGGCATAAAATCCGACTGCTCCCCAACAGGATACATTTGGGTTGCAGGTTGCTACCAGCTATTATCACATGCAAGTTGCTGCTATTGCCACTGGGAGAGTGCAACCCAGCTGCATCCCGGGTCCCAGGCACACTTCAGAGGCCACTTTTCCAAGCCAGGAGTTTGCTGTTTTGAAAAAGCAGCCTCCGAAGCACACCTGGGACCAGGATGCAGCTGGGTTGCACTTGCCCAGTGGCAATGGTGGCAACTTGCATGCAATAATACCCAGTAGCAACTTGCAACCTGACTATATCCCATTTTGGGGAGCAGTTGGATTTTATGCCAATAAAGTCCTTAGATAATGTCTTCCTAGAACAGATAAGCACACATTGAGAAAGGAGAGATGCAGTAGTAATGGGAGATTTCAACTAACCTGATTTTTTTGCACATCAAACTCTGCCAAGAATATAAAATCCAACAAATTCCCCACTTGCCATGCAGACAATTTCATTGTCCTGAAAGTAGACAGCAGAAGAGGGAACAAAGGGATCAGTTATTTTATTTCTGATTCTAACAAACAGTGATGACCTAGTTAATGGGGTAGAAATGGCAGGATCCTTGAGTGGGAATGACCATGTTCTCCTGGAGTTTATTATACAGCAGAAAGGGGAAATCAAGAGTAGTCAGACATGCATTCTAGACTTTAAGAAAGCTGATTTCAGTAAACTTACGAAAACACTAGGTGTGATCCTGTGGTTAGGAATATTAAAAGAGAAGGGAGTTCATAATGAATGGGAGTTTCTTAAAAGTGAGATATTGAAGGCACAAATTCAAACAGTTCCAGTGAGAAGGAAAAATGCCATTTTAGAAAAAAGTGCCTAAAGAAAGTAGGATAGATGTCTAAAGAACTTTCAACAGAACTAAGATTTTAAAGAAGTGGAAGAGGGAGGAAATCACCAAAGAGGAATTCAAGTAAACAGCTTGCATATATAGGGAGAAAGCCAGAAAAGCTAGCACAGAATGAGCTCATGGGTGCTAGAGAGGTTAAAATCAATAAAAGGGGTGTTTTGGTTATGTTGGTGGCAAAAGGAAGAACAAGGAAACAGTGGGGCCACTGTGTGGAGGAAATGGCAAGATCCTAACAGGGGACAGAGCAAACACAGACATATGCAACACCACCTTTGCCTTGGTCTTCTGTAGCTGCAAGCTGCAAGCTACAGGCAAAGGTGGTGTTGCATATGTCTGTGTTTGCTCTGTTCCCTGTTAGGATTTTGCCTTATAGAATAGATTTGAAGCTCTCTCCCTTATCAAGGATGAAGAAGAAGAGCAGTAGGGACAGGGACAGTGCAGGGGACCTGGAGAGTACCACTACAGGGAACAGCCACTGTTAAGCCTCAGAGGAGTACAAAAGCAGTGGTTTGTGGACCTGACAAGATGTCCCGGGAGGTGTGTTGTCTCCCTGGGGAAAAATCCATGATGTGACAGCAAGGCTGACAAGACCATTGACCATTACCCCTTCCTCTTGGTCCATGTGGGAACCAATGATACTGCAGGGCATAGCCTTCAGAATATCAGAAGGGATTATGAGGCTTTGGGTAGGAATCTGAAAGAGCTGGATGCAGAGGTTGTTATCTCATCTCTTCTCCCAGTTGAAGGGCATGGTCCAGGAAGAGAAAGGAAAATATCAGATGTCAATAAATGGCTCCATAAATGATGTTACCAAAACCGATTTGATTCTTGGATCATGGGCTGCGATTCCATGCGGGTCGACATCTGGCAAGAGATGGGCTGCATCTCACACAGTTGGCAGAAACATTTCTGCCAATAGTCTCAAACATTTGACCAGGAAGGCTTTAAAATGAGTCATGTGGGGGAAGGAGACAATATCTTGGAAGGCAGGAGTACATCATGGGCTGGAGATAATAGTCAAAGTGTTATAGAGGGAACAAGGAAAATGATGCAAGAGCCCAACACTGGGAGGCAAAAAAACCTCACACAGGCAGAAAGTGGGGAGGACTCATGCTCTTAGATGTCTCTACACTAATGCTCAGAGCATGGAAAATAAACAAGATGAACTTGAACTCCTAGCACAACAAAGGGGGGAAGCAGACTGGCGGCATGGGGTTGCCCTGGGAAGGTGCGCCGCAGGACCGAGGCATCCCCATGTCTCGATCCTGCGGCGCACCTTCCCCGTCCCTGAAAGGAGCACTAAAATAGCGCTCCTTTCACAAGTCAGTGAAAGTGTGCTGCAAAAGCTTGTGGTGCACTTTCACTGACTTTTCCACCGCAGTGTGTCCGGACGCTGCGGCGGGAGGTTGCCCCCAGAGCACTGGCCGTGTGGAGGGCTGGCGGCTCCGAGGTCAACCTCGGGAGGAGGAAGGGGCGCCTAGCGTGCGACTGCCCCTCCTCTTCCCTGCCTCCAGAATGGCTTTTTAAGCCGTCTGCCGAGGCCCAAAGCAAATACAATATAATAGATATCACTGAAACCTGGTGGGATGAGTCTCACGATTGGAATGTAGGAATAGAGGGGTATAACCTTTTAAAGAGAAATAGGCCAAACAGGAAAGGAGGAGGAATATCATTATATGTCAGGGATGTTTGCACCTGTGAAGAAATCCAGGATTTAAATTTAAAGGTAAAGAGTATCTGGATAAAAATTAAAGGGGAAGGAAACAACAGGAATGTTATTGCGGGAGTCTACTACAGACCTCCAAGTCAGACTGAAGAATTGGATGATGCCTTTCTAGAACAGATGACCACACACTAAGAAAGGAGAGATGTAGTAGTGATGGGTGACTTTAACTATCCTGATATTTGCTGGAAGTCAAATTCAGCCAAAACTTCAATGTCTAGCAAATTCTTCATTTGCCTCAAAGACAATTTCATTGTCCAAAAGGTGGAAGAGGCAACAAGGGAATCAGCTATTTTAGATCTGATCCTAACCAACAGGGATAACCTGGTAAATGGGGTGCAAGTGGTGGGATCCTTAGGTGGGAGTAATCATGTTTTCTGGAGTTTCTTATACAGTGGAAAAGAGAAGCTAGGCATAGTCAGACACTCTTTCTAGACTTTGGGAGCACTGATTTCAATAAACTTAGGGAAACACTGGGAGTGATCCCGTGGTCAGGAATACTAAAGGAGAAGGGAGTTCAGGATGGATGGGAGTTCCCCAAAAGGGAGATACTGAAGGCACAATCTCAAACTGCTCCAGTGAGAAGGAAAAATAGGAGGTGTCTCGAGAAACTGGGTTGGATGACAAAAGAACTTCCAACTGAATTAAGTTTTAAATGGGAGATGTATAAGAAATGGAAAAGGGGCAAACTCACTAAAGAGGAATTCAGACAAATAACTAGCACATGTATGGATAAAGTCAGAAAAACCAAAGCACAGAATGAGCTCAGGCTTGCTAGAGGGGTTAAGGACAATAAAAAGGGCTTTTCTGGGGTATGTCCGTAGCAAAAGAAAGAAGGAGGAAATGGTACGGCCACTGCACAAAGAAGATGGAGAAATTCTAACAGGGGACAGAGAAAAGGCAGAACTACTCAACACCTTCTTTGCCTCAGTCTTCTCATAAAAGGAAAAGGGTACTCAACCTGAGGAAAATGGAGCAGAGGACACAATAGGGGAAATGCAGCACAGAATGAGTAAAGAGGTAATACAATAATATCTGGTTAATCTAAATGAATTTAAGTGTCCAGATGAACTACATCCAAGGATATTAAAAGAACTGGCAAATGTAATCTCAGAACCACTTTGAGAACTCCTGGAGTACAGGAGAAGTCCCAGCAGACTGGAGGAGGGCAAACATTGTCCAGTTAGTCTGACATCAATACCAGGAAAGATTCTAGAACAGCTCTTTAAACAGAGAGTCCATGAACATTTAGAAAGGAATGCCATAATCAATAAAAGTCAACATGGGTTTCACAAAAACAAATCATGCCAGACTAATCTGGTCTCTTTTTTTGATAAAATTACCAGCTTGCTAGATGAAGGGAATGTGGTAGACATAGTATATCTTGATTTCAGTAAGACTTTTGACAAGGTCCCCCATGATATTCTTGCAAATGAGATAATAAAATGTGGGCTAGACAATAAAACTATTAGCTGGATTAGTAATTGGGTGACTGATTGAACCCAAAGGGTGCTCGGCAATGGATCCTCTTCATCCTGGAGAGAAGTAACCGATGGGGTGCCACAGGATTCTGTCCTGGACTCAGTGCTATTCAACATCTTTATCAATGACTTGGATGAAGGCATAGGGGGCATGCTTCTCAAATTTGCAGATGACACCAAATTCAGAGGAAAAGCTAACACCCCAGAGAACAAGATGAAAATTCAAAGTGACTTAATAGATTAGAAAGCTGGACCAAATCTAACAAAATGAATTTCAACAAGGAGAAATATAAGATACTACACTTAGGGCAAAAAAAAAATGGAATGCATAGATATAAGACGGGGGACACTTGGCTTAATGTGACTACATATGAAAGGGATCTAGGAGTCCTAGTAGACCACAAGTTGAACATGAGTCAACAATGTGATGTGGCAGCTAAAAAGGCCAATGCAATTTTAGGCTGCATTGCTAGAAGTATAGTATCTAGATCAAGGAAAATAATAGTGCCACTCTATTATGCTTTGGTCAGGCTCCACCTGGAATACTGTGTCCAGTTCTGGGCACCACAATTCAAAAAGGATGTTAAAAATCTGGAGCATGTCCAGAGGAGGGCAACTAAAATGGTGAAGGGTCTGGAAACTATGCCCAATGAGGAAAGACTTAGGGAACTGGGTATGTTTAGCCTAGAGAAGAGATGGTTAAGAGGTGATATGATAGCCCTGTTTAAATCTTTGAAGGGATGTCATATTGAGGAGAGAGCTAGCTTGTTTTCTGCTGCTCCAGAGAAAAGGACTAGGAACAATGGATGTTAGCTCCAGGAAAAGAGATTCCACCTCAACATTAGGAGGAACTTCCTGACAGTACGGGCTGTTCAACAGTGGAACACACTCCCTCGGAGAATGGTGGCATCTCCTTCTTTGGAGGTCTTTAAACAGAGGCTGGAGGCCATTTGTCAGGGATGCTTTGATGTTGAGTTCTTGCATGGCAGGGGTTGGACTGTTTGGCCCTCGCAGTCTGTTCCAGCTCTATGATTCTGTGAAAAGAAAAAGTGCTCAACCTGAGGAAAATGGAGCAGATGATGCAGTAGGGGAAATGCAGCACAGAATAGGTTAAAAGGTAGAACAGGAGTACCTGTGAACGCTAAACAAATTCAAGTCTCCAGGGCCTGATGAACTGGCTCTGATCATCCATGGGTATTAAAAGAACTGGCAAATATAATCTCTGAACCAATGTCAATTAGCTTGTAGAATTCTTGGAAGTTCCAACAGACCAAAGGAGGGCAAATGTTGTTGCCATCTTCAAAAAGGTGGTGGTGGGGAGAGTACCCAAACAATTACTGCCTAGTCAGCATCAATACCAAGAAATATTCTAGAGCAGATCATTAAACAGAGCAATTAGAAAGGAATGCCATGATCACTAAAAATCAGCATAGGTTTCTCAAAAACAAGTCATGCTAGACTAATCATATCTTGTTCTTTCTTTTTTTCTTTTTTGTAGAGTTACAAGCCTGGTAGATGAAGAAAATGTTGTAGATATAGCATATCTTGATTTCAGTAAGGCCTTCAACAAGGTTCTCATGATATTCTTGCAAATAAGCAAGTAAAACATGGACTAGACAATGCTACTGTTAGGTGGGTTTGTCACTGGTTAACTGACTGAATCCAGAGGGTACTCAACAATGGCTCCTCTCCTGGAGAGAAGTGACTAGCAGGGTGCCATAAGGTTCTGTCCTAGTTTCTGTGTTATTCAACATCTTTATAAATTGGTGTCTTTCCTTTTCTGCTGGTCTATAGGCATAATAAATTACTGATTGACTGATCTTTATAAATGATTTATATGATGTAACAGAGGGCATACTTATCAAATTTGCAGATGAAACATAGGAAATTATTGCATCAGGATTAAAAGAGTTTTACCTGAGCCAGCTTAAAATTTCTTGGAACACTGTGTCCAGTTCTGGGCACCACAATTCAAGAAAGATATTGACAAGCTGGAACATGTCCAGAGGACACCAACCAAAACAGTAAAAGGTCTGGAAGCCATGCCCTATGAGGAGTGGATTAGGGAACTGGGCATGTATAGCCTGGGAAAGTGATGGTTAAGATAGCCATGTTTAAATATTTGAAAGGATGTTATATAGAAGAAGCACCAAGCTTGTTTTCTGTTGCTCCAGAGACTAGGACAAGGAGGAATGGATTCAAACTACAGGAAAAGAGATTCCACCTCAACATTAGGAAGAACTTCCTGAGGGTAAGATTTTTCTGACAGTGGAACACACTGTGATGGAGAATGGTGGAGTCTCCTTCTTTTGAGGTTTTGAAACAGAGGCTGGGTGGCCATCTGTTGGGCATGCTTTGATTGTGTATTCTTGCACGGCAGGGGGTTGGACTGGATGGCCCTTAAGATCTCTTCCAACTTTATGATTCTATTTCAACATTGTGATATATTCAGGACATCTATGTTGTGTTTCATAATGGCTGCAGAAAAAAACAGCAGTCAATGGGTTTTTCTTCTTTTTAAAAAATGCATTTCTCTTCTTTTAATCATATCCCCCCTCCCACTCCTTCCCCAATCAACAGCAGCCATTGGGTGATTAAGCAGGGAGGCTTAAGTGCTACATATGACCTCATTCATGCTCCCTAATTTTCTGCCATTGCAATTGCCAGAAAAGTAGTTTGAAAACATTTAAACACAATCCATTGGGCTGTATGGAAGAAATATGGCATGCTGGCATAATCTGAGAGAAATATTTGTGCTGAGACCTTAGTGTGACAAATCCTATTGTATGTGACAAAGCAGGATTCACTGTATTCAATGAAATTTATTCTCAGGTAAGTGTATATTTGATTGCAGCCTAAAGCTTTTAACTTAGCCTTTAAAGGGAACTCTGACAATTGTCTAAGATCTATGAAAAAAAATGTTTGTTTGCATATAGTCACCGAATTCCTATCTGCCATCTATGGTAGAATCATAGAATCTAACTATGGTAGAATTATAGAATCATAATGTTGGAAGAGACCACAAGGGCCATCAAATCCAAACCCCTGCCATGCACAAACACAGAATCAAAGCACTCCCTTTGACAGATGGCCATCCAGGCTCTGTTTAAAAACCTCCAAAGAAGGAGACTCCACCACTGTCTGAGGGAGTGTGTTCCATTGTCAAACAGCTTTTACTGTCAGGAGGTTCTTCCTAATGTTGAGGTGGCTTGTATTCATTGTTCCATGTCCTAATTTCTGAAGCAGCAGAAAACAAGCTTGGTTCATCTTCTGTGTGACACCCCTTCAAATACTTAAACAGGACCATCATATCACTTCTTAACCATCTCTTCAGCAAACTAAACGTAACCAGGTCCCTAAGCCTCTCCTCAGAAGACATGGTTTCTAGACATTTTAGTTACCTTCCTCTGGACATACTTCAGCTTGTTAACATCTTTTTTGAATTGTGGTGCCCAGTACTAGATGCAGTATTCCAGAAGAAGAAAGACTTGCTCTCTGTTAAATACTACTTATTTCACATATTCTTACTGCCTTACCTCCCAAGGACAACGTAAGAGGTTCCCTCTCCCTCCTATCATTCTTTGCACAATCCTGTGAGATTCTTAGAAGGGAGGTACCCTGAATTCTGAGGTGAAAGGAATTTACTTCTCTAATAACTAACCCTCAAGATAGGCACAAGCAGTGAACCTTTTTATTTTCCAAATTAAAATATAAAGGATGTGATTTCAGGCAAAAGTTTTAGGAACAAATTTTTCTGGAATGGAATAATGAAGTCACAGAAGCAATACTCACAACCACTGCCTCCACTCCAGGAACACCATCAGTTCTGCTGCTACTAAGAGAAAATGAAAGAACAGAGAAAGACAGAGATGGCCCCTAAGGAGTGGCTCCATGCTGCCCCTGGGAGTGCCAGATTGTCACCCTTACTGTCACCGCCAGTAAGGTGCCCCTTGTTGAAAAAA
>CM034701.1:221410201-221436353 GCA_020142125.1 Phrynosoma platyrhinos | reverse complement strand
CTCAGATTCTTGCTCCTTGCCATGAAGCCTAGAGAAGAAGGCCCAAGTTCTGAAATTCTATGTCACCACTTGGGGGGCACTGGAATGGTGCCCAAAGAAGGCTGGATGGCATTAAAGATGCCTCCAGGAGCCAGGTGTAGTTTAGATTGATAGAATTTTAGACATTTTGGATCCTCATTCTTTGTGTACTTAACAGAACAGACTTCCATTCAAAAAAGTGAGGTACAAATAAATGTAATGAAAAGGTTAAATGACCTGATGTGATTGCAGGAGTCTGTTGCAGATTTCAGAACTTAAAAATTTATTTTATTGGATTATAACGCCCCCAGTCATGGGATTCTGGGAGCCATCATCCAGAAAAAAATAACTTTCATGAGCTCTGGGAATTTCAACATACATAATACTTTGTTGTTAACTAAAAATCCTGAAGCATATACTAGAACAGGACTTTCCTTATGTCCCTTTAAACAGAAAGGAATCTCATCAGCTATGGCTTTGGTTAAAGGGAGCAAGAATTCACACTGAGCCCCATGGTACTTTTCATCTGTCTTTCTGATGGGTATGTTTGGGCAGAGCACATTTGCTTCCAGATACTTTTTTTCTGTGCATTTATCTAGAGGCCAAAATGATTGCTACACTTAGATTCATTCATGCACGCATGAATAACAAATGTTTGCCATCTCTGAAACTAGGACAAATTGCAGATATATTTGTGACATGCAATGCAAGAATGTCCCATTTGGTGCATATCCTTTTGTCGACAGATAGCAAAGATGGGACTTTCAGTTCACTGTTTGCTTATGGTAGGGAAAAGGCACCCAGTCAGGGTGGGATGAGGTCAAGTGTATTTAACGGATACATCTCTATTTGATATCCTTGTTCTTTTTAAAGCAAAAACAGACAAGAGTCCCCTTCACCTAATTTGGTAGCATCTCAAAAGGCCACTTGCCCTTCCCGATTGGTCCCACAAAAACATAGTGTGAAGAGATGCCTTTTTTTTCCCCCTTTAAAGCATGGATGGTGTACCAGCTCCCTCGGGATAAAAAGTTGTTTGTTTTTTTAAAAAAAAATGCTCCTAAATGTCCTCAATTACTTTTTGGTGGTGTGGGGAACAATTTAGGCATGTTTCTGGGGTCCTGGGTCATTTTATGATGAGGAAGACTTTCCCCCCCACAATAAGTGACCAAGAGGTTGATTTTAGGGTCACTTGCTGATGTTAAAAAAAAGGCCTACCCAGGGCCTGAAACAGAAGACCAAAAGGGAAAAAAATCAAAAAATCAGAAGTCCAAAAACAAATTTGATTCATTTTATTTTATTTTATTGGCAGTTGAGTGAGCAATGGGGATCTTCCTGGGGAACCAATGTAGCCCTTTAACCTCTGACAGTGATGAAACTCTGATTTAAAGCCACTAGGGAGTACTTGTAAATGAGATGACTGGAAATGATAGGCACATGTTAGCTGTGCTAAGGAGTGCTTGTGAAGAAAGAGTAATGTTTGCAATGCATCCATAAGCATACTTCTCCCCCCCCCCCCCCCCCCGTAACATTTGATTGATACAAGTCATGAAGTCATGAAGTTAATCATTTGTAGCCCCACCATGGAAAAGATGTTCACACTTATGTTACAGGTATATCCCTCCAGTATGGGGTTTTCTCTGTGTGTTCTAGGAAAATAGAAAACCACTTTAGACTATCAATCCATTGGCCTGTCTAGTTCAATCTTCGCTACACTCAATGGTAGCAGCCTTCCATAGGTTTTAGACATCAGTCAGTCTGTACCAACACTCTTCTTCCTAGAGATGCCAAGAACTGAACCTGGGACATTCTCTATGCAAAGCACAGGCTCAGCCACTGAGCTTGACACAACATGAGTTTAAGCAGAAGAGAATGGCAGCAAAGAAGAAAGTAATATTTTGAATATATGCCTATCTATAAGCTTTGTCAACTTCCTCGCTATAACCAACTGTTCTCAGTTGCATGACAAATCATTGTCAGAATTCATGTCCCTCAGATTTCCTGCCATAGCTGCTTAGAGACTTTGGGTGCAGACACACTGCAGAATTAAAGCAGTTTGACACCACTTTAACCTCCATAACACTATCCTGTAGAATACTGGTGTGGTTTTCAGCCTATTCTGCCAGAGAGCTCTGGTGCCTCACCAAACTACACATCCCAGGATGCCTCTGGGATAGAGTCATGGCAGTTAAAGTTGTGTCAAACTGTTTTAATTCTGCAATGTACCTGCACCCTATGCATGCTTGTACAATTATTAATAATAGATGGTGGGATGGGAAGTGCTATGTTAACAATGATGCCGGCTGCTTACATTCCTGAAGGTGGTTAATAAGCAGATTTGTGGGGAATAGAGAAGCTGGAAGCTTCAAGGCCAATCCCATGAGAATGGTTGGTATAAGGTTGGAAGGAAAGGTGACCCTGGGAAAGGGGAAATGAAAGTGTGTTTTGTTCTATGAGTGAAAGGGGTGCAAGTCCACCCAAAGTTTTAATTGCTACGTGCTTTTATTATGCTGTGTAACTGCCATTTCTTTAATCCTGACAACATAAGTCAGCTGTGAACATCTTTGATTTCTGAATAAAGGTATCTTGTTTTATTTGGAAGCTTGGATTTTTGAACAGAAGTGATCCTGTAATGAGGGTTAACAAGAAAACTTTGGAGAGGGAAAATAACATACAAAGAAAGTAATCTGAGACTTATGGTTGATGCCTAAGCTGCAATAAAAATATCCCAAAATGTGTGCATTATTTTTCCTTGTGGTCTCACATTTGCTGAATGAAAAAATTTTCAGATTAATGTATGTTGCATTCATTCTTGTATTTAGAATACAGAATATTCTATAAGTACACCCACACTTGCTTTGTCATATTAAGAGTCCAAAACAGTGGTATTGCTTACCACTGAGACTGTTGTCAAGAATATACAATGGTCTTTTGTATAAATTGCTAGCTTTCAGAAGGGATTTGCCATTTCTTACAAAAATCAAAATCATTGGCAAACTGCTTCCAGTTATACAAGCAATTTCAAGGTACAGCAGTTTTCTCAAATTACCTGGTGCAATTTAGTTATCCCTGGGATATTTTGCTTTCCTGGAGAACAGTCAGTAAATATACTGGTAATCCATTTTGATACCTGGAAACAACATTTGCTAAGAATTTGTATTTTATATGAGACATTTATTGGTATGCCTACCATTTTTTCCTTTCACAAAATTAATCTTATGCATTTTCAGGGGGAGGAATTATATTGTTCTATTCTATCCTATATCAAATTCAGGGGTGATTTATCTCACTCATTTCTGCTAAAGTCCAAAAGGTATAAGCCCTGACCATTTAGTATTCCTTCATGACTCTTTCCTCTTTAAAGGACATAAATAGATCAGTCATAATAATTTTTTGTTTGTTCTGATTCTCTAAAAATAATGCAAAAGCAATACCTAGAGGAGAGAGAGTATGGTTTCCAAACCTCAAGAACTATCTAAGGACCTGCCCCTGAGTGCTCTGCAGAACAAGAGCACTGCCTTCAAAATATTTTCTTTAAAAAACTGTATGCTGCTGGCTTCCATTAATACACATTACTTCAAGAACATTGTAGACTCTCCAGGTGGTTCATATCACCACTACCTCTTCTCCCTCTTCACCATCCGTACTGTTTCTCAAAATATGGGTGGTACCAGGGATCACCAAGAGGAAAGCCCAGCACAGGAAATTATGCAGCTGCCTTGGGAGCTACTGAACATGGTCACTGAATACAGGACTGCTCCTTTGTGACTTTTACTAGCTTATTGTTAACTTCCCAGTTCTCTTTCCACCTACTACACCCAGTCCTAAACAGCTAAAGCTGCAGTACAGTTCACTTTCTCGGTTTGAGGAGCGTGTGAGTTGCATCATCCTTAGCAAAAAGTATGATACAAATGTTTGCTTTTGGCTGCATCCACACTGAAGTAATCATCCAGTTCGACACCACCTTATCTGTCATGGCTCAGTGCTATGGAATTCTGGGAACTGAATTCTTTTTAGGCATCTACCTTCTCTGTCAGAGAGTTCTGGTGCCACAGCAAACTACAAATCCCAGGATTCCATAGCATTGAGTGGTGCCATAGCACTGAAAGTGGTGTCAAACTGGATTATTTCTGCACTGCAGATGAAGCCTTCTTCAAGCTTTCTTACAAGTTTAGTTAATTTCTCTTTTAATTGTTAATCTCACTTCTCTTTCTCTTTATCATTGTTTCCCCCCCTTTCTTCTCTCCCCTCCTCCAGAATATCTATGGCTTTAAAATTATGTTTCTCAACCTTGGCACAAAGCAAAGCACCTCCTTCAAAGGAATTTCTCTTTGAAGGGATTTCTATCCCATTGTTTTTGAACAAGCATGGATAGATTGTTGCTTCCTACAGCAAGTTCAAGATTTACAGATGGATATGCCTGGACTGGGGTGGAGAACCTGCAACTCTCCAGATGTTGTTGAACTACAATTTCCATCAACCCTTTCTATTGGCTATGCTGCCAATGGGAGCTGCAGGTCAACATTATCTGAACAGCCACATGCTCCCACCCCTTAGCTAAAACCATAATTTTAAGAACAACTGGGAATGCTTAGTCGTTTGCAAATGAAATTACATGGCCCTTTGCTGCCCTTCATGCTCAATGTGTCAGGGTCTAAAAAGCAGCCAAGCACAAGAGCATGTGGGTTTATTATCCCA
This sequence comes from Phrynosoma platyrhinos, assembly GCA_020142125.1. Lineage (NCBI taxonomy): Eukaryota > Metazoa > Chordata > Lepidosauria > Squamata > Phrynosomatidae > Phrynosoma > Phrynosoma platyrhinos. Next base: position 221,431,640 of record CM034701.1, on the reverse strand, counting down.
TATGGACAACTGGGCACATGAAGATGTAGAGTTTATAGGTATTCCCATGTCCCATTTCTACTCAATCCCTGCATGCAAGCTAGCAAACTGTTCCATAGACCTTTGGTCTTGTTTGTTGCCACTGTGCTTTGCAAGCAGGCTAAAGTAGCAGTAAACTCACTGGCTTTTGAGTAAGCCTACTTCTCAGTTTATCTTGGCACTTACCAAACTGCTTTCCAAAGGCCCAGGAGACTACCTTCTGAAAACCAAAATCTTTTTACAGGTATCTCCAGAAAAACGTTTGTTTAAAAAAAAACAATTGAGCCATGCAGTCTCACTGGTCACCAGGAATTATTTCGCAGAGAACAGCAGAGGGCAACTGGGCCTTTCTAACTGACGTCAATGTACTAAGGAATCCATAATAAGGTACATGTAGTCATATAATAGCAGCATCTCCTCGTGACAGTGAACTAAACACCCCATAAGAAACTGTGACAGAGAGTCTCAGATCCAGTTTCATCAACCTTTTCTTGTTTATTCAGATAAGCTGTCAAGGCATCTCAAACATCATTGTGTTGAAAAATATAAAGTTTGACCTTTCCAGTAAGAACACAGAATAGCAACTCAGTTTAGCATTTCTCATTTCTAAAAGGCATCCAGCTATAATGGACTGATCTTTACATACAACCCATTACAGGTGCAATTTCTGCCAAAGAGAAGGTTCAGCAAACTTTTAATTTTAACCAGTTCTCAAATGGAACCAGCCTTGGTCTTTTGTTTGGGAAAATGCAAAACCTCAGCTCATGTGAGAATTTATCAAGAAGAAAGAAGCATATTTTTTATTTCTAAAATATGATATTAAAGACAGTGGGGAGTATCTCTTCCTTTCAGGCATTGCTATTACTAATTTTATGTATACCCTGCCCGTATTCCCTGATATTTCTATTATGTTAATTTCACATGTTTCTGCAGTACTGCCTCTTGTTAATGTAAATGAAAGAAAACTATTTTCTTAATAGAAACTGCTTGCAGCTGGCATATTCTGAACATTTTAAAAAGTAATTTAAGGGGTTTGTTCTATCACTTATGAGTGTAGGAACACATTGCAATGTATGCACAAGTGATATAAAAAAACCCAGTTGGACTTTCCCCTTTCCTTCAGCTCCATAAAAGAAAAGAAAAAGAGAAAGGAACAGGTGGCTACCAGTTCCACATTTCAATACACAGTAAAGATCAGAACATCATAACTAGAACAAGGATGGGTGAATCAATCTGTCTTCTAGTTCCAGGACCTCTGAATGCATCTCAAAATCTTCTTCTCTGGCCATTATGAGTCCAAAAACATTACTAAGGATTCTGTATGATGTGGTATGGGAAGAGGTCAATGTAGAGGTGACACCATAGGTGACCACACCTGGTGACACCAACTCTAGTGATGTCACTGCCATCCTCTCCTTCTTTGGAGGTTTTTAAACAGGTGGCCATCTGTTGGGAGTGCTTTGATATTGTGTTCCTGTATGGCAAAGGGTTGGACTGGATGGCCCTTGTGATTTCTTCCAATTCTATGATTCCACGATTCATATACAAAGTCTAACAGTAGAATGATTCCAGGTGGCCAAGTCAATATTTCATGCATTTGTTGTTGTTGTTGTGTGCGTTTCTTTCTGACTTATATGGCAACTTGGGGTTTTCTTGATTTGTTCCAAGGGGAGTTGCTATTGCTTTCCTCTGAGTGTGATTTGCCCAAGGTCACCAACTGGGTTTCCATGGCCAAGCAAGGGTTCAAACCATGGTCTCCAGGATCTTTATCCAATGCTCAAACCACTACACCACACTGGCTCATACATGTACAAATATGTAAATACCAAATATTCAAATCTCTGTGTGGCTATGAATCTCCAGATATAGTAATTCTACTTTTCCATTTTCCATTTTATTTTCCTTGCCCTCTGTCTTTTGACTCCTAAGTTGCAATGTTCAGTGCCACAACTGCTTGAGGCTTATGAAATAGAAGCAATTTAAATATAGTTGACATCTCTGAAAAGAGCATAGAGTTGTACAGGACTTCGTAATTAATGAAAACAAGTATTGTAAAAGGAAGGTGAAAACTATCTTCTGTCTTGGGGACAAAGAAGTGAAGTGAACACTTGTCTCATTCACAGTGTTAGTAGGTTCAGGAAGGGACCTGGGAAAGACTTTAATGGTAAGGAGATAGTGAAGGGAAGATAAGCCAAGCTTAGAATGTTATTTCAAAAAGTAAGTAGTTGTTGTTATAATTCAGGGTCCCCAAAGTGGTTTGTTTCCCTGAGGGTTACAATTTATAAAAGGAAAATGTTTACATTTCCAATATTGTAACAATAATTACCCAAGTAGTTACTATAAAACTGTAGCTATTAGAACAATAAAATGATAAAAATTACAGTTGCACTGAAAAGGTTCCTCATTAAATTGCAATCATAATATACCTTTTATATTTTGTAGCTTTTTTAAAAAAAATATTGCAATTAACCAGTTATTCAGAGTTAGTTGTTGATAAGCCAAAGTCTAATTAAGGTTATTTGGAGAACAGGAATAAGTAAGGTGGGGTAAAGATGATGAGGTAAAGATTGTGAGACCCAGCATGGTGTAGTGGTTTGAGTGATGGACTACAACACTGGAGATGAGGATTTGAATCCCTGCTGGGCCAACGAAACACACTCTCTCAGCCTCAGAGGTAAATCATGGCAAAAAAATGAACAAATCTTGCCAAGAAGACCCTGTAACAGGGTCACCTTATAAGTCAGAAACAACTTGAAGGCACACAACAACAACAACAACAACAACAACAATAGCAACAACAAAGAGGAAGATATTGAGTCTTCTGAATCCTCCTAATTAATCCTACAGATCACAAGTGCTATGTAGATCATTCTTCAGAATTATAGTTTTAACTCACTCCTCATTTTTTTGGTATGTTGTTTAGGATGACATGTCTTCCGGTTGCTGGATAGTTTTCCATTTTGTTTGTCAGTGTGTTTCTGCTGCTAGTTCTTCAAAACTCAGTTCGCACAGGAAGATTGGAAATGACAAAAGGTTGGGGTTTTTTTTAATGTGGAGATTACTTTTGTTTTTACAAGCTCAGAATAAGGCCTAAGCAAATATTCCTTAGGGGGAATAATTAGTTACACCAAAACAAAACAAACAAAAAAATACCTGCTACCTCCACAATTGGCTTCTACTTAGAAAAGAATTCAGAATTAAAACATCAAGGCAAACAGTGTGAGAACAACATTATTATGATATTGCTTCATGTCCTAACACCAGCAAAGAGAATAATAATTACATTGTAGCCCTTTTTTACAGTGTCTTTCATATGTTCTGTCATAATTTATTTAGCTTTATAATTTGCTTGGGATACAAAGTTGCCATTCAGGAAGGTTATGATGGATCCCATAAAAAAATGAGGAATCAGATTTAAACTTCTCCTGATCACATGCTCTGATGACAATACTTATCAACTTTCCCTTGAGTTGGAGTGTTACTTTTTAAAAGGAACTCATTACTGTATTCATTACTCTCATCACCCAACAGATTATCATTTCTTATTGCAGTTCAAAAAGGTGTCTTGTTGTGTTACTTGTTACAAACAAGCAAACATTCCTGTTATGATTGTGACATTGGAAAAGACAAGAAACTGCTCTCGGGTTCCCCCACATGGCCAATTCATTCACATGAGAAAAAAAAGTGGAGTCATGCTTGTATACATGTTTTTTAGTTTGGAACTGTTCAGGGAATATAAGGGGGGATGCAGACCAGGGCGTCGGAGACGCCCTGGTCCGGAGCGCCGCCAGAGTTCAGCCTCCGGACCGCAGCGCTCCTGCGGCGCATCTAAAAGGAGCACCAAATTGGCGCTCCTTTTAGATTTAAGGGAAAGTGCGCCCCAAAAGCGGCGGGCGCACTTTCCCTGGCTCAAACAGCGCAGCGCATGTGGGCGCTGCGCCATGAGGTCATCCCCAGTGCGCCAGCCGTGCGGACGGCCGGTGCTTCTGGGGGCGACCTCGGGGAGAGGAAGGGGCACCACTTTGCGGCTGCCCCTCCTCTTCCCTGCCCGGAAGACGACTCTTTTAGTCGTCTGCCGAGGCCCTAAGTTTCCTGATATGGAAATCCAGTGCAGTAAAAAAAAAAAAAAAGCCAGTCAAAATGTTGGAACAGAAATTGGAAGCTCAGGGTTCAAGTCTCCTCTTACCCATGAAACAATGGATAAATTTGGGTGACCAGTCATGGTCTCTTGGCCTGATCTACCTCACAAGGTTGTTGTGAGGATAAGATGGAGAGGAGAAGACCCACATACATCATCTTGATCTCATTGGATGAGTTGAAAGGCAAGATAAAAATAATAATTAATAAATCATTGTGCCATGTGATGGACAGTGGGGAGCCTACATGGAAAGAGGATGTTCCCCTCAATAAACACGCCAATAATGCATATGTTCAGGAACATGACAGTGTGGTTCAAGCTGATGGGCATAACCATGCTTTTCCCCCTTCATGCTAATTGCAAGAGGGACACCAATTAATGGGGTGTATGTTGTTTCCACTCTTCCCAAAGAATAAGCCTTGATAGCCAAACAGTTTAACTGCCTTAAGCAAAGATTTCATAAGTCCTTCTGCAGTTTAGGAGCCGGGGCTCTAAATAAAATCTGGTGATTTAAAAATACAGTCAACCATCTGTATCTATGGGTACTTTTTATCCACGGATTCAATGATCCACTGCTTGAAAATATTCAAAAATAATATAAATTCCAAAAGCAAACCTTGTTTTTCCCATTTTATATGAAGGACACCAATTCACTATGCCATTGTATTTAATGGGTCTTGAGCATCAACAGATTTTAGTTTCCATGGAGGGTCCTGGAATCAAACTCCAGTGGATACCAAGGGCACACTGTACTGAATGGCAGAGAAGGTGAAACTGACTGATGTCTCCACCAGGAGGGAATAGTAACATTTGTTGCTCTCTCTTTTTTTTCCCCTTGTGGTGGAGGGTGGAGGGGAAAGGCTTTGGATACTACGTATCCAGAATTCATTCTGGTCCACCCCTATGACACTCCAACCTAACACAGGGGCAAAGATGTTGGAGAGAAAATGGTGGGAAAGGATGGAGAATGCAAAATTTGATTTCTTCCTCTGAGTCTAGTTCTTTGTCTCTAACCTCAAAGGAAATGTTCTGGTTTTATCCTAGCTGTGGTCCACAGGGACTGAAGCAGAAGGAACAAATTTCTTCTGCCTAAGTTTGCAAGTGCACCTGCACAGTAAGGAGGGGGCTGTTTATGTTTCCTTGCATGCCTGTGTCAGAGCCTCAATGCAGTAAAGGTAAAGGTATTCCCCATTGACAAGGTTGTCAAGTTGTGTCCAACCATAAGGGGCGGTGCTCATCTCCGTTACAAAGCCAAAGAGCCAGCATTGTCAGAGACTAATCTGTGATCATGTGGCCAGCATGACTGCACAGAACACTGTTTGCCTTCCCACTGAAGTGGTACCTACTTATCTACTTGCATTTGCATGCTTTTGAACTGCTGGTTGGCAGAAGCTGGGACTAGTGACAGGAGCTCACCTCATCATGCAGTACCTGGGCCTCGAACTGCCAACCTGCCAATCTTTCAATCAACAGACTCAGCATCTTAACCACTTGAGCCACTGCATTCCCCTCAATGCAGAAGTTAAATGTTTTAGTCATTAAAATTTCAAACCATGTGTTTTGTCCATATTCTGGAAGTTCAGGTGAAAGGTAGTTTATAGTGTACTCTTGTACATTCACCAACAGTTGTTCTGTCACCTCTCCTTCAATAAGGTTGCTTCACTGCCAGTTTGATCACAGAGCTGTTAGGACTGGCAAAGGTTGCATATTTTTATTTCCATGGGCATTTCCATGGGCATTAAGGAAAGTTTCCAGAAGCAATGCAATGAGCTATTTATTCATGAAGAATGGGCAAAGTTTTTTGGATCACCATTGAAAGTAATAGGGAAAGAAGGAAACAAACAGACTCTTTGGTGGAGCTCTGTCCCACTCCAGGCCACTCATTGTCATAGAGGTAGATCCAGATGCAATCTGGATGCCCTTGTGGAAGTTTGTTTCTTCTTTTTCAGGTGCTCAAGGATCACAAGACAGCACCCTGATGCATTACTGTGATCAGTCAGGGCCTTGGGGGATCAGTAGTCTCCTACCATCATAGAATCATAATCTTAGAATTGGAAGGGGCCACATGGGTCATCTAATCCAAAACCCTGCCATGCAGGTATACTCAACTACAGTATTATTGAAAGATGCCCATCCAATCTCAGTTTAAAGGCCTCCAAAAAGGAGAGACTACTACTCTGAAGCAACCCATTCCACTGTCAAACAGTTCTTGCAGTAAAGAAGTTCTTCCAAATGTTTAAGTGATTTTTTTTCCGTTTCTAGTAATTTGAATCCATTGGTTCATGTTTTAGTCTTTGGAGCAGCAGAAATCAAGCTCACTCCATCTCCTACCTGACATCCCTTAAAGATATCTATCATATCACCTTTCAGTCTTCTCCACGCTGAATGTACCCAACTCCTTAAGTCATTCCTCATAGAGCTTGGTTTCCAGACCTTGGATCATCTTAATCACTCTTTTCTGGACATGTTCCACTCCAGCTTATCAATATCTTTCTTAAGCTGTAGACACAATGTTCCAGGGGCAGTTTTATCAAAGAAAAATAGGTACTACTAAATATTACTTTCCTTGATCTGGACACTATATTTCTGTTGATGCAGTCCAGAATTGCTTTGGCATTTTCACACTGCATCACGTTGTTAACTCATGTATAGTTTGTAGCTCCCTAGATCCTTTTCACATGTACTGTTTTCAAGCCACATGTCACCCATTTTAAGTCTGTGCATTTCATTTTTCTTGTTTAGATAAAGTACCTTACATTTATCTCTGTTGAAATTCATTTTGTTAGTTTTTGCCTAGGGCTCCAATATGCCAAGGTCTATTGAATTCTGACCTTGTCTTCTGTGGTATTTGCTTTCCCACCTCCAATTTAGTGTCATTTGCAAATTTGATAAGCATTCATTTTATTCTATCAGTTTAAGTTGATATTAATAATAATAATAATAATAATAATAATAATAATAATAATAATAATAATACCCCGCCCCTCTGTTGAAACAATCGGGGCAGCTTACAACAGTTAAAGTTTCATACAATGCATCATTTATCCAATAAAATTTATTTATAAACAACATTGGGCCCAGGACAGAACCTTGAAACAACCCCCTAGTCACTTCTCATCAGGACAAAGTGTGACCATTGTTGATCTCTCATGGGGTTCAGTCAGACAACCAATTACAAATCCACCTGAACAATAGCACTGTCTAGCTGCTTACCTGCAGGAATACTGGTGGGACTTTGTCAAAACATTATTAAAATAAAGATATACCACATCCACAGCACTTCCCTAATCTATCAAGTCTGTAATTCTGTCAAAGAAAGATTAGTTTGAACTGTTTTTGTGAAACCCATGATGAATCTCAGTAATCAAAGCATTCCTTCCAGAAACTGTCTATTTAATGATCTGTTCTAGAACTTTTTTGGACACCAGTGTCAAAGTTGATTGATTGGTTGCTTGGGTCTTCTTTTTTGCCCTTGTTAAACACTTATCCCAAGCACAAAAGTTTGCTGGTGAAGGGTTACATTATACCATTGGGCCAATAAGATCTTGGCCATAATCTCCTATGCAAAGGGGTCTTGCAGCACCTTTGAGACTAACTATGCAAAAGAAATTGTAGTATGAGCTTTCATAGACTTGATCTACTCCATGTATCTGAGGTAGTAGACCAAGTCTACATAAACTTATGCTACAACTTCTTTCACACAGTTAGTCTCAAAGATGCTGCAAGAACCCTTTGCATAGTGATATTCCAGAATAACATGGCTATGTCTCAGAATAATCTTCTCCATATCTGACTGCATCTCCCATCAGCCCCAAAGAGCATAGTCACTAGTCAAGTACAATAGTAATTGTACTCCAGCAATATCTGGAGGGCAGCAGGTTGGAGGAAACACAAACTGGCACATACTGATACCACTACCAGATTCATGTTTTAGTGGTAGATTCTTGGAGTTATGTGAAAAGACCTGTCTTGGTGAGAAAGCTTTGGGTGCATGCCACATAGAGGCAGAAGAGGTTTCCTGAACACTGTTGAACTTTTTGATCACCAAATGCCCAGAACAACTGCTTATGAAAAACTGATGGCCCATAACCTAAGCTTGAGAGTCAGTGTGGCATGATGGTTGGAATATTGTATTAAGACTGGGAAGACCTGAGTTCACATGTTCACTTAAGCAGCTCACTGGGTAACCTTTGGCCAGTCACTATCTCTAACCTACCTTGCAGTGTTGCTGTGAGGAAAAGGCGGAAGGGAACCAATGAATATGGCCCTGAGCTCCTTGCAAAAATAGACAAAATAGAAATGGCATGATGACAGGCTTAAACTTTCAGACTGATTTTAAGGGCTCATCATTAAAATGTACTGGAAACAAAACAGGCAGGTCACAATATCCAGGAACTGGCTGTTACCACAAGATCATGTGGCATGGTGGCTGAGAATGCTGCAAGCTGTGATCCAAAAGTAACATTTACAGGGTCTTGGGGAAAAAAACTCTTCTCTCCCCCAAAAGACACTGCCAACTGGTCAGATGGAGAGTAGAGGCTATATGTAAGGTAGTATGCATATAATTGCAGGGAAAGGGCTCTGGTGACCAGGTAAGGGGCAGAAAACTGAAAATCCTTTGACAGCTTTTTCAAGCCAGGAAAGAATTTCAGGGCTTTACAAACTGAATTGCTTTCATTTGCAACAGCCTTTAAGGAGCCTTCAGTGTTAATTTGCAAGCCTGCTTAAGCTAAAACCTACTGGCAAACCAAATTGTTATTATTATCTGCAAATTTAAAACCAATCAATTAAACATCATATGATATATGATGATTTCTTTAACTCAGTGAGAGAAGGTCCTTTGCCAACATCCTAAATAATTCTCATTATATCATTTAAGTATAGAGTACAATCTAGATATAGTTAAGCAATGGTTCAAGTGAATGGCAGAATTGCAATAATTGGCTGCCAACATTTAATAATCATCTCTCCCATGGAGATCAATTGAGTTTTTAAAAGCTGAATTTTGACTGCATGTCTATAATCTGTCTATAATGTCTCTAATCTATGCAAATTTCTTCTAATTCGGTTTTTATTTATTTAGCTGATTTGGTATATGCTGTATGTTTAATCACATCATGAACTAAACAAGTGAAAATATCAAGCAATCACATTGCCTCTTTACAATGGTTTCAGGATTTGAGAACTGTGATCAAGAGAGGAGTTGGGAAAATTGTAATATAAACACCTCTGCTGTGAAAAATGTTATCACTTTTGCAAAGGGATCACACAGGTGACCCTGTTACAATTGTCTAGGAACACAAGTCATGTACATGCCCCTGCTCAATTAAAAAATTATTGTAGCCCATAACTCTCAGAGTTGAAGTATACTTTCCCCTTACAAATTTAGAGATAAAGGGGCCTTGAGTCTTTGCTCAAAGACTTCTTTGAATGTATGTCTACATGGCATCTGAAGCACCATATTCAGAGGAGGAGGCACTGCCTCTTTAAAATTACATATGCACAGGAAGCATCAAGAGACTGCCCACTCAAGCTAGACTTTAGATGAAAGCACACAGATAGCCGGACTTCTGATACTGCTCAGCTACAAGGCAGATGTGCAGTTCTACCTCTGGCACCGTATAGCATCATTTGTTTAATCTTCTGTGTAGTGCCACTAAGAGCACTGCAATCATCCTGAGAACCAAAGCATACTAAGAGGGTAGTTTATTTTTCCTTCTGAGCATCAGCGGGGGACACAGGCACAAGCTCCAGGACAGGTACTTTCTTCTTTTTTCCCCCAAACAAAAATGTCTTTACTATTTTGCCAGTAAGTTGGTATAAACAAGTATGAACTCCTCTGAAAAATGAATAACCAAAGCAGATCTTGAAATGGAGTTGAGTTTAGAAATTTTCTGTTCTTCTTTTGCAACAAAGAGGGAGAGTTTGATATAACTCTTACCCCTGTCCAGAAACTGTAATGGACTGATTATTTGCTTCTGGATGCTAAGCACTTTTTTTCCAGATGAGGGAAGGTATCAGATTGTTTTCAGTGGCATTTACTACCAAATAGGTGTGTCTATGTTGTACCCCACCTCATGTCTTGGGTAGAGGTGGATAAGAAATGCTATTATTATTATTATTATTATTATTATTATTAGAGATAGCACTGTTGGACTCTTCTAGTTACACATTGCAGAAAAGTACCTGAGCTTTACCTTTACCTGAGCTAGTCTATGGAAACAAAAAGGTAATTGCTGTGGTGTGACTATAGAAACCAGGTGGTTTATTATGATACCCACATAAAGCTAATTCCACTGAAAAGCCCCAACAGTGCTATGCCATCCCCCTCCTTTTTGTCTGTTTTAGACTAGTTTTGCCAGCTTGACCATTCATCAACATGGCACTATCCAGATGGGTTGGACTACAACTCCCATCATGCCAGCCAGCACTCTGGCTGTGGATGATGAAGTTTGCGGCCCAGCATATTTCAAAAGCATCAAGTTGAAGCATGCTGGACAGGAGAAATTGTTAAAATTATTTGAACCTCTACTGGCCGAGCCCTGATATGAAACTCAACTTTATATAAGTAGCTTCCTCTGACAAAAATCCATCAATGTTTTCAGTACCTTGGAATCACTGATGGGTTTCTTGGAAAAATGCTATTTAATTGATATGACCAGTCCTCCATTTAGCACATTCTTTTCTCTCCTATGGAAAAAGAATTATAGTTTTGGATATTGTAAACAGCTATTCTTAATGCAAAAAAAAGTTGGATTTTTTCCCAATTGTTCCACAGCATTTGAGGGAGCTGCATAGTCGTTGTTTGCAGCTAGAATGTCAACCTAGAAGTGGGTTTGCTCCCAGTTCAGGGCAGTTAAAAAAATCATTTGAGCTCAATAATGGAAAAGGAGGCATAAGACAACAGGAGATTATGTCAGTTGTCAAAGATAAACATATATATAACTCAAGAAGAAGAAAGAGTCTCATTTTGTTTTGAAAAATGTGGGTGTTTACCCCTGTCATGGGTTAATTCCCTCTCATTTAAATGTCTGCTACTCTCCTACAGCCTACATTCCTGGTGAGGCTTTCATGACTTTGAACATGAGGAAGCAGATCTGATGAAAGGAATCCATTTGTTTGCAGTCCATGCACTACTTAAGCATCCTTTATAGAACTGATTTCAGTATAACCCAATCAGGGTATGAACTATTCCCCTGCATGTCACACTTTTATGATATTAAGCATCACTCCACTGTATATGCAAGAGATAAATGTGACCATGTGAGTTAGTAATACAGAGGTGTAGTAGTAAATTTTAAAATGCAAACACTGCTCATGTCAGAATCCATAGCCATGTGCCCAAGGAGTATACAAATTTACCAGCAACTGTATCAATAAAAAACCCAGTCCTAGCAGTTTTTAACCCTACTAGGAGTGCAGTCTGGGGGTCTGTGTAATTTTAATTGCTGTAAACCGCCCCAATTGTTTTAACAGAGGGGTGGGGTAACTATTATTATTATTATTATTATTATTATTATTATTATTATTATTTCTTTTGTAAATTTAATGTTCTTAATTGGCCATTTGAGACTAAGCATTATAACTAGGCTCAAATTGTAGTGCTGTTGGAGAGGTCCATTTCGCTTTCAGCTACTGTAAAGATTATAGCTAAACCCAGAAGGAACAGAGAAACATGTGGAGTATATGTATGTTGTAAATAGCATCTTTTTCCTGATAATTAAAGGGTTTGAGTACTTGAGCCCTGTCTCCATTACATCACTGTGCACAGGTCAGAAAGGAACTTGTGAAATCCCACAATTTTAGAATCCAGCATCTCACAGGTCTATCAGTTCTACTTAGGACAAATCCATACAGGTATTTCAAGGCAGCAGCTCCAAGGTACCTATGAGAATTCTCGTGCTGAAAGGGCTGAACATGTGGGTCAGAGTCCCACACAGAACTTTGTATTGAGGCTGTTCTGTTTTTTCCAAGAGCTTGGAAAAGTTAGCTTTTGCACTCCAATTTCAAGAATAATATAACAGTTATCATGATGGCCACAATGACCTTTGGGAACCTTGGAGCTGTAATTTTAAAAAGTAACTTTTCTAATCCCTGTTCCATTCCCAGATGCAGACATGGGCACAGCCTCTCTGGTCTGTCAATTGAGAACAGACAAAACACTCTCAAGTGATTTATGAGCCTTGTTGATTTCTGAATCTTAACAGTAGGCACATTAACACCACTAGAAAGTTCGATTCTCTATTCCAGAAATGAGTCTTTTTGTCAGCTGCATGATGAAAAGCAGTTCTGTTGATCTACTCCAACAAAGGGTTATTCCTTTGTACTCTTAGGAAATCTGGCACTATGTTTCTGTTTCCACAATAAAATATTTGCTGGCATAAGACCTCTTTCACTCAAGTTAATTATTTCACCTACCCAAATTACAAGAGCTGCAGTATAGTTTCAGTCAGAGAGCCCTTCAGAGGCTGCAAAAGTACTGAGTGAAAATACATAAGATGTGCTCTGAAGTGAGACTAACAGGACAGCAGTAAAACCTACACTGGAAAATCATTTCTCCATCCCTCTTTCCCCACTCCATCCTATTTTTTCCAGCCTGTATATACACACATAGCTGTGCAAAGTACTGCTGCCTGATAAAGTGTTGCATTTGGGTTTGAAAACTGAAAACATTCTTGCAGGCCATCTAAATGCATTGTTGTTGTTGTGTGCCTTCAAGGTGACCAAATGGCAAATCTAATTTTGCATGAGAGGAATCTGCAGAGGAGGTTTGCCTTTGGCTTATTCTGAATCAAAATGCACATAAGCTTAAACTTTACACTTGTGGAAGGCTTCTTCATTTCCTAGCAGAAAGCACAGGAATTAATTGTTTTTCATTTTTCTCCTCTTTGATTCCATTCTCCTTCTCTTTTGATTTTTAAAGGCAAGAAATGGCATGGTTGCTGTGGAAGATACAGAGATCATGACTGACAGAAGGATGAAAACTTTTTCCCCAGACCAATTTTTCTGAGAAATACTGAGAAGACAAAACTGAGCACGACAACTTCACTGAAGACAAGAAGAGACAAGAATAACACCATGAGGCAAGATAGGCATTATCCAAATGATACCCTCATGAGTACCAATTTTGCTGCCATCTACAGCCACAGTAATGGAGACTTTACCTCTTACCAAAACTTCACTTTCCCCTTCAACTTTAGCTACAGTGATTATGATCTGCCCTTGGATGATGATGATGATGTGACAAAAACTCGCACTTTCTTCGCTGCCAGGATTGTTGTTGGGGTGGCACTGGCTGGTATCATGTTAGTCTGTGGAATTGGCAACTTTATTTTCATTGCTGCGCTGGCCCGCTATAAGAAGCTTCGTAATCTCACAAACCTTCTCATCGCAAACCTGGCCATCTCCGACTTCCTTGTGGCCATTGTCTGCTGTCCATTTGAGATGGACTACTATGTGGTGCGACAGCTATCTTGGGAGCATGGCCATATACTTTGTGCCTCCGTCAACTATTTGCGTACTGTCTCCCTGTATGTTTCCACCAATGCGCTCTTGGCAATTGCTGTGGACAGGTAAGAAGGAGAATTGAAAACTAACATTGGACATTTTCACACATGGGGTCTCAAAGCCGCATGGAAGCAATCAAGAATCATACCGGAATGGATCCTGTAGCTTCAGACGGTGAAAGCAGCATCATTCTGGTATGATTCTTCATTGCTTCTGGCCGCGGCAGATGCAATTCCTCTTTAAAAGAGGAATTGCAAAGAACGGGGATGATGCTGCAATGCGCCGGGGATGGGACAGGATGGGGCGGGGTGGGGCAGGGCTTGCTGCAACGTCGTGTGAACACACGGAGAAAGGACCCAGCATGATGCAGGATTGCGCCGGGGATGGCACTGGATGGGGCGGGGTTTGCTGCGACGTCATGTGAAAACAGAGGCAAAGGATCCGGCATGGGGCTGGAATGAGGTAGGATTGCTTCTGCTTCAGGCCCCGTGTGAAAATGTCCATTGTCTGTAGCCGTTAATTTTGCTTTTGTTCCTAGGTCTAGCATTTTTCAGATGGATTCGCCCATCCTTTCTCTCAACTAACTGCCCATCCCAAATTAATTATTTGGACTTAAGAGCTTCTTCCCTCTTCAGAGGCCTTCACCATCATTGCAATGAGAGCAACTCTCATGCATATGTCATAGCTACAACAGGCAGATAAGGAGAGGGACATGAAGAAAGGAACATCCCACAGTTCCTTGCTATTTTGGTTAAGCTGAGTTCAGAGCAAAACACAGAACAGCAGACAGTGTGCCAGCCCTAGCCTATCACAACCAGCATGATACTTACCATTATGAGCCATGGAAATCAGCATTTCAGGGGGTTGGTTTTTCCCAACATGGGCTGAGCAAAGTGCAGCCATTGAAACCCCTAGATTACAATTTTATTTTATGTTTTAAAAAGGCCCACTTCCCAGCATCTTTGTCTGAAGTGAGCAGCTCACCTTGTCAATAGTGGGACCCTTTTATGGATAAACACTTTGAGAGCAATGGTATCTCTGCTCCACACTCATTTTTCCCTGCCATCTTCTCCTCCAGTGTGAAAAAAAATAGATTAAAATTAGTCCATCAGTGCAAGAAATAATGGATTTAAAGAATGTTTCAAAAGAAATTCCAGGTGGATAAATGCTTAAAATTACATGCTTTTGGCTTTGTATGAAGTGGTGGCATTCCAGCTGTTAATGGACATATTCTTTAATGTCACATATAGTTTAAGGAAATACTATTAACTTCCCTAAAATGTGTCCTCATTTTGAAATATAACATTTTCTCCAATCCATATCTCCCCTTTTCCATAAAACTCAAATTGCAACAAGTGACATGAAAACACATAATATAAAGTTTTAAAACCTGGAGCTTGGAGCTGATGTATGCTGGGTAAGGGGAGAAAATGGTAAGTTTGTAGTTAACTTCTTGTTTTATTAAAAGAACCCCAGAATTAGAAATAAAATATTAATTTAAAATATGGTATTTTTTCCTTATCTGTGGAACTGAAAAAAAGATTTCATTCACTGGTTGATTTATTATATGGGGAAAAAAACATTATTCAGACTGTCTTTTGTTCCTGTTCTAAAGCATAATCCAGTAGAAAAAATAGATCTTTGTCAATTGATTATAGTCTTTTGATTGAAACAGCGCTTTATAAACAACACAGAAGACTTCAACCCTAGAGCCACACCTTTGCAATTAATGTTAGCTTTTCAACCACTTGATTTAAATATTTAAAAAAATAAATTTAAAAAGATGAATTTGGAAGAATTTGAACAATATCCTTGTTGAATGTGGAAGCTAAGCAAATTTGAAAGGACTATCTGGGGAACTAGCTAATGGTAACAGTATAATAATTAAGGAGGCTGCAGTGAGATAGTAATAGTGAATACATATGATTACCAAGCAGAGGCATAATGACATTGAACAATTGGTCCAATCTATAATTCATGCCATTAAAGGACCACAAACTCTGTTCAGTCAGAAATTATAGGGACACTTGAGGTAACAGTGGAACAATGACTGCCAGTTTTTTGAATGACAGTGCATCTTGGCATCTTGAAATTGATGTTAACAAACAGCCATAGAAATTTCTGCCCCACACGGGAACCCAGTGTTCCAGTTGACAATATTAGATTAGCACCATTAACTAAAACTGGTAGGTTTAAAATAAATAAATAAATAACCTTAGGTTTAGAGGCATACTTAAAAAATA
This sequence comes from Phrynosoma platyrhinos, assembly GCA_020142125.1. Lineage (NCBI taxonomy): Eukaryota > Metazoa > Chordata > Lepidosauria > Squamata > Phrynosomatidae > Phrynosoma > Phrynosoma platyrhinos. The sequence continues at coordinate 221,415,734 of CM034701.1, read as the reverse complement.
AAAATGGTGGCCCATTGCTTCCTTTTGAAGTACATTTGGTGATCTGTTTTAAAAAGGAAAAGTAATCTGGAATGTGTGCTGTCTAGAGGTGTTTAAGTGCATAGGAAAGCATTTCCAGTTCACATTCTATGAAATGATTATTTTGCTGTATTCTTAGAAACACATATGCAATTTTGCAATGCATTCTACTCACTTTCCTTGCCGAGCTACTTGTCATCAATCTAAATTTTGTGAAATAAGTCATAGAACAAAAAAAAAGTTATTCAAAAGAGGTGGTGCTAGACATTATTTTTGCCTTTAATCACATTCTTAGTAAGTTATTTTCCTTTAGCCTCACAAGTTTAACCTTTAGTTGATGTATTTTTTTATATTTATCTTTTTGTTTTCCTTCCCCCCAAATTATTAATATAATTATAACAATATGTATGATGTATGATTCATGAGTGGCTGTTGCCATAATGGCAGCCATATTGTGAATGGGAAAGCCCCCTTCCCATGGCAGCCATTTTGTGAGAGCACCCCAATACTCTCAGATTCCAAGTACACTGGCAAGCACAAAAAAGTTTGGAGGGGTTCCCTGTTTTATGAACTCTTTAGTGGCCTTTTCAATTGCAAACATTTAATATGGTGAAATTAGAGAATAAATGTATACATTCTTTGACAAATGGATTTCTACAAGCTATTGTTCAATGGCAATATACTGGCAATAATGTTGCAATGTGGAACGGGAAATCTGGAGGAATGGAAATCTTTTAATTCTCTTTTTTTAAAGCCTAAATAACTCTTATCATTTTGTTTGACATAATATTTGGTACTAAGGAAATTTATTTTCTGTATGTTTTAAGTTTAGAGTTTAGGAGCCCTAATGGCACAGTGGTTAAATGCCAGTACTGCAGCCAGTATTTCAGCCACAAGGTTGTGAGTTCAATCCCAGGGCTCCAGGTTTGACACAGCCTTGCATCCTCTGTAAGTCACTAAAATAATTATCCAGCTTGTTGGGGGCAATTAGATTACACATTGTAAACTGCTTAGATACTACTTACTCCTGTATGAAACAATATAAAAATGTAAATGCTATCGCGAGAGCAATAATGCCAATACAGTTGACCCTTCAGCTCGCAGACTTCAAATCCATGGTTTTACATATTCACAGAGGGGCAACCTTCATTTAAATCAATGGGGTGCACCCCATCCAATCCTATAAGGCTTGAATATTTGCTAATCTCCATTTTTACGGGGGGGGGGGTCCAGAATGGATCCCCCATGAAAATGGCGAGTCAACTGTACACAGAAAGCCTACAGCTAAGATTATACTGCTCTACTGTAAGAGCTCACATCTTTCTTATATAAGAGTCAATTGTATTGCACAGACATTATACATGATAACTAGACCTGTCTGAGATTTTAATTTGGATCAGAAATGAGAAGTAGCACTTGCACATCAAGAAAATGGAAAATGTTAGGATTTGGGAGGAGGGATTCAGTAATGGTGAATGAAAGGAAAGAAAGAAGGGAGGGAAGGAAGGAGGGAGGGGAAGGGGAAAGAAGGCATAATGAGCCAATGAACAGCTTGACTTTGGACGACATCTCTGTATCTTTGGGGAAGTATGAAAAGATATTTGATATCTTTTAGACAGCATTCTGTTCTGAAATCTGAAGTCCCTGGTAACCTTGGAGAGAATTAACCATCTGAAGAATAGGTTAGCACACTCTGATATTTCTTTATGTGATAATACAAGTCAGTCAGAAATATTAACTGGAACACACTGACACACACTTCCAGGTCCACTTCATTTTAATGCTCATATCTATTATCATTCCACTTCAAAGCAAAAATTTTAACTTCTCCCACAGGCAAAAAAAGTAACATCTTAAGAATTTCTCCACCTGAGGGTTGTTGTTTTTTTAAGTTTAAGAACTATGTCATTTCATGCACTTATGAGATGTTTCTCCCCACCCCACCCCTTTCCTTACATTCCTTTTCCTCAGACTCCATATTCTATCTTCACCTGCAAAAATAGACTCCATCTGTCTATAAGAGGAACAGACAATTGCATGGGGTGGGGGCAGAGGCCAATGTTCATTCCTGTGTGTTCCCTACAGATTGCACTGGTGCATCAAGGCATGCCAGGGGTAATGTGGCATCACTTCCAGTCACCCCAAATTTGATATAAGGAAAACAGTTGATCACATCAGGTTGGTGGAGTCTGACTATGAGCAGAGCATGAGTGTCACCTATTCTGCCAAAGGCTGGAGTAATCATACCATTTCTATGCAACATGCAAGAACTGGCACTCTGCTATTGTATATTCCCGTGATCAAATGCCAGTTTAGAAAAATAGAAGATCTAAAGAAACTGAAGCAGGTGCAAAGTGTGTAACCTTCCAGCTGTCACTGACCTTCATCTCCCATCAGCCCTAAGGCAGCACAACCAGTGGTGACAGATTATAGAAGCTGCATTGCAGCAGTATTTGTAAGACCATTTGTTCTCCATGACTGCACAACACCACAACAGAGCAGTGATTTCATATACTCTTCCCTGGGAGTTGGTTCTACTAAACTGAAAGGAATATGTGTCTGAGGAAACACTTATAGGATTGTACTGTAAATTGGCATGGAAAGAAGGGAAAGGGAAACTCTGCTTGTACAACCCTCATGTATTATGGAGGATCGCACAGCCTGTGCCACTTGAATGGCAGAGCTCATGCTCCATAGAAGCAGCAGTCCAGGCAGTTAGATGGATGCAGATTTATTGGCAGGGTCAGCCTGATCATGAACTAATGCCTGACATAGACATCAGGGGAATATATTATTGAGACATCAGAGAAGCAGACCATAGTTCAAGCAAAATTGTATCAATCAGGATTTTGGCACTGTTTAGAAGTTAAAAGTGAAAAACATCTGGCCATCCAGATGTTTTGAAATTACTGAAAAGGCCCAGCCAGCACAGGCAACAATAATGGGAGTCATAAAACAAAACATATGAAGGGCTAAACGTTCCCCAACCATGTTTTAAATAGGATTGATTCCCCCCACCTTCCGTTTGATACAATTGCTAATTTATAATATTTTTTTCCCTTTTTGGGCTGTAAACAATTACCATGATTTAATTATAATCAATGCACTACCTTCCTTTAAAGTAGGAGAGAGGGAAAGGAAACACATTCCTGCAGATATTGCTAGACTGCAAGCCTCAGGCCTCCTCTCTATGACAGCCATGAGTGCTGAGGTTTGCTATAGAGTGACATTTGAAAAACTGCACCCATCCTGGTCTCAAGAAAAACTGAGGCTCTTGCTTTAACATCATGCCCAGCCAATTCAGTGGAGGCCAGAGGGAAATTGTTTGTACCTGTTGAAGATACTGGGGTGAGGTGGGCATACCCACCAACTATATGAGTAAGCACATTGAGAGAGGGGAAAAAACAGCTATTATTGGTCAATCCAGAGTTATGTTGCTTGCAGAACACTGTATTCATGTTCAGAGGAATTTCCTCCCATCAGTTAAATCACAAAAGCTATTGGAAATCAATGCAAAACTCATCCCTTTGCCTGGGTTTAGAAAGAGAGTGCATTCTTTTCTTAGTTGATTAAATTCATTTATCTCTAAGAGAACAAACTGTCAATGTGTACAATATAGAATGTGCTGGTTATGTCTATCTATGTAGCTGGGTAACCAGGTGACAGGCATACACGCTCAAGATCCTTTCAGTGATTAGATGTATTGAGTTCATAACTTAGTCTAGTTGAGTTCATAATTTAGAAAAGACTCAGATACTGTTACAATTTTACCTACAAGATTTATCAATGCAGAGGCAAAACAAGAATATTGCTGAAATAAACATTTTCAAGTCCTTTGACTAAGTATTTTTAAGCATGGCAGGGAGTTTGACTGGATGGCCCTTGTGGTCTCTTCCAACTCTATGATTTTGTGAAAAATATTCAGGAAGCTGCTTTCTGTATAAGTACCAGCCTCTGTACCAACCTCAAAGGCAATATGTTCCCGTAAAACATATTGCAGTTGTCTAATCTGTTCAATATGACTAGAGAAGTTATTTTTAAAAAGAGACCTACATTTTTGCCTAGTAAGATAGTTTGAAACACCTAATTAAATTGCACAACTTTCCAAACATGATATTGAAAACATTATCATCTTTGTTTGCAGGTACCTTGCTATTGTTCACCCACTGAAACCAAGGATGAATTATCAAACAGCAACCTTCCTTATTGCCGTGGTTTGGATAGTATCACTCCTCGTTGCAATACCATCAGCATATTTTGCAACGGAAACTGTCCTCTTCATGATAAAAAACCAAAAGAAAATTTTTTGTGGACAGATTTGGCCAGTTGACCAGCAAATATATTACAAATCCTATTTCCTGTTCATCTTTGGTATTGAGTTTGTTGGACCTGTTTTCACAATGACACTCTGCTATGCCAGGATCTCACGGGAACTTTGGTTTAAAACTGTCCCAGGCTTTCAGACAGAGCAGATAAGGAAAAGGCTTCGCTGCAGAAGGAAAACAGTGTTGGTGCTCATGTGCATCCTGACTGCCTATGTCCTCTGCTGGGCACCTTTCTATGGCTTCACCATTGTCCGTGACTTTTTCCCCACTGTGTTTGTGAAAGAGAAGCATTATCTCACAGCTTTCTATATTGTCGAATGCATTGCCATGAGCAACAGCATGATAAACACCATGTGTTTTGTAACAGTAAAGAATAACACCATTAAGTATTTCAAGAAGATCATGTTACTCAGATGGCGGTCTACCTACCAAGGCTCCAAGTCAAGTGTAGACACAGACATCAGAACAAGTGCCATGCCTGTCACAGAGGAAGTGGATTGCATCAGACTTAAATGAAGATTTACCAGATGTCTCCTTGCAACAAAGATTATTTTTGGTGTGGCACTTTACTTTACTTTATTCCTTCCTCCTTTTCTTTGCATTCTGTACATGTCAAAATTCATGAGGGAAAGTGCTGCAGACCAAAGCCCTGTCTTAGCAAGAACTCTTGAATGTTCTTGAATGTTCTAACTGGTAGAACTTGGGGAAATGAACCAACTTTACCCAGCTCTTTCAAGCATTCTACTTTACCTTTCACCATAATCCTCACAGCCTCTTAACTAGTTTGCATGCCTTGCCAACTCTTTGCTTGTGTAATACAGAAGGGATTGGAGATGATCAACCTAGTGGGCTTCAGTTACATTTCTTGTATCATCAGAATAAACCCAAACAACTCCAGTACAAGGGGCTGTCCTCTTCCTCAATAATAATTTTGTTCCTGATGGACACTAGAGTTGATGGAACCAGGCTTGGTTTCTGTGAAAATTAATCTCTCCTGAAAAATCATTCCCTTGTGGCACTCTTTTGTTATAGAAATCTCATAATGTCTGCCCATTATGGACATAAGGGTACAATGTAACTTTACTCATATTGTATACCTATAATGGAGCAGCTACACCTTGGGAAAACCAGTCTCTTTAGTTCCCAAGATATTTTTTTCCCTGACAGATGACATCTACCCTATATTTACA
>CM034701.1:221392425-221402926 GCA_020142125.1 Phrynosoma platyrhinos | reverse complement strand
TTCAATCAGAGAGGTCACAGGCCTAAATGTCTAGGACCTAAGCAGAGCAGTCAAGAATAGGGATTTTTGGAGATGTCTCAGCCACAGAGTCACAGTGAGTCAGGGTTGATGCAAGGGCAATTAACAACAACAAAAGAACAAACCTACATTCAACAACATTTGTTGTTGTTATGTGCCTTCAAGTTGACTCTGACATGATGATCCTTATCCTAGGGTTTATTCAGAGGAGGTTTGTCACTGTGATGTTGGTTTCTGTGGCTCAGTGGGGATTGAAACCCTGATTTTCTGGAGTCTTAGTTCAACACTCAAACCACTACACCACACTGGATCTCAATAAGTTTAATCAGTTCCAAATCTAATGGTAAGTCCCAACTAATAGCAGACCCACTGAATCAATGGGAAGTTGGTAAATCAACACTTGTGTAAGTTCCATTGATCTCTAATGGGTCTACCTTGGTTGAAACTAACCATTTTAGGGCTCTCTAACCATGAAACCCACTAGGTGACCTTGGGGAAGGCAATGGCAAACCTCCTCTGAATAAATCTTGCCTAGAAAACCCCATGATAGTTCACCTTAGGATCACCATGTCCAAAACCTATGGCAATCCTATAAATTCAACTTAAAAGCACACAATACACACACACACAGCTGCTGATGTTTTTAGACTGAGGTTGTGAATTTATTAATTTTGTTATTCTTTCTGTTATCCTTTCCATATTATTGCTTCAATCTAAACCATGCAGGAGGTCTCGGTCCTACCCAGTGATGGGTCATTCTAAGAGCCTAGCAATTTTGTAGCACAGGATAGGGCCTGTCAAAATCTCAGTAGCACTGCATCCAGTCATCTTCAGAAATAAATATTTCCAAATTCTTTTCAAGAAGAGAGACAACAAATGTGTTGGGGGTGGGAGGTCTCAACAACCCTTTTGACCCCTTTTTGTCCTGCTCCTAAGTAACCTTGCTATAACACACTTCCTTAATTGTGCAGCAGAGGCTGTAACCTAGGGGGAAATGAAGCACATATATACATCTGAGGGGGTGGGGAGGGGAATCATGTATTTGTGATTTACAGTTATCAATGAGTACAGTCAAGATAGCAAATGAAATTACTGTGGAGCTATAATGCTGAGATACCCCACCAGCATGATATTTGTCTGAATTGTCATAAGCAACCTATGGCTGAGTACAAGTGTGCCTAACAAATGGAAAGGCGACTTGACAAAACATTTTCCCTGCCTTTTGTATAAATGTGACCTTCATAAACTTTTCTTTCTATTTCTTCCTGTTTTCTAGTAAAAAGCTGATCATATAACATCCAGCTGTCTTAACTCCTGTACTGTTATAAGGACACTCCCACCCTCATCCCTACTTCTTCCTTATTGAGGAACTTTATTGTATGGGTGATGCATGTGTGTTCATATGTGTTTAAGATGTTGTTATTGTTGTTGTTATGATTGTTATTATTATTATTGGTGGTGGTAGTAGTAGTATTTCTATTTCCCCCTTTTTTCCAGATTGGAATTCAAAGGATCTTACAATGATTAAAAGAAATTGTTAAAAATCCAAAGATACAAAAGTTGGAACACAATTAAAAAATCATAATAAATAAAACCAAATTAAAACATATACAATTAAAACACACACACATATCAGCATAACAATTAGCAATATCCAGCATATTGTGTAAGATGGGCCTTGTATAATCACTCCTCAAATGCCACTTAGAATAGAAAAGCCTTTACTTGTCTGCAAAAAGAAAGTAGGGAAGGTGCCAGCATAAGTTCCCTGTTTGAGAAGGGAGTTTCAGAGCCTAGGGGCAGCCACTAAGAAGGTCCTCTCCCATGTTTCCACCAGATGTACCTGTAAGGGTGGTGGGACAGAGAGAAGGGCCTTCCCAGCAGATCTCAGAACATGGGCTGGTTCATAAGAGGGAATATGGTTCTTCAAATAACCTGGACCTGTGCCATATAGTACCTAAAAGTCAAAACCAGCACTTTGAATTGTGCCCGGAAACACACCAGCAGTCTATGGAGCTATTGCAACATGATGAGTTGTATGCTCCCTGTAGCCAGCACTCCTTAGTAATTTGATTTCATCTCCTTGGACCAATAGAAGTTTCCAAACAATCTTCAAATGCAGACCCAAATAAAGCACATTACAGTAATCCAACCATGAAGTAACTAAGGCATGTGTCACCATGGCCAGATCAGGTGTCTCAAGGAACAGATACAGCGGGCAAACAAGCTTTAACTGTACAAATGCACTCCTACCCATTACCAAAACCTGAGCTTCCAGACTCAAGACCTGAATCAGAAGCAGACCCAAGCTGTGGATTTGTGTCTTCAAGGGGAATGTAACTCTATCTAGCACAGGCTGAATCCCTGTTCCCTGATCTGCCTTTCAACTGACTAGCAGTACATCTGTCTTATCTGGATTAAGTTTCAATTTGTTTGCCCTCATCCAGTTCATTACTGATGACAGGCATTGGTTTAGGACCAAAACAGCTTCCTTGGCTTGTGGTGGAAAGGAGTAATAGAGCTGGGTGTCATCTGCATACTGATGGCACTGAACCCCAAAACTCTGGACAACTGCTTCCAGTGGTTTCATGTATATGTTAAATAGAATGGAGAACAGAACAGAACCCCATGGGACTCCACAGGCCAATATGGCCAAGTGGTTGAATAGGAGTCCCTCAGCACTATATTCAGGGTTTGGCCCTCTAGGAAGGAATGATGCCACTGTAAAACAGTGCCTCCAAGTCCCATCACAGCAAGGTTACTCAGAAGGATACCATGCTTAATGGTACTGAAAATTGTTGTGAGGTCCAGCAGAACAGACAGCAACACACACACCCTGTCTAGCTCCTGACATAGGTGATCCATCAAGATGACCAAATCCTTCTGTCCCATAACCAGGCCTGAAAACATATTTAGATGGATTTAGATAATCTATTTCATCCAAAAACCCTTGGAGCTGAGAAGCCACCACATACTCCAGGACCTTGCCAAAAAATAAAATGCTAGAGACTAGCTGATAATTATCCAGAATAGTGGGATCCAGGGATAGCTTTTTTAGCAATGGTTTTGTAACAGCCTCCTTCAGGCAAGTTGGAACTCTGCCTTGTTTTGTGAGGCATTAACCATTCCCTCTACCCACACAACCTGTTTACCTCTAGCTTTTTATAATTAGCCAGGAAGGACAAGGATTCTCACCTCTCCAAAAACCCTGTCCACAACCTGCTGGTCTATGACTGTAATAAAGACTCTTTTTCTGTCCACTGCACAAACTGAAAAGTATCCATTGTCACTGGACAAGCAGGGGTCAAAGTTATATCCACTGGATCTATATCAATTTTAGCAACCAAATTGGTGCAAATCTGAGTGATTTCATCTGCAAAGTACCAGGCACGTTGTTCACAGTGGACTGTCAAGTGATCTGGATTTTCCTCTGTTGGGCCTGTGTGTAAAAGACCAGTCACTTGAAATAGCTCTGCTAGCTGGCTCATAAAGACATAATAGAGGCAGAAAAGACATTTGCCTCTGCTGCTTCTATTGCTGCAGAACTAAGATAAACTTTAGCCTGTGTTTGACCAGATGTTCTCCCAAGTTTTCTCCCAACACTGCTCTAGTCATTTTCTCACTTTTTTATTGCTTCCAGCTCCCTGGAAAACCAGGGATCCCTTTGGCTCCACTGTACAAATAATGAAAATATTTAGAAATACTGCTTCTTTGTATCAGATATTTCTCCAAGGACAAACCCCTTACAGCATCCCAAATGCCATGTGGTCAAACCATGGCATATAAAAAAAAAAAAGCCAGCCTTTCCATTCAAGATTGGGTCTTCCTGAGTCCAGCAAGGTTTCAGTCATCAAGAATATGGACATTTATTCTCTTGTTTGAATTGCAACAGGTTTATAAAAACACTGGAAAACCATTTGCTATTCAAACAAGAGAATATGTGCATACATACATATATCATATAACCACAAAGGGCTTAAATGTCTGTGAATTTTAAAAAATATAGTGGTGTGTTTAAAAAGAAAAGAAAAGTAAGGCTGCATACTAGGAATAGATCTGTTAATTTTAATGGACTAAAAATCCAGGGAACTCATTATGGTGGCCACAGGGAATCAAACTCCCCACAGTGCATTTTCCAGTCCCTTACATATGATTCATATGTCAAACAGTGTGACATTTGGAATCAATTAGTTGCACATACTTGTACAAAGCAAATTAACAAGTTTTTTTTTTGTTTTGTTTTGTGAAAAGTGTTTATCAAGCAAGAATTAATAACTGGAAAAAACTCAACTATTTCAGTTTGGTCTGATTCCAGCCAAAATTAAAGTCCACTGATCAATAGGAGAGAGGCAAGCATTAGAATCACAGATTTGGATTAGATGAAAAGAGTCATTTAGTCCAACCACTTGTCATGCAGGAATATACAACTAAAGCCCCTCTGAAAGATGGCCATTGAGCATCTGTTTAAATACCTCCAAAGATGGAGAATCCATTGGCAGTGATATAGACTTGAGTCAATTGACTTGGACTCAAGTTAGACTTGAGTCACTTCAATTACTCGACTTGGCAATAGTTGATGCCTACTTGATTCACTTTACAACTTGTATATTTTAAGCAACCAACTTGCTGTCATCATTCACTTTGAACAGCAGGCTTCTCTCTTTTTTTAGAGGAACAGAAAATGCATTAGGCAATGGACTTGAGGTTGAATGATCTTTCAAAAGCTTTTGAAAATCTTTAGAAGGCTCTTCTGATGTACAGCAGGGACAGGCTGTTGAGCAGATATCAACCTCAGCCTCAAGCCCAATGCCTAATACATTTGCTGTTCCCCCATGAGAAATGCCAGCCTCCTTTCCTTCCATTAATATTCAATCCCACACTCGAGACTCAACTTGAGGCTTGAAGGTAGAAACTTGGGACTTGGCTTGAGACTTGGAGTAAAATACTTGGTGGGCAATTGAAACTAGAGTCCTTTGATTCATCTTGCCTATGTGCCCATAAAATCCAATTATGCTTCAGGCAATTGTGTTAAGGGACAATTGAATTTTTGTGTGTATATGTAATAGCCTCCCTTTCTTCACAGAAAAAAATCCAATCAGTTAATAAATAACATAAAACACACAAACCACAAAGAAACAAATCTAAGAACAGAAATAAACAATAAGATACAACAAAATAAATATAGAAAGAACAAATGTAGATCATTATTTTAATCTATGGGAATCAGATAAGAAACTTTACAAAGCTTGAAAATGTCATATTCAGAACTTTTTCAGGCATGTACGTACATTTGATTTTTTAAAAATCCTTTCAGACATAAATTTCTCCCTAATAAATATATTATATGACTTATAAAGAACTTGTTGTTGATGATGATGTTTTTGTGTGCCTTCAAGTTTTTCCTATTTATGGTGACCCTAAGGCAAACTTATCAAGTTTTTTCTTTTTTCTTTTTGCAAGATTTGTTCAGGAGGGGAGTTGCCATTGCCTTCCCCTGAGGCTGAGAACATGTGACTTGCTCAAGGTTACCCAGTGGATATCATGGCTGAGTAGGGAATCAAACTCTGGTCTCCAGAGCCACAGTCAATCCACTGTGCCATGCTGGTTCTCTCTCTCCCATAAGGAATTTGTCATTGGTGGTGGTGTGTGTGTCTTTAAATTGCTACTGACTTATGGCAACCCTAAGGCAAACTTATCACAAAGTTTTCATGGCAAGTTTTTTAGAAGGAGTTTACCATTGGCATCCTCTGAGGCTGAGAGAGTGTGACTTGGCCAGAGTTTCTATGGGTTTCTATGGCTGAACAGGGATTCAAACCCTGGTTCCCAGAGTTGCAGCCCAATGCTCAAACCACTGGGAACAAGAATGGAGACACCCCAAATCCCAGTTTGACCATTGTTCTGACCACTATAAAGTAAGATCTCCTGTTCAACAATGCATGTGATATAAGAGGTTAACATAATCTGGCACTGAATGCAAATTATGGCTGAAATAATTCATAAGGAATAGAAATTGGTATTTTGAAAAGACATGTAATAGGATTGCATAAAAGAAAGACCTATTTATGCATTCTTACTCTGTCCTGTGCTCATTGCCATAAATTTGAAACAGCATGCATTGTTAAACAGGAGACCTTACTTTATAGTGGTCAGAATAGTGGTCAAACTGGGGTTTGAGATGTCTACATTCTTGTTCCCAGTGTGCCATGAAACTCAATGGGTTAGTTTGGGGCAGTCATCTTCTCAAAGGGACCTACCTCATAGGGCTGTTGCATAAAAATAGAATGGAGAAGAGAAAACTATTACGCTGCCTTCAGGTCATTGAAGGAAATATTCTATGTCTATTTATAATCACGAATTAATAGACATACCATGGAGAAGTAGCAAGAGGGACCTCTGGAAGAAATTACAGTCCTCCCATTGGCTTCCTTTAAGAAAGATGCACAGAACTTCAGAAAGAAATGTCAATGTCCAAGCATCAAAAAGTAAATCCCAAAGAAAAAAAGAAAAATAACAAACCAGGAAGAGACATCTGACTAAAACATGGAAATTAATACCAAACACACTATATCCAAAGAGAAATGGGTGGCAAATTCTTGCTCCTGCTCCTTCTAGCCTCCCTGATATTTATATATCCATACAGAAGTAAAATGGATGTGAAATGGGAGCAGGTGTGAATGCACTGTATTTGGAACCATGGGCATATGTAATGCAATATATTAACAAAATGGGGATTAGAGATCATTTGAGAGTCCTGAAAAGCCATATTTGTCTTTTGGCATTAATGGAAAATACATGAAAGCAATGGAAAGAAAGCTACAGCCCTTTGTAAGCCAAGAGTGAAATGGCAATTTGGTTCACTTAATTGATTTCCTTAGAGAGGTGCCCAGTGAATTAAATTAAGAGAGCTAGGTAGACTGTGGGGCTAGGAGAAAAGAAAGGCCAGATTGCTGCAGGGTAACAAATGACTGATTTACAACCTGAACATGAGATATGCTGCTCCAAGGATTTCAATAGGAGCTTTATGAGAATGTCCTCCTAGTTGCTGCAGCACTGCAGAGCCACCAAAAATGAATGTTCATGCTGATCCTGCAGAAACATAGTTCTAGCAGGGCAGTCACATTTGCTGATTGGAATGGATGACTTGTGCATTTATGATTAGAAATCCATTCTAGACTGCTTCTCATTTGCATAAACTCTATAGCAATTTACAGTCATACTAGTTATTCATTTTATTTATTTAAAGTATTTCTGTATCGCCCCCCAAGCTACAAACCTGATCTTTCAGAAGGAAAGCAGCCCCATCCAGAACAGTCTGCAATTCCAGGTTAGTTTTCCTACTGGCCAGCAGCATTTCCATCTTGTCTGTATTCCATCTTGTCTGTTTGCCCATATCCAATCCTTCACTGCATCCAGATGATGATTCAGTACTACCACAGCCTTCTTGGCATCAGTTGTAAAGGAGAGACAGAGTTGGGTGTCATCAGCATACCAATTATACTCAGCCCCCAAACTCTAGATCAGGGGTAGGCAGCCTTTCCCCTTTAAGGGCCCAGGGACTTCAGCTCCCATAATCCCAGGAGCTATTGGCCAACATGGGACTACTGGCCAACATGGCTGAGGCTTCTGGGAGCTGAAGTCCCTTGGCCCTTAAAGGGGAAAGGTTGCCTACCCCTGCTCTAGATATCTTCTTCCAGTAGTTTCATGTACATGTTAAAAACCCTAGGGGAAAAAGGCTGAACCCTCTGGAAATATTCAGCCAAGAAAGACCAGAAACACTACAAAGTAATGCCCCCAGTCCCATATTAACCAAGGGGGTGTGCAGGCAGGTGACTCTGGGTTGCCCTGGAAATTGGCGGATCAGTGCCACAGCTACCCCACACCGCAGCCCTGATCCTCCCTTTTGCCACCCCAAAAAGAGTGGCAAAATGCCTCTCCTTTTAGGGTCGGCAAAAGGCTGCCCTAAGAGCCAGCGCGCAGCTCTTCCTTGCCCCTTCCAGCATTCCATGCATAACAGGGCGCAGCATCAGGCCAGCATCGGCGTGGGGTTGGGGCAGCCAGCATGCAGCTGCCCCACCCCAACTGTGCCTCCAGGCCAGCCCTTTGGGATAGTCTTCAGAGACCTCAAATGACCTAGAAGGATACCATGGTCAATGGTATCAAATGCTGCTAAAAGATCCAAGAGAACAGATATGGACTCATTCTCCTTGTCAACTCGTGGTGAAAGTCATCCACCAAGGTGACCAAGGCTACTTTTGTCTCATAACCAGGCCTGAACCCAGATAGGAATGGATCCAAGTAATCCATTTCATCCAAGAAAACCTTGAATTGTGTGCCACTTGCTCTAGGGTTTTACTTAGAAAGGGGAGATTACAGACTGGTCAATAGTTACCTAGTGAGGTGGAGTCCAATTAAACTTTCTTCAACAAAGGTTTTACATTTGCTTTCTTAGGTTGCATCTGTACTGCAGAAATAATGCAGTTTGACACTGCTTTAACTGCCATGTCTCAATACTATGGAATCCTGGCATTTGTAGTTTGTTTTGGCACTAGAGCTCTCTGACAAAGAAAGATAAATATATCACAAAACTAGAAATTCCAGAATTCCATAGCATTAGGCCATCTACAATCACCAAACAATCCAATTTTTGAAAAGGACATACTAATGCAACATATGATGGAGATCCAAATGCTCATGACTGGGTGAAAACCAAAACAAGACCTTTGATAAATGTGTAAAAGACACTAGTATTGCAATCTGGTATACTAAAGAAGACAGATTACTCCATAGGTTGGTGCCACTATAGAAAAAACACACTTGTCTGTCAGCACTAAAAGGGAATCCATAAACCACAGGACATTCAACAGTGCTTCCCCTGAAGGTTGTAAACTGTGGAAGACTGGACCAGAGGGACACACCCCTTGAGATGTCCTAGTCTTGAGTTACACAGGGCGTTATTTATATTATTAATAATACCTTTGATTTATGTCTTACTTTTCTCTAAAAGGTGGGACTCAAGCTGACTCACAGCAAAAATTAAAAAAAAAACAGATGCAAATAAAAACATAAAAAGGTCATAACAGCAAAATACAATACAACAAATTAAATATTTAAGACAGTAGAATAAAAATTCAATTTTAAAACACTGATTTTAAAAGCACAGTGCCTCCTATTAAAATATTGGCACTGACACCTTAAACCCTGAGAGGACTTGCCAATTTAGACATATTGGCTCTGCATGCCACTATCTTCCTTCCAATTGAGTGCACAACTGCCTCATCTTCATAATGACATCTTATCCATGTAGGGTGGAATATATGCAGATAAATATGACATTCCCACCCATCCAGGGATGTGAATTTGGACTGTAAATGCTGAATTTTATACATGTGGCTACATCTGGGAGTAGTGTCTCTGGAGGAAGAGGAAAAGGAGGTGAAGCAAGCATGACAGGTGGGCAAAGACAGCAGATAGTCACTTCCACTTCATGATGATGGACCTGACCAGGAGAGAAATATCATCCAGTCCTAGGAATTGATGAAATAATGTACTTCTTTGCACAGCACATAGTTAAATGATAGAATTCACTATCACAAGACTTAACAGTGACTACCAATTTGGATGCCTTCAAAAGGATCATGAATAAATTAAAGGACATTAGAGAATCAATGGATTCCAATTTAAGCACCCTAATGGGTTTTCTTGGCAAGATTTGTTCAGAAATTTGCTATTGACTTCCCTTGAGGTTGAGAGCAGGTCACCTAGTTGTGAGAGAGTGGCTGAATATGTGGAATGTGTGGAGGACAAATGGGTTCCTGGAATGACAAGACCCTGAAAGAACCAAATCAAATGGTTGACATGCAAAGGATTGCTGAAGCAGGAACTTGGACGGTGGAGGTGAGGAATGAGTGAAACTTGGGACTCTGAAGCAAAGATGCTGACCAAGCATAACCAGGACAATGTAATCTGTTGAACACAAATGAAATATGCCAGCACAGCCAAGAAAGGTTCTGTACAAACAGAATGTACTCAGAACTGCCTATAGAATAAGGAACTGGACTGTTTTGGAAAATAAAAACCAGCAAAACATGTTTGTCTCAAGAAAGAAGATGAGGAAGGTATAAAAGAAGGGACCGCCCAGCCTCAAACTTGTGGTTCCTGATCTGCAGCAATGGGGGCCATGCAACCTTCATGGACGCCTGATCAACGTTCAGTGAAGGATTGGGTTGTATGTTGTGTGAATGTGTGTGTGAATGAAAAAGCTCTTGATACTTAAAATGATTGTTTTATTTGTTATGTCTCAATAAATGTTACATGAATAATGTCTAAACCCAGATCTGTTTTCCAGCATGTCTCTGTTGAAAATCCTATAGTCTAGGGTGGCTAAATTTCTCTCTGGAACAAAAAGAACTAAAAACCTCAGTGCATGACACAGTGAGTTTCATGGCCATGCTGGGAATCAAACCCTGGTCTCCAGAGTCATAGT
>CM034701.1:221373945-221384899 GCA_020142125.1 Phrynosoma platyrhinos | reverse complement strand
CAACCCGGCCCCCAGCTCAAAAAGGTTGCCTACCCCTGATCTACACCAACTTGATCAGTACAAATTCTTAACAATTTGTGCAGACTCTGGCAACAGACAGATTTTCTTCCTTGTGCATCTAAGTGTAATATTCATATTTATGAGCATAATTTATAAGACTTTAAACACATAAGTTGTATTCATATTGAAGTTACCAAAGTTTGATACACTTTAACTGTTGTGGCTCCTTCCTACAGATTCTGGAATTTGTAATTTGGTGATGAGGCATTTAGAATTCTCTAATCTATCCCTCCTCATGGGGGAAAGGGACTGTAGGTATGTGTGAGGGAATATAAAACTGTCTCCTCAAATAATTCAAAAGATAGAAAGGGCTGAATGTCCAATCAGAGTTCTAGAGATTTGGATACTAATAGTGTTAATTTGAACATGCACAATTAGAATAACTAATGCTTCTCAGACTTTACTGTTCATCTTTGCTTTTAGTTCCCAACATGCTGAACCAATCCAGGGCTTTTCAAAAAGAAAATGAACATTTTCTAAAAACGAAAGAAAGAAACAAAGCCATTATGCTGGGAAATAAAAGCTTTATTATGACCAACCAAGATGGCACAAAACTGTGCAAGCTTTCACACATTTGTGGCATATTGTTTGTTCTAAAAAGTAACAACATTTTGGCATTATTTTCATATATATTTCACCATTATCTTTTGCCAAAAATTTGAGATGCTCCATCACCCACTTCCCTTCTCTTCTGAAACTGACAAATCACACAAGAAAGTAAGTCTACCCCCATGCCCCACCAACTGATATTTAAAAAGTTTGACAGAGGAAATGCCAAAAACAGCATGCTTTGTCATGTTCTTAAAGCCAACTTCAAACAACTATGTTTAATCATAGCTTCATAGTTCTGCTGAAAATATTACTTATCCCTATTTTGAATTCATACTTGCCATTTGTTCAAAAGAACTGAGTTCACAATCCAGAAGGTCCTCCAAATATTACTTTTAAATGCCTCAGAAGATCAAAAAGCAGTTTTCATCTTCTAACTTGTGAACTGTGAACACATTTAAAAGACGATCTCCAAAAGTGAAACAAAATGGCCACCTCTTCAATGGTATCCCTTGGGTTTGCACAAAATTTTATCCACCTGGTCCTTTGAGTCAAGCAAATAACCAATTCACACTCTTTAACTTAAAGTCAATAAATAGATTTAGAAAGATTTCAGTAGACCAAAAGCAGTAAGCAAGGCAATTTCCACCAGCAGCAGCAGCAGCTGCCATACGCTGCAGAGAATCAATGGCCCCAGCTGTGGTACAGCCTTGAGAGTTTCACTGAACTGTAAATAACAGCCTTATTTGATTGCTTTCAGTTCTACCATTACAGCCTGGCAATTTGGGCAAGAAAGGACGAACTAAATCCTATTAATGTACTTAAAGGTTTTTCAAGGGAAAGAGCCATTGTATATGCTATTCTGGGTGCTTCTCATACAGTCTCAAACTAAACAATGTGATGAGGCTATGGTCACCAATTCCCAGTTCCAAAGATGTTCTTCAGAAAGTCTATTTTTCTTGTATAGCTGCTGAAAGGATGCTCTTGAGATATGAAATTTATTTCCATTCTAAAATCTCTAAAGCTGCAAATTCTGAAATGTGACACAAGAACAAGAGTAAGGACTCTTCCAATTATTCTGTTTTCAATTGACTGTGGATGATGTGGGTGCTTACCAACAATCTCAAATATTAGGGTGACTACAATATCAGACTACATGGACAGTCAGGGGCTTCAGCTCTTTATTCATATGATTGCTTCATTCAGAGTCAGACAAAACTATCACCATTTATGCCTTTATAACCCAGAATGTGTTTTAAATACAGTCTATTGAGTGAAGAGTCCTCCAGTTGATTGGGTATGGAGAAGGACTGTATGCTTCTTGATAGGGTTTAATCATGAGGCCAAGGGAATAAAGGATCCATTCTAGTGGTTTTCTATATTTATTGCAGAAAGCTGGCTTTCTCATGCCTAGAGGCTGCATCTGCTTTGCAAAATTAATGCAGTTTGACACCACTTTGACTGCCATGGCTCAATGCTATGAAATTCTGGGATTTGTAATTTTATGAGAGATTTAGCCTTCTCTGTCAGAGAGCTCTGGTGCCACAAGAAACTACAAATCCCAGGATTCCATAGGATGGAGCTATGACAGTTAAAGTGCTGCCAAATTGCATTAATTCTGCTGTGTGGCAGGAGTATTGGTCAACTTCCTCAGATGCAGCTGCACAGTTGCATCTGAGGAAGTAGGAAAGTCTATGGAAGCTTATTGTACAACTTCTTTCACACAGTTAGAGGTGAAACAGATGGTAAAAAAACAACAACCAGATTTTCAACCGGCTTTGAGACAGGGCATCTAGATGATGCAAGCCTTGAAGCAAGCCAGAAGCTGCTCCCAAGCCAACCTACTAACTTGTGAACATTATTATAGTAAAGCCAGACTAAAAAGGAGCTGCAATTTCCACTTCTTCTCAGAAAGTGCACACATTCACAGGTACATGTAAATACACCGATGCTAAAGCAGCTCTAAAGGGGCACCCTATCCTAACCCTAACCCTAATTTTGCATATAAATGCCCCATTGCAGGTGCATATTAAAAAAGAACAAAGCTGCTATACCCAAGTGGCGGGGATGGCAATGCCCAAAAGAGAATCTCATGGAGATAAGTAAAACATACACACACTAGACAGTCAAATGGGTGTGTGTGTGTGAGTGAGTGAGTGAGTGAGTGAGTGAATGAGAGTGAGTGCGTGCGTGTGAGAGTGTGTGTGTTTGAAGGGGGCATGATTGTAGCTTGCTGGCATCTGTCTGGGCACACTTCTGCTCCAATGCCTTGTCCTGGTGGAGTGCTGCACATGTGAATGTGTGCAGATACACAGGAATGGCCATGCAATGGGATGGCAGTCACTGACAATTTGCTCCTGCAAAGATGCACAGGCATGGTGGCAAGGAGCAGTTTAAAAAAGTATCCTGAGGCATAGCTTGAAGCCATGCTGTGTGGTCATGACATGCTCATTGCAGCTTCAAGCCGCTTTTTCCTGCCCATCTGTTTTGCTCCTTAGTCTCAAAGATGCTACAAGATCCCTTTGCATGTCAGCCCAGGCAAGAGGGATGGATACCATTATAAATCGGGGCAGTTATACCAGAGACAGTGGAAGCCAGTGAAACTCCCAGGGTTTAGAGGCACAAAATATATTTGACCACTTTCTCTTTCTCTCCCATTCTCTGTCTCTCTCCCTCACACACAGAGAGAGGAAATGAAAGCTCTGTCTTGATTTCACTGTATTTTTCATCAGGCCCCCTGCATTTTAATTCCATCCTGAGAATGCAAGGATAGGGTTAACAATGTTAGCGTGTTTTCCCACATGGAAATAAATTTAACTTTTTAATATGCATTTTTCCTCTTTCTCCCCCAATTTTTTTCATTGGATTTTTTCACAGACAAAACCAAACACTATGAATCACCAGATAAAGATAGGATATATATCTAATAAATTAAGTAAGTAAATTCAACAAAAATAGCAAAAAAGCAAGGTAGAGTGTGGCAGAAAGGTTTCAGTGAGCCATGATACAATTTTCAGAACTAAAACAGACTTTTGTGCATAACTTATGAAGTTGTACATATGTAATGTGATCAAGGTAAATTTGTGAGAGTAAGCCCATGTTCCAAGTTTATACTGGATCTCCGAAATTCCTGCTTGAGTCCTGGGTCTTTGGATTAGAGGTGGTCAATACCACCACTAGTAGACCGAATAAATAAAATAAAAGGGTGGGACACATGCAGCCCTCCAGATGTTGCTGGGATGTGACTAATAGCACCATCACTATTGGTTGTGACTCCTACCCCTTATATAAAAGATGACAACCAGTCTACTTCCAAATACTGAAGCTGGATGACTGTTGAATCTGACCTGACACTAAAGCTCATAAAATATTTCACTCAGGTCAGGGATGGCTACACCATTAGGCAAAGTGAAGTAGTTGTTTCAGGCAGCAGATGATGGATAACTGGAATGCCAGCCTCCTACCTACTCTTCCTGAACTTCCCAGTTGCTCTCCTCTGTTGAAGGACAGAAGTGTATATACCACACAACTGGTCCTGGAACCTTTTAACCAATCTGCTGCCTGAAGTGGCAAAGTAAATTCAACTGCCTACCTAACTTGTTTTAGGCCAGCTACCAGCTACTTTCGCAGAAAGTTGCTTACCAAAACAGGGAATGCCATCATTTTTGAGAGGCATGTCAAGACTACATGTTTTGATTTCAGAAATACGGGTTTTATTTACTAATCCAAGTGACTTGTAAAATGTTTGTGAACCACTGTTTCTAGTCTTTCATGCCTATTAAGAGGTATCTTCACAGTGAGCCCTATGGCTTGTGGGCTTGCATGCAGATATCACAGCAAATAACCCATGTCAAAAGACACAGTAGGAGTGGAAATAGCAGAACTCACACAACCTTATCCATTAAGCTTCCTGCGTGCTAGCAGGCCCACTAATGTAAACAGTGAAATGAGGTGGTATTAAGCATTTCCCATTTCCATCTGAATTCATAAGCGGTGGCTCCTGAGAGTCTCCCTGCAGAGAGGTCACTGATTCACTCTTTTCATAGGAAGACTAAAAGCTTCATGGTGCAAGAAGAAAGGAAATCATTAATGAAAATGGCTTGCCACTTAGCATAATGTTTATTTATTGCAACTGTCATAAGGTTTTCTCAGTATATTTTTTGCCAAAAATTTCATATTTTTGCTAAACTAATGAGAAACCCCTATCTGCCTGCAACCTGCAATACGAACTCTTAAGATGAAGTAAATCAAAGTAGAGCTTTATGTTAGAAGATGATGTGTATAAAAAGAAGGTATCTGCTTGTTAGATGCCTATTAGGAAGTGGCAAGAAGCTTAAAGATGAATATCTTTCTTCATGAATATAGTTTGGAAGTGGGATATCTCCTGCTTCATACCTTCATCCCCTCCCAACAAAACCCAATAGTTCTTTCTTCCTCCAGTCTGGCATTCCTATCCCTTTGTTGCATTTCCAGCCATATTTTACCATCTGTATGTACTTAGATATGTGGATTGTAATCCACCAAAGCTCAAGCTAAAATAAACCTGATTGTCATAAAGGTATCACAAGAATATTTTTTGTTCTCCTGCCATTGCTCCCCTCTACATGTCAGCACCACCACCAATCTTTTTATTCCACATAGCTATGACTGTTTGCTGCTCCAAGGCCTTCCATAGCATGGAGATTTGTTTCACTGATTCTTTTTCTTGGTCTCTTATATACTGTTAATATTGTTGTATTTTAAAATTTGTTCTGGATCCTTCTTTTCTCCATATAACTAGGATAGAGCACAGTTTCCTTTGTTCTACAGCAGGAGTAGGCAACCTTTTTGAGCTGGGGGCCGGGTTGCTGTCCCTCAGACAACTGGGGGGCTGAAGCACCATAAATAAATAAGTAAGTAAATAAAAATTAAAAATAAATTTTAAAAAATATATGCATGCACACTCTCTCAGCCCCAGAAAAGCCATGGCAAAACCCCTGTGGAGATTTTGCCAAGAAAACCCCAAGAACAAGTAATAACAACAATAATCAATATCATCATGGCGGGCAGCAGTGGCGGTGGGGGGCAGCAGCGGCAGGACCAGCCTGGGGCTGGTCCAAAGGCCTTGGGGGGCCGCACCCAGCCCCTGGGCCTTAGGTTGCCTACCCCTGTTCTACAGAAGTAGTCAAAGACCACTGCAAGTAAGAAGCTATTTGAACAAGGCAAACAGCTTTTTGATTTATCAAAATGAAACACACAGCTGGCTGCCATTTGTTGGTGCTGTCTGGGGGTTGTTTGCCTGTCCCACTGCTGTGGCCACTAACTGTGAGGATCTCCTAGATGCCTTCGTGGTTCCTATGAAAAGTTTTATTCATCTTCTATCCCCATAAAACACCACCACTCTTAACTGCTACCACCACAGAGACCATGTCTGAACTCAACTTTTCAATATGTTTCAATATGTAGCATTCTTGGAGGCAAGAGCATATAATACAATAATAATAATTTATTAAATAGTAACTGAACATAACATTGTTGGGTAACTTTTTTGTCAGTTCAAGTCATATCAAGGGGGTTGGTATAGTGGTTTGAGCATTGGACCACAACCATGACCAGAGTTTGAATCCCTGCTTTTCCATGGAAGCCCACTGAGTGCCTTGGGCAAGTTACACTTTTTCAGCCTCAGAGGAAGGCAATAGCAAACCTCCTCTGAACAAATTCTGCAAAAAATGTAACATTACATATTATTTATTTAATTAATCTAAATTACATCTCTCTCTCTCTCTCTCTCTCTCTCACACACACACACACACACACACACACACACACAATCTCCTAGTTAATTCTAACCCTGACACTAACTGCTGTAAACTTTTAGACAACTAAACTACACTCATTAATTCTTAAACCTGACAAACTACTCTCTATGAAAGCTACCAAGTACTTTCTTTCAGTTAGTCTCAATGGTGCTACATGATGCCTTTGCATATTAATGAAGAGAGATACCTTTTGTTAATGTAGGTAAAGACTCAGGCAGAAGCAAGGAGAGGACCCTAGAGGCATGAGTAAGGTCTCCTTACTGACCTCCCAAACATCAATTCAAAAGGGGGAAATCCTGTGGATTCCTGTGGAACCTCTATATAAGCAAACAGAAAACATCCCACTCATCTCAATCATTTGAGTGATCTTGTATATGCATTTTAATCATGCTTTTCAAAACTGCATTGAATGATTCTCTCAGCATATGTAGCTGGATGGTATGATCTTCTTATGTGTTGTTGTTTTCAGGTGTTTCAGCCCACCGCATTTCCAAAGGCAGTGCATGACCTCACTCATGAAAAAACCACCTTGGTTTGTTGGAAGAAGGAAATCCTAGCCTTGTGAAGATTTTCAAGACTTTGCTTTTTACATCCACAACTCTTAAGGCTCTGCATCAGGAAATCTTGTGGCATAATCTACCATCACCCAAACAAGCCTATGTTTATGCTTGGAAGGTTTGGAGAACAGTCCTATCTAATCCATTTCTACCTAAAAAATGGCTGGGCTGACCAAAAATGTGTAAAGGATTCAGAGGAGCTTTACTTTTCTCCCCAGTCTTTCCCACCTGTAGGCACACAGAGCAGGTTCTTCAGTATTTCACCACATCCTGAGTGATATTAGGCCAGTAATAACGTGCAGTCAAATATTTCCTGGTCTTTTTGATGCCTAGGTATCATGAACAAGGAATGTCATATGCAAGCTCCAGTAATTGTGATCTATATTTCTGCAGGACTACTAATTCACTGGCTCACAATTTGAATATCTCTCATTGGGCCTCCATAATCTATAGAGCAGCCATTTCTTCCATATTATTTCATCCTTAATTTCCTCTGTAAATGGATGTGCTTCATGTAGTTTTATCTCCTTAAGGACTATCTGTGTTCAGTTCTTTTGTAAAAAAAAATCATTTGTTTCCTCTCTATGTCTGTTGAGGTCAGTGATGTTACACATAACTCTGCCTCACTCTTGTTACAAGTATCAGAAGTCTTCCAATTTTGTGGTGTGTGTGTACCCCTCTATGACCCTAAATGTATCCTATATAGCAACCATAAGCCTTGAAGCATCAGCTCACATAGCCCTGAGCCCCAAAAATCAGATCACATAGACAGTTTGAGAGTTGTGATAATTATCACTTCCAGATTGGGAAGGCTAGGCAATTGGTCAACAGGATGTTTGGCACCCCAAGCCAGAGGATGCAGATTCGGACCCTTTTGATGTGAACATCTGGTCTGTGCCCCAGGCTTGGTTTTCCCTTATAAAAGATCCCAAAATTCCTTTGTTCCACAAGCTAGTTTGGATTTCAGGCTGACTCCATGACACTCTGAATTTCGCTAGTTCCGGCTCACTGCATTTCCCAAGCACTTCAAACAGCTGAGTCCCATGCACAACTATCCAATTGGACCACCAGGAGTGACCATGTCTTTGGTAATTATCACCATTAGTGGAGCCTTTGAATCTATTCCAATGCTCACCTCTTTATTTTTTAGCTCTTGTGTGAGTGTGTGGGTGTATGTATGTGCATTGGTGTGTGTTACCTCCTTAATAAAATACAGTTCATAAAGAGAATTCTGCCTCTGTAATCCTTGTCTCTATATCTTGGTATATAGGTGGGAAGATCCCAGGACTGCTTGTAACTCAGTCCACCAATTGAGCTAATATTAAAAATTCCCCTAGAGATTCTTAGTTACACTCTCCATATTCATTTCCCCCTAAACATCTTCTTCAGCTTGTGGCATAGCCACCACCTCTGTCATAGTACACACAATGCCTCTGTTACTTTGAACACTTCACATCTGGCCCTGTTTGTGTAACTTTCTCCACCAAAACAGTTCCTTCAGTGTGCAAAACAGGCAGATTGCTCTGTCTTAGCAGATACATTGTTACAATCTGCCACCACGTTTGCCTTAGCAAATTTAGCCTGTCCTCTAGTGACAATATAAATATTTGAAATATAGCCCATAATATCTCTACATCATGTCACAAGATCCGCTTGGTCACAATTTACACCCATTTCATAAATTCCTTCTTTCCCTCTCCAAGAAATATTTTACTTTTGTGGAGCCTCACTTGGATGTCCCCACACATGCATACTCCTTTAATGAACATGGTTTTGTGAGGGATTATATCCGAGGTAGAAATTGTCTTCTGTCACTAAAGTAATTTCAGCCCTATTTTCTAAAGTAATTGTGGTTGTTCATTAGTACTACTTCTCTTATTTCAAAGCTGAAACTTGGCCCTTTTTCCAATCTTACTCTACAGAGCTGAACTTTTCTTTGTGTGTTCTGATGGAACATCTACAGCTTTACTAATTTTAACTGTAGCTGGGACACTTGATGTCATTCATACTCACTCCCAACATTTCATTCTCTCCCCAAAGATCCTTACCTTACTTTATGTAACAAATGCAACAACATCTTCCCACAAAAAGTCTATAACATCACACACTGGAGTTGCCATTGGTAATCACACAAATATATATATATATATGACCGATGTGCTAATCTCATGAAGAAGTTGGCTCCTTCCATATTATGAAACAAACACAAATAACCCTGTTCTCCTCTTTTAAAATAAGATGCCATAATGACCACATTTTACACAGCAATTATGATGGCTAAGAACAGCAAAGAAGAATGTCTGGAGAAGGAGAATTCCCCACAGACAGGGAAGATAGGGCACTTTTTTCATACAGAGTGTCACACCTTATTTCATCAATTTCAGAAGAGAAAATTGGATACAGAACCAGTGTACCAGTGTTAGTACAAAAGAACAAAACTGTTAATGTTACCACACATTTCCAATTTGACTATTGCTAGCCCTTGGGAAAAGAGCTATTTTAATAGTCTTGTTTCAGAATAAATTTTAGAATAAAAGTCATAATAGGAATTGTTTATTTGAGACACTTTCAATCAGTCTCAAGGAGAGACCCTGCTGATTAATCAGTTTAAGTGTCAAGACACAGAACAATGGATTTCATGATGATGAAAAGGTAATATTTATCAGTGAAAAATATTGAAGACAAATTTTATCCTTTTCAAAAGAATCTTAGAAAACCATACAAAGCAAATCTTTTATTTGAAGACCAGTTTGGATGCTCGGTTAACATTTCTCTACCTGTTCACTGGACACCTACAAGCAGTGTATAGGGCTGAACCCTTAGACTGGGTCCAAATCCACTTCCAAAATGAGCAGTGTGTGCATCCACAAATTTCCATACTCATGGAGTTCAGTCTAAATAACACCAGCCTCTTCCAGAGTTGATTTTCTTTTATTTCGGTAACATCATCACATATAGACAAACCAAATTCACTAAGCAGAATGATTACATAAGCCCTGTTCATAATAGGAGGCTGCAGGCTCACTCTTCCCCTTTCTTTTACTATTCTTCTCTCTCACACATGTAGAACAACATTCTGCTGGAGAGAGCTTCCAAATACATGTGGAGGCTCTCCACATGATCTGGAGTCCTGCATCTCCAATAATGTAGAGAAACTACATTCATATAATCTAGTACACCTTCCCTAGAGTTGGCACCCCCCATTTGTATCAACTCAACTCCAGTTTCTATCAGGCCTACCTAGTACTGACATCTAGAAAGCACCAGGCTGAGAAAGGTTTCTCTCTGCAAGATGCTGCTATATTATCCCTGAAAGATGTTTTTCCATACTCTGCTTAAATACCATCTTCTTTAGGTAATCTATTGAAAAGTATTGCTAGGAACTTTCCCCTAATGTTCAGCCCATATTGACTTCTATCTAGTTTCTCTCCATTGGTTTTAGGTCTGTCTTCTGCAGTCAACAAACCACACTCTATCTAATTTTCTTTTCTCAAACCTAAACATATGTAGTTACTTCAGTCATTCCAAAGAGGAGTTGGTTTTCATATTTTTAAACATCTTGGTTGCTCTTTTCTGAATGCACTCTAGTTTCTCATTATCTGTAAAATGAGCAGGTTGGACAATGAATAGAGCACGAATGGTGGAAAACTCGGCTCCTATCCGACAGAACTCGCCATAGGAACCATCTTTGGTCCTATCAGGAGGCAATACGTGCAGTGCAGAGATCCTTCTCCTCTGCACATATTGCATCTGCAGAGTCTGTGAGCTGTTTAGGGTGGTGAGGGAGATGACACAGGTACCCCCTGCACCAAATCCCTTACTTAACCCTATGACGGCCTGCTGTGACGCGTTTAACAACTTTTTTGCAGATAAAATCTCTCAGATAAGAGCTGACTTAGACACCAGGGTTTCAACAGAAATCACAGATGAGGTGTCCAGTGTCTCCACCGATGTAATTATACTGGATCAGCTGCAATCTGTGAGTACCGA
>CM034701.1:221355429-221367793 GCA_020142125.1 Phrynosoma platyrhinos | reverse complement strand
ATGGGAATGTAATTAATATTATTCCATCAATAAAACAGATGGACCCTAGGCTTTATTTGTTAGGCATGTATGAAGAGAATGAGGTGAGAAATCAACATCGTAAGCTTCTGTTTTACTTAACTACAGTGGCAAGAATGGTATTCACAGCAAAATGGAAAGACATTAGACCTAAGATACAAGATTGGTTATACAAATTGGTGGACTGTATTTGTGCAGATAAACTAACACAATTGGCAAGAGGGATTTCATGGGATGAGGTAAAAAAGACTTGGGAGCCTTTTATAAAGTTTTTAGAAAAGAGTGACTATAAAAGCTTAGCATTAGGCTTATTGGATTAAAGCTGATTAGTCCTTCATACTTGGTTTTTTTAATTTATAAGTTCAGTGAAACATTGCTATAACTGTGCTTTATTTAACATTTTCTTAAGATTGTATGGAAAGTTGAAATTTTGGGGTTTTTTTGTTTTGTTTTTTTGTTTTGTTTTTATGATAAAAGCTCAGAGATGTTTGTTTAGTGGGGAGAAGACCATCCCAATGCTCAGGAAGTTTTGTTGTTGTTACTGTTGTTAATTTTGTGTCTGTTTTTTGTTTGGGGATGTTATTTGTTTATAGTGTTTGATAATGTTGATTTGTAATGTTTGTTGTTTGAATTGCAATGATTTCTATGTTTTATTTTAATAATAAAATTTAATAAAAAATAAAATAAATGGTCAGAGTCACTATAGAACAGTTGCATTACATTCTATCCCTGATTCTCAGTTCAAACATTGTTAGGATTAGCCTTCCAAGATTTGAAAAGCCAAGAAAACATTGTAGTGAAATTAACTAACAGTTTATTTGGATCACAAAACAGAGGTTCCCTTCAGATTCAATGAAAATTTTCACCTCGTTCTCTTGGAAAAGTGCTTGTCTCTGAATCTGCTTTTCTCCTGCTTCTTTTCATTTTTTATTCTGTGTTATGCCATTTGAATTGTAAGCCTGAAAGAAGGGGCAGCAGTGCATTACTATTGGTTTTTGTAGGCTGATCTGGGGGCCTGTTTTGGCTGAAGAGCAAGGTATAAATGCTTTAAATAAATCTCTCCCCTTGTTGCAACCTCATCAGTTCAACCTGGATCTGTTTAAATCACTGTTTCTGGTAAGCTCAAACACAAAACTCTAAACCAGACATTAATGTCAGTATACTAACAAGGATCAAATGGCTTAACACCAACATTAAATGAGAGTTGTTTGAGGTGGAACTGTCAAACAAAAGAAGCATTTTCAGGCTGCTTTGGAGTCATGGTGTTTAGATGACACATACCTCCAAAGTGGCCGGAAATTGCGCCACACTTGGGGGGGGGGGGAAGCTGGACTGAAAAGAAGCAAAAATATACCACTTTAGCCCAGAACGTGCATATAAACACCCTAACACGTGACCAGTCCCAAAGGAGCACTACATCCAAACCCTAACCCTAAAGCTGCATATAAATGCACCAGTGCAGGTGCACATTTAAAAAGGGGCAGCAATGCAAAAAAGTGAAAGTGTGACGCCTCTAATGGCTATAAGTACAACATACACAAACCAGACAGTGCAAGACAGGGCATGGGGTGAAGGGGTGGGTGAAGGGTATGATTTTGCATTGCCAATGTCTCACTGGGCACAGCTCTACTCCAATGCCCTGTCCCAGTGGAGGGTTGCAGATGTGACTGTGTGCAATCAAAGGTGGTAGCCATCCAAAGGGATGGCATCTTGGGAGCAGGCATTTCTGCAACAGTGTGCAAGGATGGTGGGGAAAAACTACCTCAAAAATTATCCAGCAGTGCCATGTGATTGAGGCATGCATATGCAGGCCGTCTTGGGAGTGGATGGTGTGGTCAGCGGAGTCTCGGCCTACTTTCAGAAGCAGCAGCTTTGGGCCGCTCTTTCCTGCCCATCTGCTTCTCCCCAAAGACAGAATAGTAAGATGGAGGCAGCAAGGGAAACAGAGTACCGTATATGAAAAGGCTGCTTGATTCCTGCTTTCTAAACCGTAATTTGAAAGCCAGGGTGGTTATATCTGAGACAGACTTTTATATCCTTGTGTAAGTTCAAGAGGACTAATAAAAGTTCAATTGGTCAAAATAAGAAATTGTTGGTTGTGTTTTCAGTGCCCCTTAATAAAATGTTATATATATATATATTTCATCCATAACAAATATTTTCTCAAGGAGTAATTTTCCCTCTAGTCAAAGAACTATTGATTTTACAGAAGCAAGGAAGCATGTAGAGTTAAAAACATTCTAGTTCTTTGAACTGAAAATGTTCATATTGTTATGATCAATGCCTTAAACTGAGCCAGGAGATTATGCGTATGTGTTAGCCCACCTTTTAATGGGTGTCCAAATTATAATTTGAAAATCCATTGTATTTATGACATTAGTGATTTAGATTACAAAACAAACACAATTCAGTTTACTAGCACCAAATAAATCTCTTTAATAAGATGTCATTTAAGATATTCAGATAGAGATCTAGTTGCAAAATAAAAACAAATAAACAAAAAACCCACTACTATTCCTGAGTCTCTTTAGGCATATTTCTGTTGGTTTATTCTAATCCCTTCCCAATTATGGGTTTGGAATTTTGTCATGAATGCCTTTGCTAACTTCTAGATTGATGCCTATGTGGGTTGTGATTTTTTTGGACAAATCTTTTTATATATTTATAGAAAAATATCAAAACCCTAATCGTAAAATACATTCCTTAATTAACAATAATTACCTGAATTATGGCATGAGAAAAGGAAATTACAAACAATATTAGCAACAAAACTACTGAGGTTTTATGACATCACTATTCTAGTTCCCATCAATAAAATAAGCTACCTATAAAATAGCTATAGTTGTTGTTACTGTGTGCCTTTAAGTTGTTTCTGACATGGTGATGCTAAAATAAGCCCATCATGGCGTTTTCTGAGGCTGAGAATGTGTGACTTGCCTAAAGTCACCCAGTGAGTTTTCATGACCAAGCAAGGAAACAAACCCTGGTCTAGAGATTTGGAATCCAGTGCTCTAACCACTACACCACACTGGCTCTCAGCTACATGTACTACTGAAATATATAATTTCAATTATGCATTATCAATCCCATCAGAATAACAGTTTTAATTATAAAAAAATGAACAAGCAAAATGAGTCTGTAAATTCTATCTATCAAACTGAAATATCTCATTTTTCTTAGGGAAAAATTACTCTCCACTCTTCCCACTGGCATACCTCATACGATATTATTGAACCAGATAGCATCACTTGCAAAAGTTGCTGATACTGTATTTCCAAAATATGTACAACACTTTTGAATGTACGGTGAATGTATAGTAAATCACATTCATGATTTTCACTGTTTTAAATAGCTATAAGCTTCCAGGGCTGAATTCTGACAAGTACAGAAATATATGGCACTGTTCTCTCTGAGGCATCGGACACATGGTAAGTAAAATTTGGCCTACTTTGAATTACTGGCAGCTATTTTAAATGAGCATAACAGCTGACAAAGCTTTTGAATGTATTATTCCCTGTTACTTAAACAAGGTCAAGCTGTTCCCTCCTTTCTTTCTTTCTGGCTAGCTGTCACTTACTCATTGCTACCTCAGGAAGTTTCTTAATTCTTGGCCACACTCCTCCATGGAAAATCAAATCTTGCCTGACAATATGATTCAACCTTTCTTTCCACACGATATGGGATCCAAATGAATTCAAATGAAAACAGGAAGGTCAGGGAGGACAGAATGATCGCCAATGTTTTTCTAATGATTTATAATCAGGAAACATTTAATTAAATATTAAGGAGACAGGTGAAAACTTTTCAATCTTCCACAGATCCAAAAAGTATCCAAGAGAATACAAAGGCAGCTTCCTCACAAAGATGTGGCATGACAAAAACAATGTTGTAACGAATATCTTGAATTACGCTGCCTGCTTGCCCCTTATTCCTGTCCACCTTCAACCCCCCAAATCGCTGCCACCCTTGACTTTTTTGATTATAGCGGAGATCCCTAGCCTATGCATTTATTTCTCCTAGCTCTTTTAAAGTAAGGGCAACAGCTGGGATTGCCCTGCATTGCTGCTGAGATTGGGGAAAGGAAAAGTAGCAAAGCATTAGTCCCTCTTGGGCTGGAAATAAACAGAATAACAGGGCACAAAATGCTCTGAAAAAAGAGCTGAGATAGTGTCACAAGATGAAGATTCGTTCCCTTGTCAGAGAACACTGTGGCACTCTAACTCTAATGCTGTTTAAGAAGACAGATTCACTGCTGTATTTGCAACATTTTAAGTATTGCAGTAGTGGTGGGATGTTGTTGTTTTGACCCAGTAAGTAACAAATAGAATATTTTTCTTTACAATTACTGGAAAAAGCATAATAAAATGCAAATCAGACAAACATGGAGTGTAAAGCCAGTCATTTGGGAGTTAGACTTCCACATGAGTCAAAAGAAAGAACGGCATGGTTTACAGCCACTTTCCCTGTACTAGAAAGAGATTTGGGACATAATTACCTTTCAACATGAATTTACAAAAGTTTTCTGTAAATACAAAGAGGGGGGGAAAAGAAACCTATTTTGTATTTTTATATTACTTGTTATCCCGCTTCGATCCGCAGGGAGAGGTGGGAAATACAAATAAAAATTATTATTATTATTATTATTATTATTATTATTATTATTATTACTTGTAGTACTGGATGATATATTACAATCAAAGATGGACAGTAATTACATGTGCTTGGGTTAACCAGCCAGACACCATAAATGAACCAGAATGTAAATGGGTTTAACTATTAATTAAAAACTTTATGTTTTACTCATAAATGCAACACAGTATTCCCTTCATTTGACCCAAAAAGCATGATCAATTTCAGCAGTGAAAACAAAAATTCTCCATGTAAGTCTTATCTGTCACAACACAACAGATATTAATTGGTGGCGTTAAGCAACACAGCCCAGAACACAAGATCTTTCCTTTGACATAACCAGCTGTGGGGTTTCAAATGCATTTGAAAAGATGATTTACATACATAATCAATTTATATGTATGTAAACCACTATTCAAGAACAGGAATTATTATTCATTGGCAAAATTCAGAGAACTTTAAGCATTTTTTATCCTACTCACTTCAGTGGAGATTGAGTTAAATATTTTAACCCATTCAACTGGATAGAACTGCAACATAAACTGGCTGTACTGCCACCATTCTTTCCCCCATCTCTTCATTTGCTCTCAAAAAGAGTAAAAATCTGTGCTAAGCAAGTATCGCAACAATCTTGCAATTGTGTCTTCCCAGCTTAAATGCAAAACCTACAATCTAGAGAACTTTCATACACAATTAAATAAGAGTTTAAATCAATTCTAGAATGAAACATTTAAATTAACTTCAGGGAAACGTAAGTAAATCAGTAGAATGTGCATGTTTATGTTTCTGAATTTTGACAAAATCGTGCATACAACTATTTCTTGGTTTTCACAAAATTCTGTGCTTCTTTCACAAGTGTATCAACATCCTCAATATCCTGATCTTGAAAATCTGGTTCCCAATCAGAATCTTCATCAGTAGGATCACATTCTTCTTCCTCTTCATCATCTATAAAGCTGTCTTTTTGGTCATATTCTTTTGGCTCATTATCACTATTCTCCAAAAAAATGCCTTTCCCTGGAGAACAAAAAAAATTTTTTTAAAGAAATATGAAACATGAAATTTAATTAACATACAGAATTATAATATTATTGGACCATTTTAAGATGAGAATTGTAACATTTAATATTTTATTTTCTACATACAAGTTGCTTCTTAGTCAACACAACTTTGCTATAGCAATAGACAAAGTATGAACTTCTCAGTTGGGGCAACATTAACACTTAATGTTTGTGATGGTTTTAGACTGTGTAAATACTGCCCTGAAGCTCTCCATAGAATTCTTCCTATTCCCCCCCCCCCCCCCCCCCCCCCAATAAAACAATCTGATAAAAACTCTGACATTATCAGAGCTTGGGCAGTTAAAAACTGCTGTAAAGATTTATGTGGGACACTGGACTATATCTCATAAGTTCACAATAAAATGATAAGAAATTCCACAGCTTAGCCTATAGATGCACTCACTAGATATGCGTAACGAAATGTCTCATATTACTACTTCAGTGCTGATGGAACACAATAATCTCATCTCAGACAAGCATGAACTTTATATGTAATACAAACTGCAGACCAACTCTGATTACTAGATGAAAAATTAATCTCATTTTTCTAAAGCCTACTGAAAAGTTATTCTATATAGAATGATTAAGATGTTTTTGTTTTCGTTTTAATTTAGTTGAGATGTTTAAGATAGGGTGAAATAAGGATATGTTAAATTCCCCCTTGAAAATTAATTGAGTGATTGAATAGTTTCTATTTTGTTATTAAAGACAAGGGTAAGTAGTGTCAGCACTTTTTCTCCAGGAAATTCTAAAAGGCTGAGAAGGTAGAACTTCTCTTGTCAAAAAGACATTCCAACTTGTCAGCAAAATTTGCTGTTCTCTATTTACTAATTCTAGTTGTAATGATTTTTACACCAATTTATCTGGAATAATTAAGATGAGAAATCAAACAGTTTCTATTAGCATACTGTACCTCTTAAGGTACATAATGAAGGAGATCACTATCAATTCTGTATCAAATTCACCAAACTTCTTGACTGTAATTTGTTTTTCACTTATTTATCTAGTGTTTATTTATTATTACTATGTGCAGGAAAATTTATGAGGAAAATACATGTGTTGTGTTATATGTACTGTAGTTTACTTATTCTTTGTTTATGGGAGGCAGGAGTATATTTAGATTATGAAGTTGAATATGTCATTGAAAGTTTGACTATGGGTCCTTGTCCTTACCTATTGAGTATTATTGCTCAGTTAGGAACATTTTTTTACAGATAAAGTAAAGATAAGATTATGCTAACAGAGGTCAAAACACTGCGGCAAATAAAGCAGTTATTTCAATTTGTTATGTAAAACACTTTACAATACATATTGCCTAGATAAGTTTCCATTTTCTAGAGGTAGTTCATAGTCACAACCAACTTGTAAATCCACAGGGCTTGGTGACAGAGCAAATCTCATGACATCAGCCCTGTGCATGCATCCTTTTTTACATATATGTCAAGAGTGTTTATATAAAGCTTATATAAATTATTGTGCATTTGCTGAATGACACTGCATTAGGCTACAATAAGCCAAGGTTCATTTTTTAAATGTTACAACTAAATACCAGAGTATGGCTCAGCCACGTGGCTCTGGTGGTTGTTTTTTTTAACAAGCCCTTAACTCCAGAAATGTTGTAGATTTTCCAAATTATCCAAAGAGATTCCTGGGCATATGTTGCAGGCATCTTGCTGAAGGCAAGGAGATCCTCCCAATGTCCAGATGGGAGACAGCCCAAGACCCATGCATGAAGCCACTTTTTGGAGAAAGGAGGAATATTACTGTGCTAAATAATCTTCATTTATTTTCATATGGAATACTGATCCTTTTTTTTTCATTAAAAGAGCAAAAACCTCACTTTTTTTATTTAAAAGGGGAACATTTGTTTTAACACCAAACAGTAGCAGAGAAAGATTACCCTTGTACAGTGCTTGTTTACAATTTAAACATATTGTAAAGAAATCATTAAGAACTATTCTCTTTGTTCCATCTGGAAAAAAATACTGTCTCCTGACCTTTTTTAGTAGCCTTCGGCCTCATTTGTCTTTTCTCAGATTCTAAAGAAAGAAAAAGACATTACTAAGGCAACAACAAAAAGAAAAACCAAGTGTTATTAAAACTAGAAAAGGAATGTTTTTCTTTCTCTTCTGACCAGAGCCCCCTTGCCACACCACATCCCACACCAGCCCCTGGAGCAGGATTTTCAGGGGCTGCAAAGTGGAATGGGGAAGCGAGAAAACCTCATTCTGTGGATCACCAGGCTCATATCCATATTTCTTCACTGAACAGTCAGATGGATGTCTTGTCTTCTTGTTTTAATCCTCCCCTTACCTACCCAATTGTTTAAGGGACCTGAGGGACCTGTATCCATTTGGATGCCTTATCATAGATGCTGGAAGATGGTTGGTTAGGTTGTGTATGTCAAGAGGGAGCGTCCTCTGCCATGAGAGAATCAAGGAGAAAGAGAGAGAAGGAGAGAATGAGAGAGAAGCCAACAGTTGGGACTTTATCAGTTGGGAAGGTGCTTAACCAGAGCTGGGAAGAGGGCTTGATATCAGGCCCGCACCACTACTGAGGCAATCACAAAAGGGGTTAGGATCAACAGGAATGTTAGCCTCACTCAGGGTAACCACATGTCCTAACTAGAAAGAAGGACAAAGCACCATAAAATGTAGGACATTCAAGAAAAAAATGTAGGTTGTTACAAACTAAAAGTTAAACACATTCATAAAGATATAAATTCATCTCCTTAGCCATGCTCAAAGTGGAGGACATTTAGGAATTCCTCCTGGACAGAAGGTAGAAATGTAGGACACGTCAAGGAATAGGACAGCTGGTCGCCCTGGCCTCACTTTTCTTCCATCGTTGCTCTCTTCATGTAGACAACACTTGAGTGAAAAGAAAAGCCTCTGCTATGCCCAGAGGTTCTTCATGAAATCAGAAACCCTTGGTGATGGAAATCAAGGCATGTCCTGATCAGACTGTCGATCCCCACAAGCAGAGAGCAACAAGAGAAGATGACAAACTAACATGAGCCACTTCTTTTATCTTTTTTTGGGGGGGGGGTTGAATGTCACAATAGAACTTTTGTCGCTAAGGCAGTGATTCCAAAACTCTGGTTTTCCAGGGTTTTTGGACTTCTGCTACCAAAAGCCTCAGCCATCTTGGCCAATGGTCCGGAATTCTGTGAGCTGAAGTCCAAAACATCTGGAAGGACAGAGTTTGGGATTCACTGCTCTAGGGGACATTCACACATTACATTCAGTACCCATACAGCCTATGTAAATAAATGGCTTTGGACTGCTGATCTATACACTTTTACAGTGATTACACCCAGGATGACCAGATATCATAGCTACAAAGGAGGACAGGGCACCACAAAAAAAGAGAATATTCAAGAAAAATGTAGGGTGTCACAAAATAAAGGCTAGAAACACTTATCTCAATGTAAATTCATGCTTCTTATTCATGCTCAAAATGGAGATTTTGAAATTCCTCCTGGACACAACGTGGAAATGTAGGACATGTCCTGGAAAAGGAGGCTGTCTGGTCACCCTGTTCACACCATATTCTCAACATGGTGCCTGCTGCACACAGATTGCTGATCTGTGCACCCATCCAGTGGTTCACCCATAACAGAGCATGTATGTGTCCATATAGGGGTTTCTGATAAGACAGCTCAATATCCTTTTTTAGTTTTTTGTGGGTTTGTGTGGCCATCTTCGAGAAGAGTTTCTTTCTGACATTTCACCAGCATCGGTGGCTGGCATCTTCATATCCTTTTGCTTACTGAAGGCTTACTGAAGGCATCTCGTATAACAGATTACTGTACTACTTGCATTGCTCTTGCAGTATTCAGGATTCTTAATTAAAACTAAGGGATGTTTGGATATTGTATATATTGATTCTTTTTTCATTTATTCAAATTATCGTGAAAGTACTGGTTTTACTACACAGTACACAGGAAAAAAAAATCCTAATGTGGGCTAGCATAAAATTATACTCCATGGATAAGTTGTAACTTCTGTCTAAAACTATCGTAAATATAGGTCCAGCTGTGTAAAGAGGTTTTTATCTATCCACCAAAAATACTACTATGAAACTGAAAATTTACTAATTAAAGTTACAAATATTTGCTGACAAGAATTTAGGTAGTAAGATTATGAAAAGAAACAAGGAGCATATCCATTCTACATTTATTTGTAGTTGTTTGTTCTCAATCTCAGAACAAATAAAATAGGAGGGGAAGGAGTCCACTAAAACCCTTTTCCACTAAAGATCTCCTCTCGGGGCTGAAAAGCATCTGCAGGCCTCAACCTGCAACTTTGAAGGCTCGAAGGTGCTGCTTGGATGAAGGCTGAGTTGAGGGTATGTATTAGCTGCAGTTTGGTCCCTCGGCTTTCTTCTCTGGGTGGTGATTTTTATTCACTCACCCCACTGTGGATATCTTGGCTCCTTTCCTTCTTTAAATGTTGCACACTTCAAAATAATGACTTCATGGGGGTGGGGGTATAAGCCCTCAACAACTCCTATGGTTGCTCTTTGGACCAGACATGGGTTAGGCTTTGAGCTTCCTGCAGAGGCATGTAGGTATAGTTAATTATTGCCAGTTTCCCTTTCCCCCTACAATTGTAGCCCTCCTAAAAGACTAACCTGGATACTTAAAGACACCCCCAAGACTAGGACAGTTAGGGAAAATGGTGAAAATCTCATTCCACACTTCCCATTCCTGCAATGGGAGCTTCAATTCATTCCATAAACAGAGGGTACATTTTTTCTTTTCACAGAAACCTAGGCTATTCATACAGTGGGTCCTTGGTGTCCACTGCAGTTTGGTTTCTGAACCTCCCCTGCTCCCTGTGGATGCCAAAATCTGTAGATGCTCAAGTCCTATCATATACAACGCGGTAGTAAAATGGCGTCCTTTATATAAAATGGCAAAACCAAGGTTTGCTTTTAAGAATTTTAAAAAAATCATCCATGGATGGTTGGATCCACAGATATGAAAGGCCGACTGTACTCTCAGATTGAGCTTCTTAACATTGAAAATCTAAGGAACATATTCACCATCAAAGGTTAGGTATGTATGAAAACTTTAACGATTGCATTAAACAGAACAGAATAAGCAGGGTTCACCCCCCACAAATCATGCCTGTTTCTATGCCCTTGCCAAACAACTGTGTCTGTTATATACATCAATAAAACTTTCGGTGTAATACATGGGTCCATTCTTTACCTCTCCCACTCTGACACCCTTATGAAGTCATACTGGCAGATGTAGGGATCTGTATGTTACACAGGTTGGAGATAAAAACCACATTACCTGCGGGTGCTGTGTGTTTGTATTCCAACTTGTGCTGTGGATTTTTCCTGCAAAGAAAGGGAAGGGGAAGATGAAACCTGAACTTCCCAGCTTATCCTCTTCATAACTTGAAAAAACATTTTCTGAACACTGAAAATTATTGCAGTCATAATGCTGTAGGAGAATTAAATTCAAGGGGGCAGGTCAATAATTTTCTACACTGCAACTTCAAAATGTTTAGCTAAGCCCTTCAAATAAAAGGCAAGAGAAACTCTTTTTATCTTTGTTTAAAAGAGGAATATTTTCTTTAAAAAGGAGGCTTAATTAAACTGTCAGGTTTTTCAGAGAAAGATTTCAGTATGAGCTATTAGGAGGGTTGCCTGCTGTCCTTTCATGAACTTAAATTGCCCAGTAACATGCAACCCCCCCCCCCCATATATCTATATAGATATAGATGAGAGAGAAAAGACACATTAAGGGAGTAAATGCCACAAAACACTTACTTTTTTAATGGAAAAACTAAAAATTTATAAAGCTAATTTGAATGTGCCAACCCCTCCCCTGCCTCAGGTTTCATATAATTAACCTTTGAATGCAAAGGGATCTTGTAGCACCTTTGAGACTAACTGAACAGAGATTTGCTGATCTGCTAACATGTGTTTCTTACACAGACTATAATGAAAATCTACGTAGTTAAGCACTCATCAGAATAGGAAACTTCTTTTGGGCAGGAACGGGATTGTCCACTGCAGGTAGTGGTGTTTGTCTTGTATGAAACCCCTGTCCTATAATCATTGTTAGGAAATATTCCTTACCTGTAGCAAGCAGTTCCATAAGGACATTCAGGTCTGTTATCATTATGTGATTCAGTTACAGATTCTGTGTTAGGATAATCACTGTCACCAGGGTGACTGAACTGCTGGAAATGTGTAGGATTCTTCCTGTAGAATTGAGAAATACACCATAAAGTATTGACAAGAAATGATCCATGTAGAGGTGTGGATGAGGGGAAATAAATGCAGTAAACTAAAGCAGGGACATGTATTCTAAGCACATGCTCAAAACACATGTCCCCACCTACTTAACTTTGGTTACCTATGGAGTGGCACAATGACACCCTATATCAGGGGTAGGCAACCTAAGGCCTGGGGGCCGGATGCGGCCCCCCGAGGCCTTTGGACTGGCCCTAGGGCCAGTCCCGCTGCCGCCGCCGCCGCCCCCCTGCCGCCCTGCTGCCACCGCCCACCATGATGATATTGATTATTGTTGTTATTACTTGTTCTTGGGGTTTTCTTGGCAAAATCTCCATAGGTTTGCCAAGGCTTTTCTGGGCCTGAGAGAGCATGCATATTTTTATTTTTTTATTTTTATT
>CM034701.1:221338431-221355355 GCA_020142125.1 Phrynosoma platyrhinos | reverse complement strand
GGCCCCCGGCTCAAAAAGGTTGCCTACCCCTGCCCTATATCATCATATAATAAGCCAAAATTTCATTTTAACTCAGTCTGTCATATAGAGACAAGACTGCTCATATCCAACTCCTGTGGAAGTTCACTATTTCCTCTTTGGTTGCTTCAGATAAGAACATTATTTGTCTGACTTATTTTCTCCCAGCACTGGGAATCCATGTAGTTCACACAAGCCCACACATAGGGGACATTTCAACATGCCAGGTAACATATTCTTGCAGAATTCATACAAGAGAGGCATTTTATGACACTTTTACTTCAAAGGTTTTAAACTGTGTCCAGGTTTCAGCCACTTCTCATATAGGGGTTTTAAACACAGACACAGATACAGACAAGAAATCATCATTTGGTCAAAAATTGTCCCAATAAATCTACTATATTTTGCATTGGGGTAATTTTTTCTCCTATGCAATATAATAAATTTGGACAAAAAAATACCCTTGCCATTTTGCAGTTGAAACACAAAGTAGAAATCTGATGTGTTTGGATGAAAAATAACCTCTCTCCATCACCCTCACTCAATAAGGGCAATGCATAGTCACCAATACACTGGCTGCATTTATTTGTTTGCTCATTTATTTATTTATTTATTTATATCCCTGGCCTTTATCTGAAGATTTTAGGGCAGTTTACAATAAAATCAACTCAAAACAATAAATAATTACAAATATTTAAAAGATTTAAAATATCATTAAATGCTTTTTCAATTTAAAACTAGTTAAAACAACCTTGAATGATATAACTATAAAACATGTGCAGCTACATAAAATCAGCTTGGCCCAAAGGCTTTAATAAAAAGCAAGGTTTTAACATGATACCAAAATGATTCTAACATTGGCACCCATAGGGCCTCCAGAGGGAGGGAATTCCACAACTGGGGAGTCATCCCAGAAAAGGCCCATGTCCTCCCAAAATGTATTTCCCTTTCTGATGGGACATGGAGGAGGGCCTCTCCAATAGATCCCAATTCTCAGTCAGGCATATAGAGAAAGAGGTGCTCCCTCAAGAACTGAGGTCTCAAGCCATTTAGGGGTTTAAATCTTGTGGCCAGCACCCTGAATCCAGAATTAAACACATTGGCAGCCAGTGCAATTCTTTCAGAACACGTGTTACATGATATCTGAATGGAATTCCAGTCTAGCTGCTACATTTTGCACTAGGCGCAATTTTAGAGTCATCTTCAAGGCCTTTCAAGACATAAGGACTATATTTTTTGAGCAGCTTCAAAAGTAGTGCACACTAGGGACAGATCTAACCATGCATGAATAGCTGAGTATAAATGTAAATACCCGTTCTAGCAGTACATGCCAACTAAACAAGGAAAGTGTGGCATTAAAGTAAGGTGGTGCTGCATTGCAAATTATAGTGTGTCCTTTGAAGGAAGACGT
Source organism: Phrynosoma platyrhinos (assembly GCA_020142125.1). Lineage (NCBI taxonomy): Eukaryota > Metazoa > Chordata > Lepidosauria > Squamata > Phrynosomatidae > Phrynosoma > Phrynosoma platyrhinos. Next base: position 221,353,926 of record CM034701.1, on the reverse strand, counting down.
TAGACCTTACAGCTTGGCAAATGCAACCTGCTACACTGTGAAAAGCACAGCTCAGCTACAGTTCTATGACAGCACTGGTTGAAATATATTTCCAAACTGGATGAAATGTAATGGGAGGCAATTTTTTTGACGGCCTTAGAAGTGGCAAATGGTCTGCTAACTAAAAGCCTGACGTACTCTGGCACCATTCAGCAAAGTAAGCCAGCTTTTTAATTATGCTGTACATTTTCTTAAAACCCATTTTTAAGTACACCTTCAGAAAATGCACTTTTGCTTTCAGAAATCCTGTTCCTATGTGCTTACCAGGTTAAACAACAAATTTCACAGGCTTACTTTAAAAAAAATCAATTGGATGAGCCATCTCTAGTATCTCCATACTGTGATAGAGAGCCATTTGTTACTGCTGAAGCTACTGCAAATTAAGGTTCATTCAATTGCTGAGATTTGTTCATTCATTTTCCATCCATAAATATTTATTGCAAAAAGCAAGATGTATATTCTGCTCTTGAACAACTCATGTCACCTACATAGCCACCACTAAAACTGATTTATAAAGCCACAAGTGTCTGCAAGACTTGTATCAAGAGACTGTGCCTGACATTTTTCTTGAAATGTATCACAATTTATTCTCTTAAAACTCATTTCTTCATTTCCTTATATCCAGTAATGGGAAGTCAGTATAAATATATACAGGTTGAGTCTACCTTATCCGAAATACTTGGGACTAGTTCCAGCTCCATGAGGGCAAAATAAGGGCAAGTGTCCGGAAAAAGAAGTGGCCATCCCCTGCAAGCAGCAGCTCATGGCCACCATCATGTCCAAGACAGACAAGATCACAGGAGAAGCCATGGACCCGGGAGGGGAGGCAATGGCGGCAGTCATACTATGGAGTCCATTAAAAATATAATACAACTCCAATATTATAAATATACATAGAGACTACATCAACTATATTGTTTGAGTGCCTCCAATCCAGAATTCTCCTTGATGAATCAATGTTATACCACAGCAAATGGATTACCTTTTGACACTACTTAAGAGAATATTAAGAACAAGAGTAGGGGACATGTGGTCCCAATTGTCCCAACTGTGAGGGTTGGTGAGAATTGCAGTTCAACATTATCTGAAGGACCACACATGCCTCATCCAATGTTAAATAGAACAAGCATGGCCAGTTATCAAAAAGTTGAACATTTGCTTGGCTATTAAAAACAAATATTCCAAAATATGATCATACTTTATATAAAATACACTGTCCTCTGTGTGCCCACTGCAGCCATCAAATGCTAAGCAAACTGGCACAGGGTGGACAGCCCCTGTTCTGATGCTGCAAGCACAGTATTTTCTGACTAAAATTGAATTCTTAATGATCAACCTACACAAAAGCAAGGAACTTGCACTGAGAAAACAAGAAGCTGAGGATCATACTGTTAGCTGAACTTTGTCTTCTGCCCTAAATTCTCAGAAGCAAAACAAAATGGAGGGAAACAAATGCAAAACAGGCCACAAAATCCCCTATAAGGCTATAAGGTTATAATTGCCCCATACATTATTTTTGAATTTCTTGCCACAAGTTGGATTTTTTTATTCACCTCACCTGCACAACTGTCATCATACCCCTAGGGTAGCTACCTCAAACAAAATTTCCTAAATTTGGTTCTAAAGAGTCAACTTATCTGTTCATTCCACCTTAATTAAAATATGATTTCAAATACAAGACCTGGCAGTAGCCTCTACTACCACAGGCTATAATTGCAATGTTATCAACATGTATTTGAATCTGGCCGACTAAGAGATGTACAATTTGAGTTTTTACCTGTAGCAGTTTCTCCCATACTGGCAAGCTCTCCTCTGGTAACTGGATATATTTGAGTTTTGCAGTACATTTTGACTTCTAGTTAAATTAGAAATGTCTGTTTTGGTAGTCTGATTAATTTGAGTAAGCTCCTGAATCTCACCCTTGTGACCCGCAGATTGTGATGGCTTGTCTTGAGAAAAGTGCTCTGTTTTAAAGCTATTATCCTCCAATTTGTTTTCTCTTGCACTGGTTGTATGTGTTTCTGTGAGTTGACAAGCCTGTACATCTTGAGAGCTGAGGTCCAACTCTTCATTCTCAAGCAAGTGGTTGCTTTGTGATGTAGAACCTCCAGCCTTTTGTGGCATTATTTTGCTTTCATTCTTTTCCAATTCTCTTGTAAATTCTTGAGAGATTTCCAGCATATCCTATGGAAATTGGAGGGAAATTGGATATGAAACAGATTTAATTTTCAACTCTTTCTGTAAACATCCAGTAAAGATGGATGAATTCATCCATGTATACAACATCTTAGCAAGCAAAAACAAGACAGTCATCTGTCTTAGGGGAGTTTATAATTTAAAGATAAAATCAGAAAATCAAGCAAGAGGGGGGCAGCGAGGGGTACGACAGCATGGGAGCAAAGACCAAAAGAGAGGATGAGCCAGGCAAAGGAAGCCTTTAAAGTAAGGTCAAAGATGTTGAGGAAAGGTTGTGATATGTTCTGAGTGGGGAGAGACACTTGTTTTACAATCAAACAAAGGGACTGAGGTGTGACAGGAGAAGCAGAGAAGATGGTCATAGTAACAAGAGCAGGAGATGATGAGAACATAACACAAGGTTTTACCTGAGAAATAAAAAGTTTTTTGCCAGGCTGCACAAAAAGAAGGAAAATTGCTGAACAGGACTGAATGTGGTGAGCCAAGGAGAGGGAAAAATCAAAGATAAAGCAAAGGCAGCTGCCATGATCAAGAGAATGAAAGGTGATGTCAACTGAGGAAGGTATGATTTGGAAGGAAAAAATAAGCATTAAATAAACATTTGTGTTGTGTGCGACAGTGATGAGATTTTACATGGAGACTTCCATGAACTGGACAGATGACGAGAGTTGATGGCCAAAAGTTTAATTGAATACCATCAGTATGTAGGTGGTACTGAAAGCTACAGCACATTATTAGGTTATCAAAGGAGAAAGTGTGAACAGAATAGCAGGAGACCAAGAACACAACACTCAGGAACCTCAACAGGGAAGGTAATGGTGAGAGGATGCTTCTTCTCCCCCCCCCCCCCCATCCCTTATGGAACACTAAACAGGAAATCTAATAGGAAATCTAATAGGAAAACAGATAATGTTGAACAGTCATGGAAAACTAAGGTGTGGGGAAATCAAGCAGGAAAGGGTGATCAGTTATATCAGAACTCAAAGGGATAGCCATTTTAGCATAAACACATATGAAGGAATCTAGTAGCATCTTTGAGACTAACTGGGAAGAAGAAATTTCTAATGTAGGCTTATGTGGATTCTGTCAACTTCATCAGCTACAAGTGATGTCATGGACTATGATCTGATAAAATGGACCGAAGCCACAAAAGTTTCTGCTACAAATTTTATTCCTTTCAATTAGTCTCAAAGGTGCAACAGTTACATCACAAGCAGCAATGAATCTGAGGTATTATTTCAAAGAAAAGGTTTATAAGATGATGTACAGGTTGTATTTAATACCAGAGAGATTGTCAAATATGTATAAAAATTTCTCAGATAAATATTGGAAGTCTAAACAAAAAAACGGGGACTTTCTTTCACATGTGGTGGACATGTGAAAAAGCTCAGTTTCATTTGATGATGGAAGATATATTGAAAACTTCAGTACAGAAAAAGACAGAACTATATTTGCTGGGACTGCTACAAAATCAGCTGGAGAAAAGGCATAGCAGAGTGCTCCAGTACGTGATTACAGCTATGAGAATTGTTTATGCTAAAAAATGGAAGGATCCAGCAATACCAGCTCAGGAAGACTATTGAGTTTAATTAAGAAGATTATCACATCATGATTAAAATCGGTCTTAAAATTAGACACAGCTCAGAAGGGTGCTCTGGCGACCATTTTTTCTAGCCGGAAAACTCCCAGTTTCAAAAAGAGGTGCGAGGAGCACCCCTTTGAGTAGTGATGGAGCCAGGCTGCACCTGGGCAGCGATTTCGGCAGCTAAATGTGTCTGATGATATCAGGATGCCACCCACTTCTAATTTTAAGCCGGCTCAGGTAAGCCAGTTTTAATCATGATGCGATAATCTCCTAATTGAATATGCCGAGATGGATAAGTTGACAGTGTTAACCGAAGAGAAATCCTTGATTACTTTTTTAAAAGATTGGGATTGGTTTATCACTTTGGGGGTTTGAAAAAAATAATTAAAACTAATCAATACATAGAAAGAGATTTATATTCATATTAGTAGGAAGTAAATGTATAATTTCAAGTATAGCCAAAGGTTTTGAGGAAGGGAATCATTGATATTTTTACTTTTTGCTTTCTTTTTCTTCTTTATTTACTATAGACTTTTATTAGTTTTTCTTTTTCTTTCATGTTATTTCTGTGTTTTATATACTGGTTGTGTATCACTTATCCAGAATCCCGAAATCCAGACTATTCCAGAATTGTCCACATGGGTGGCTGAGACAGTGACACTTTTCTTTCTGATGATTCAATGTACACAAACTTTGTTTCATACACACAATTATTAAAATAATATGTATAAAATTACCTTCTGGCTATGTGTATAAGATACACGAAACATGAATGAATTTCATGTTTAGACTTGGGTCCCATCTCCATGGTATCTTATTATGTATATGCAAATAGTTCAAAATACTAAACACTTCTCCTCCCTAGCATTTTGGATAAGGGAGGCAAGCTGCATCTAAATTTGTTTGTGTTTTAATAACAAATTTAATTTAAAAAGAAGCGGCAGCAAAGAAGTCAGGGATTTAGATTTGACACCACAATCATTTATGATTTTAGCAACGGCATTTTGAGTAGGGGTGGGAAGTTTAGAACTGTGCAAATAGTGGGGGACAAATGACAGGGAAATAGAGTGGGGCTGGAGAAAAACTGGTCAAAGAGTAGCTGTCAACTACAAAGTTCAGAGTCTAGAGAAAGGAGACCAGCTGGTACTTGAAAGATGAGGAAGGATTAAGGAAAGCCATGGGGGAATTATATGCTGTGTAATATGGGATGATGTAATGTTCAGAAACCATTTATAAATACAACTAAAATGAGGCATTTTAGTTAAAGCTTCTAGCTATATTTATATTGTCATTTAAAGAAACCAAACATGTCATGTGTACACTAAACTCAAATAAAGTTTTGATAGAAGAGGATAGTAGTACTTAGTGTTAAGAACTGGAAATGGGACAGGTGAAATTGGCTGTGAAAGAGCATTAAAGGAGATTATACAAGTCTCAATGCTCAGGAAATTATAAGAGCAGAAAGACTGTAAAAAGTAACTGAGCAACTGACTTAATGATACAGATGTGTTAAGTGTATGTTAATGCTCTTCTCTGCAAAGTGTCTAATTAGCAAAGGGCCAGTTCCAAGAAAAATTCCAAGTGCCGTGCCAAGAAAAATACTGGAATTCAGAGTAAAAAAAACTAGACACATCTTCATAATAGACTCTGAAACATTAGAACCCACCACCCACTAATCAGATTGGCGCCTGTGCCTATTTGTGGCCCTAACACATGTTTTTTCCACTGAAGTGAAAATCAGCCATTACATTTTAAAGCAGAAAAATGCAGCTTTATTCTGAAAAGTCATAAGAATAGGGACAGAACGTGGTCCCTACACCTGTCAGTTTCATTTGTGTTGCCTTCTCCTATGTAAATGAATAGCTGCTCTCCTCTTCTAGAGAGAAGGTAGCAAGTGTTCCCAAGAACAATATTAGAGAACTGCACACAATTGGCTTCTTAGTCCTGACATTTACTGGCTGCTTTTCTGCTGACAGGGATAACAGATAGTAACATACTGCATCTGCCCATAGAAGAATGCAACAATGGTCCTTGTAACTCATTCCCTTGCCTCATACAATTTATAGTTCAATGTGAAACCAATGAAAAGCAAAAAGACAAGCAAAACCAAAATCAATACCTGCGTCGCAAGGGACGTATCTTCACTTTCACTCATTTTCCGCTTTTTTCCTGAGCCTTTTGTAATCTTGCCACTATTTTCTGTGAAAAAATAAGGTGACTGAATATGACTATGAATATGAAGACCTGCATCAGTTAGTACAGGAGAAGGAGGCAGGTGAACAAGAATACTTCAGGATCTGCACCAGAGGGAGTGTCCCACCATTGCCACAGGGCAATTAACACCAGCAGCTATTTTAGAAATATCCATGAGATACACATTTTTCCCAGCGTTTCTTGACCTTCCAAATACCTGATATTGTAGTCTGCAGATTGAGCATTACGAGGGGGTAAATTTTGTCAGTGTCATCATTGGTCCCTAAGTGCATGATGTTGAGAAAATCAGCTCATTGTGTCCTTTATTTTTGTGACAGCTTGTGCCAGAAGTGACTAAAATGTAAAATCCTCGTAAGGCGCAATCTGCAGGCTTCTACAATAACGGTATTCAGAGGGTCAAGAAACACTGGGAAAAATGTGTAATCTGGATGGTGACTACATAGAAATAAGTTAACTACAAATCAAAACAAACTTTCTGTCAAAAATTTTTAAAGGTGATAATTAAAACTTTACTTTACCCCCTCATTTTAATACTGTTTATTGGATTTTATTAATGTAGCTTTGGAAGGGTTTACATCCTGAAAGGTAGGGTGCAAATAACTCTTAACGAATAATAAAATAGTAATAAAGTACAAAATAAAAAGCCAAAAATGGGGGAAATAACCCAATAATTGATGGTAATATATCATACCCACATTTCTTTAAAACTCAACCGTGGGTTTTAAGGCTCTCTTTCCAAACCATGTAAATATCCTTCATATGATATTCCACTAAAATGATAATAGTTAATTTTACCATTCAACCTGTGCAAAAAATTATCCAATGTATGTGGGGGGAGGGGTGTTTCTTTTTCTTTCTTTCTTTTATAAATAAAGTTTACTATTATAAAACATTACAAACAAACAGACATTACATATAAACATATTACATACTAACACAAAAATAGTCACATACAAGAAATGTCACTTTAGATTTTCAGCTTATAAGAAAACCTCCCAAACACACTATAGTCATCCTATCTAACATAAACTTATTGATTTCTTCTAAATTTAGTTATTACATATACAGATATCTAAGCTAAAGAAATAAAAATATTTTTGTTTTATATTAGATTCTACTATTTCTCCTTTTCTTCAGTTTTCATCCCAACACCCTTCCCCCCCCAGAATTTCTAATATGATATAGCCAAGAAATTTCTAATCATTCTGTCCTAGTGTATTAGTTACTTCTTCTTCTTCTTCTTCTTCTATATCTATCAATGTTTCTTAATCTTACATGTTTTCCACATATCCATAACACTTTTCCATTCTTCTATTTTCTTTTTTGATTTCCCTCTTAGAAGTGCTGTCAGCATGTTCATATCCATAGTTTCTCTTAAATACAGAGTCCATTTATCAATTGTTGGTATAAGGTTTTTTCCTTCCAATATCCTACGAATAATATCCTTGATATTTTCACCATATACAGTACAATCTGCATATATTTCTTCTCTTTGAGATCATAAATCATATTCAATAAAAACAATTTGGTGTAAAAGGTATGTCTATTTGTAATATTTCTGTCATTTCATTATATATCATTTTCCAGTACTTTTTTCTTTTCCGTCACACTTGCACCAAACATGAAAAAATGTTCCGTAAAGGTCTTGGCACTCCCAACATTTGATTTTTCCAGTTTTGTATATGACATTAAGTTTGGTTGGTGATAAATACCAGCGGAACATCATCTTTACAAACTTCTCTTTGTAGTTTTGACATAAAGTGAACTTATTTGTTATTTTCCAAGTCATTTCCCACTGTTTAAGGGCCTGAACAGACTGCCAGAAATAATCCAGTTTGAGACGACTTTAACTGTTCTGGCTCAATGCTATAGAATCATGGGAACTGTAGTTTTTTTCTTAGACATTGAGCCTTCTCTGTCAGGGAGCTCTGGTGCCACAATAATCTACAGTTCCCATAATTCCCTTGCACTGAACCAGGGTAGTTAAAGTGGTCTCAAGCTGGATTATTTCTGGAAATCTGTTCAGGCCCTAAATAGAATATTTTTTCCAATATCTTGTGACCATCTTATCATCACGTTTGACTGTTTCCTGTTCTGTATTTCTTTCTTTCAAGATCTTATAATATTTTGATATTCGTCCTCTTTCTTCCTCTATCAGTATCCTATCGATATTATTTTTGTCTTCTGTAATTTCCGTATTTTTCATCTCTAACTTAAATCTTTCCAAAAGTTGCATATATAAGAACCATTTATTATTTATGTTCTCTTTTTCTAATTGTTCTCTTGATTTCATTCTGTAATTCTTTTCTTTTTCCTTCATCAAAATATCTCTATAACTAATCCATGCTTCTTTTTCTCTACTCCTAATAAAGAATGCCTCCTGTGCTGAGACCCACATTGGTAAATATCTATAAAACTTATTTCTGATCTTTAGCCAAACTTTCAACCATGCTCTTCTAATGATATGATGGTCAAAATCTCAGTTATATTTTAGTTTTCCATACCACATGAAGGCATGCCATCCGTACCTGATATTATCTCCGTCCAGATTTAACATTCTTTCATCCTTTAGCTTTATCCACTCCTCAATCCAATTTTGTGAACAAGCTTGACAATACAATTTAAGGATGGGTAATGCACACCCTCCTCTTTTTTTTATCCGATAAAATTTTCCAGTCAATTCTTGCCTTCTTGCCTTCCCATAAAAATTTCGTTAATTCTTTCTGCCATCTGTCAAAACATCTTTTATCAGAGATGACTGGTATATTTTGGAACAAGAACATTAACCTTGGCAAAATGTTTATTTTTATGACAGCAATTCTTCCCAAAAGAGAGAGATGAAGGGCCAATGCAGAAGGCCCATTTGGGGCCACTCTGGGCCTCCCCAGGGAGCAGCCTCGATCCTCCTTTTTGTTGCCCCAAAAGAATGACAAAATGCCGCTCCTTTTGGGGGGTGGCAAAAGGCTGCCCTTAGAGCCACTGCTGTGGCTCTTTTGAGCCCTTTTGGCACATGTGCACATGGTGTGCCAAGAGGGTACCCTGACGCCGCGTGCTGTGCAGACTGGCACATGGTATCAGGTGAAGTCAGTCGCCTGGCCCTAACTCCACCCCCAGGCCAGCCTACAATGCTGGTCTGCATCAGCCCGAAGTTTTGTCCACGTTGCCATATCTTCTTTCATTCCTTTTCATATTTTCTCATAATTGTTTTGAAATAAATCTAAACTTCTTTTAGTCAAACAGATACCAAGATATCTCACTTTTTAATCTATTTTGAATTTTGATATTTCTTTCAATTCTTCTTCCTCTTTTTTTGGGCAAATTCTTAGTTATAATTGATGTCTTTTCATGATTAATCTTAAATCCAGCCTCCTTACCATATTCTTGAAAGATCTGAATCAATCAGAGGTGATTTTCTGTAATATATCCATAGATTGAATCTGAGGTAACAAAGGGGGTTGCAGATTGCCAGAAATAGTGCAAATTGAGCCCACTTTTAGGGTTAGGGTTAGTGCTATGGAATCATGGGAATTTTTTTTTCTGAGACATTGAGCCTTCTCTGTCAGAGCTCTGGTGCCACAATAAAATACAGTTCCCATGATTCCCTAACCCTAACCCTAACCCTTAAAGTGGACTCAATTAGCACTATTTCTGGCAGTCTGAAACCCCCCAAAGTCATTATTGCAATAAACATGTCTATTCTAGAACATGAGGGAATGTTTTAAATTTGCCTGTTTTAAATGTTGTAACCCACCTCGATTGTTGTGCAGAGGGGCGGGCTATAAATAAAAATTATTATTATTATTATTATTATTATTATTATTATGAATCATGAACCTCTGAAAAGAAAATGAAACCTTTAGTTTGATCATTTTTGGGTCTTCACACATCTGCCATCTCAAGTTCATCTAGCAGTTCAAAAAAGGAATTAGGAAGCTTACCCTGATTTTTTTTTATTTTTTCCCCTTATTTGACGCTCTGATCAATTCTTGGATTTATCACTGCTTTAATGTCTCTCGTTAATAAAATGTTATCATAAGTATGTTTTTTAGTTTATTTAAGATTCCAGTAAAGTATTTTTCTCTATTTTCTAGAGGCACATATATTCCCATAAGTAATAATTTAATGCCTCTAAGATTGACTTCAATTGCTAAGTAATGGCCATTATCATCATTAATGATTTCTTTTGAGTCGTATTTCTTGTTTATATACATTGTTACTCTCTTTTTCTTCTTTTCTGCAGTCAATGTATAACAATGCCCCAATTTTGGGTTTCTCATATATTTCACATCTTTTTCTCTTATCTTTGTTTCTTGTAGACATATTATGTTGCTTTTTGTTTTTTCTAAATAATGAAATATGTTGTTTTACATTCAATTATATTATTTGGACATCCATTTTTAAGTGTTTGTTCTTATATACACTTCTGGTTTTGTTTTGGTTTTTTACTTTTATTACCTCCCCTTCCTCCCCTTTCTTTATTTTAATATTTATTTATTTGGTTATTTGTTTCTTATTGTTTGTCAATCATTCTTTCTGTAAGTTCTCTCTTCTTTATTGCTGTCGTTATTGTACTGTCCTGTTTCTTCATCACTATCTTCTCCTGTATCCAGATTCACAACTTATATACTTGTCTCTTGTCCATATTTTTCCAATTCATCTTCTGTTTCTATAGCCAATTTTGACCTTTCCCCTTCCTTCTTTTTTCTCTCTTACAGTTCTTGTGTTCTTTTTTCTTTAGCGGGTTGTGTTGTTTTTAGTGTCTCTTCTCTTCTCTTCCCTCTTTATTATCTTTATTTAATCTTTGTTCCATTTCCTTAGGTTTATCCACTGTGTCCATCTTATATCTTCTCTGTTTGTAATTAAAGGATAATCCTTCAATTCTATCCCATTTAAATTCAATTTTTAAACTTTTCAAAATATGTGTCAAATTCTTATTTGTCTTTCTATCATAATTTGTGAGGGAATGTCCTTAAATATTTTAATTTCATTATATTCTATCCACAATCTAGTGTCATAGCTTTTCCAAATTATTAAGTCTCTTGTTCTTATTTTAACCATGCATGCTACAATGTGTCTTGGAACTTTTTTGTCTCTAGCTTGTTTGGAGTTCACTCTGAATAACGTGTCTGTTGACTCATTTGTGTAGCCTATATATTTTGCCAATGATGGTATTAATCTATTTAATAAGTCCTCATTTGTCATTTCCAGTAATCCTCTTATCTTTACACACCTGTCCCTGTATCTCAGTCCATTTGTCCACTCCATTAGCTATTGTGTTGCTGTTTATGATTTATTTCTTTTGTTGTCTTTTCTAGTACAGTGGGTGTTTTTTCTTTTATTTTCTCTACTTCTTTCTGAGTTTTAGTTATATCTTGTGTCATTTTCTCCATTTTCTCACTAATGTTGTCCATTTACATTTTTAAGTCATTCTTAATTCTGTTCTCACCTCTTTAATCTCCTCTCTTGTCTCTTGACTCAATTCTCTGATCTCTTCCTTCATCTCTTGCCTTAAATCTCTCATTTCCTGTCTAATTTTCTTTATTTCTTCCAGAAGCATCATATTTATATCTGCCAGTTTTATGTTTTCTTCTGTAGATCCTCTCCTCTGCATTGTTATTTGTAATTGTGATTGGATAGTACCTTTTTCCTCATTGCCATTTCATTGTCTTTTTCCGCTTTAGTAACAATATAATTATTATTTCACAGCAGAGGAGATAAAGCAATAAAAAAGCAACTACAAATACATCAAAATCTACAAGCTTGTATCCAGTAGAAAGCAGATATATACACTTCACACCTTCAATATATAACTATACCACTCTATATTAATTCAATTCAATATATTCAATCTATGTTCTAATAATCATATATCTTAAATCAATTCATCAAAATTATTTCATTTCAATTTTATTTCAAATTGTTCAATGTTGTATTCATAAATTTCTTATAGACTCAGCAATTATGTAGTAGTACCAACTTTATCTACTTCAGTCATCACTTGTTATCTTTCAATTAATTTATTCCACCTCTTCCCCCTGATTATAGTCTTTATTGTGTGCTATTCAAATAGTTCTATTATTCAGTTTTTTACTTATTTTTCCAAATCTTACATATGTTCCACTAATAATCACTAATAATGGCAATATTTTACTATATTTCATTTGTGTTCATTTATGTTTCACATATTTCATTTGTCAAACTACCTTATTTCTATATAAATTCACTAAGAGAAAGTGTAAATTAATATATTCAAACTATTTAAATTATTTGAATAATTCTTTCTGGTTTATCCACTTATCCATCTAAAATTCCAGTTAATTATATTAGTTTCTTCTTGGACTCTCCCACAAGACAACTTTTTAATGTACTTCTTGCTCCTTTTTTACCTTTCTCTGTTTTCATACTCTGAAGTAGTATTGCTTATCCCTCTTCACCCCAACTTAAATTCTTTTAGTCCTTACTCTTTTTCTTTGTCTTACTTTTTCTTTTACATTCTGTGTCCTATCTCCTCTCTCTCCATTCTCTCCTTCTCACCTTCTGCATACTTTCCTTTACTCCTAATCCCCATGGCTGCTTCTTTGAGCTTGGACATTCTTACTGTCTTTTTTATTTTGGTTCTGCTCGTTAGCTCTCTTTCTATACTTCTCTGTTCCAGAACTCTAATGTTACCTTCTAGTATTCTTGTATTCTATTTTTACAATTTACAACAGTTCTCAGCAGCTCTCAGCAGTTTACAGCAGTTCTCAACAGTTTTACATTCTCTTATTTACTTTTCGGTTTTGTCTTGCTTTCCGGCTTTTCAGCTTTTTGGCTTCTCTCTGCTTGGTGGTGTCCTTCAATATTTCCATATGTCTATCTGTCCTTTTTCAGTCTTCATAGTAGTTTACCTGCTACTTCATAGTAGTTTACCTGCTATATAGATTTGGTTGTGCACTTCCACCTTTTCTTGTTTAACATTTCTCTTTTGGATAACTTCTCTCATTTTGTTTTAGAAAACCAATATTAAGGAAATCAAATAGTAAGTATGACCATAGGTGTCCCTTATATTGTTTCTGCATCTTCTTATTTTCACCTATTTTGGTAGCACGAGCATCAATTACCTTGTTGTGCTTGCTACATAACATTGGCAATATGGGCCATGGTAACTCTGCGATCTGGTTGCTCTCATCTTCCCACGGCTAGGAATAAGATGGTAGTATACTCCTGCTCTGTCGACAGTCCACAGACAAAAAAGACACACACACACCCAACAATTTCTTTCTCTTCCCTCCTATTATCGGAAGGGGTTAAGAGCAGATTTTACAGTTCTAATTATTTTTCCACTTCTCCAAGCCCAATATTACAGGAAGTAGGTATTGGAGCTAGTCCTAACCTCAGCGTCCTCCCCTGACACTCACACCGGAAGTCCCAGCAAGGGGTATTTCAGAACAAGATCAACATGCATTCTGGAAGAGGAAACATTAAGCAACCTATAATGATAACATGGGATTCCTCCCCAACTTCTGATTCATGGGCCAAGTAATCAGAAATCTTAAACCCAGTAGAAAGGTCCAGATTCTGTCTAGCTGTGCTGCATCAGCAGCAATGAACCAACAGTGTCAAACGGCATACTTCTAGATGGCTTACTATTCAAGAAGTCTGATGCTGTTATCTGCCCCTTGAGTTGATCTGACTCACAGCAACCCTACAGATGAGACACCTCCAAGAACCCCTTTCCTCCACTTCTCTAGAACTTCTATGAATTAAATTATCTTCTATTATTTTGTCATAATTTCTTCTTAATTATACAATACAGCTTTTAATGTAAGCATTTAAGTGTAGCACAATTCTATTTTCATCTAGCTGGGGAAAGTCCCACTGAAGTCAGTGGGGTTTACTTTTTAATAGACATGTATGGGATTGGATTATAAATCATCTAATGATTTTTCCAATGTTTTATTCATAAAACAATGTCAATAATTGTACAGATGGTGCCAAAGGAACCAAAGCCTGCTAATGTGCATTATCTACTTCTTTCCAGATGTTTTCACTGTCTGCATACTATTTTCATTCCATATATTGTTATGCTTAAATTCTGTGCCATATTATATTGTTGGGGGAAAAAGCATCACAAATGTGGATATGAACCATAAGATATGTCTAAACACTACTATAATAATGGACAAATTTTTGTACTTTTTGTGATGATAAAAGTTACCAAATGTTCTTCAAATTTCATTGGGAAGTGGTGATTCCTAAAGAAGTGAGCTATTCAGGAGCTTGTATTTGGTGCAAAATTATCAACCTTTGGTTATATCACATAAACTGTGTTTAAGAGAGTAACCACTAAATAGCAGATAAATATAAATCTTCATTTGTTTTTCACTATTTTAGGATGCATACTAATTCATATCAAACACCAGGAACCATCTGCCACTTCTTCATTGGCAAAAGAGACTCTTTACAAATGATTAAAAAAAAAAACTAGTCCTGTCCAACAGAACAGATGGACTTATTATCCTGTGTTACAACACTACAGGTAGATAACAGCATACTAAAATAGTTGCCCAATGGAATATTAGCATGGAACAAAGTTAATATCTTTTTGGAATTCACAATGTGACACCCTGGAAGACAAATCTTAATATTTGCATTTGACTGAATGGGATATATAACTCCACAACATTTTTGATGATCTATTGTTGTTGTTGTTAACTGCCCTTAAGTCGATCTCGACTCATTGTGACCCTATGGATGAGACATCTTCAAGACCCTCTGTCCTCCACTGCGCTGCTTAATTCCTGCAGTCCCACACCTGTGACCTCCTTAATAGAGTCCATCCATCTGGCATGTGGCCTTCCTCTCTTCCTACTTCCCTCCACCTTCCCCAGCATTAATGTTTTTTCCATAGAGTCCTCTCTTCTCAGGATGTGTCCAAAGTATGACAGTCTCAGTTTGGTCATCTTGGCTTCCAGGGAGGTTTCTGGCTTGATCTTCTGTAGAACCCACTTGTTTGTCTTTTTGGCTTTCCATGGGATCCTCAGCACTCTTCTCCAGCACCACATCTCAAAGGAATTGATTTTCTTCCTATCATCTTTCTTAACAGTCCAGCAGTCACGTCCATACATGGTAATAGGGAATACAATGGCTTGTATGATTCTAACTTTTGTGCTGAGTTGTATATCTTTGCATTTTAAAATCTTTTCTACTTCTTTCATAGCCACCCTCCCCATTCTTAGTCTTCTTCTGATTTCCTGGCTGCAGTCCCCATTTCTATCAATCAATGATTGATCCCAGTTATGGAAATTCTTTTGATATTTCTATTTCTTCACTGTCTAGGTTGAACTTGTGAAGATTCTCAGTGGTCATTATTTTTGTTTTCTTTATGTTCAACATTAAGCCTGCCTTAGCACTTTCTTCTTTCATCTTCTTTTGTAGGTGTTTCAGGTCTGTGAGGTTTTCTGCTAGTACTATGGTGTCAT
>CM034701.1:221318556-221335429 GCA_020142125.1 Phrynosoma platyrhinos | reverse complement strand
AGGGAATGTATCCCTAGCAAATCCAGAGGGCGAACTGTAATTTTAAACTGAAAATATGTTCAGAATTCATATCACTGCATGAACTTTAAAAATCAGAAGAAAACCGCTAAGCGTTCCATAATAAATATATCAAATATCTACCTTTTCCAGGGACTGAGGCTAATTGACTTTGAACCATAAGATCCTCTTGCAGCATCCATGCTGGAAGTACTCTTTTCCTTTCAGCAGGCTGTGGTTCTTTAATTTCAGGAATGCTAGCAGAAAACTGAGAAGAAACCGTTTATGTATTTTCCTGTTAGGCGCCAAAATGTATGAAAAATAATAGGCAGGACTTTCAGTAACTATCCTTGTCCTGTGATCTCCAGAAAGTTCTTTGCATACATAAATGAATGCACAAAGCTAGTTAGGTATACATTCAAGACTAATACCGATGAGTGAGCTTCTTCCTTCTTACTGTAGTACTGGAGGTGTCCATTTCCCCTTCATTATCTCTGTCTATTAAGAGAAGGGAGCAACAGAATAGCAGCCATACTATCCCAAAGCTGGAAAGAACTATTCCATTATGTTTGAATTCTGCCATATCTACAGTGTGTAAACATTTGGGCAAGAGGCCAAACAGCAAATTGACTAATCCTGTTAAAATGTAAATTGGTGGTTCAGCAAACATAGGCATTTGCTTTAGACAGCTGAAAAGTGCATAATATCTAAAATAATAAACAAAAGAGAAAAAAAACATTGATAGTGATGGTTTGGTGGAAGGGCAAAATAAAATAAATGTGTTTTGCCTGTACCAGCTTTCAATCCCAACTAATATGGCATAAGGATGACTGGGTTCAGTATTAACAGTGCAATCCTGCTCTTAAACTGCAATCCTATAATCACTTACCGGGGAATAAGTCCCTTTAAATTCAGTCCATCTCAACAGAATTCTATAGGATTGCTTTCTAACTCCTCTTTGCAAAAAGCCACTGTGGGCTTCACTCAGTCTTTTGCAAGAAATTAAGAAAAGTTGCTCATCTTGATATGACAGCAGCAAAATTAGATTTATGTAAAACCAACTCTTCTGAAATGGACATAGCTCAAATTATAAACATTGACATAAGTTACATCTGAGGTATGCCCACTGTAGTGTTGCCATAAAATTCCACCAACTTGTTTACCATAAAAACTCAATTTATGAGTTCTTCTGGTTACCTTGATACTTGCAAATTACCTTCTTTGGAATTTCAACTGCTTTCTCTAGCAAGAAGTGTGTGTTCAGAGGATGGCTCTTCTTGGAGGAGGCTGCTTGCTGCATTGGAGGCTGGCTATGAGGCATACTGGTTGGCTGAAGCACTGAAGAAGCTTGATTTGGTCTGTCTTCTACATGGAGGTGACAGTTTTTTCTACAGCACCGTAATACAGTGAAAAGGTGTACTTACATGGTACTAGTCAGAGTTAGTCAATGCAAAATAAAACTGAAAATGGGGAAATTATTATATTTTCATAACAATTCAGTTACCAAGAGTTATGACTACTGAGATAGGCTTCTGCATATGCCTTAATATTCTCACTTTGTTCCCATTGGAAGACCTTCACCAGGTCCTACTTTCAATTTTTTTTTTAATTAAATATGATCAGGCAGACATGAACACTGTAATCAGTTCCATTACTTCAATAGAGTCGACCCTCAGTTCTCACAGAGGATCCGTTCTGGACCCCCCCCCAATGAGAATGGAAAATCACGTATATTCAAGCCCCATAGGCTTGAATGGAGGTGCACACCCCATTTTGTCCCCCTCCATTCGCTGCCCGCAGATATGCAAGGGACACAGACCCCAAGTCCACGAGAACCGAGGGACGACTGTATAGTAAGGTACTTCCACACTAACACATTGACAACAATTCGTCACTGGCAAAATATTTTGCTGATATTTTTTATTATTATTAGAATTCAAAAACATAAGAAAAATATATTTTCCTTTAAAAATTTACTGAGCAATTTTGCCAATTTACTTGGCTGACCCGCTCCCAGAGGTCTGACTCACAGCTATGTCAACTTTAAAGATATAAAACTACAAATTCCTCAATGTACAAGCTCTTTATCCAAGCCAGTAGATTAACATCAGCCTTTCTATGACAGCACAGCCTAGTCTGTTCATAGTCTCATTTATCATATACAGTAGCCCCTCCGTTTTCGCAGACTTCAGATCCGCGTCCCTCATTTATTGCAAGGGACAAACGGAGGGGCATACAATGGAGTATGCAGCCATGTGCATGCCCCCACATCCCACACCCCCATTCAAGCCTATAGGGCTTGGATATGCCCAGGTTTCCATTTTGGCAGAAGTATCCAAAACGGATCCCCCACAAAAACAGAGGGGCAATTGTATAGAGATTTCTCTCAGATACTAATATGCCTGAATGTTACATGCACTATCACAATATCTCTTTTACTATCATTTTAGCAGGAGATGTAAACCTATTCATGGAAGTGGAAAAGTAGTTTATATTACATGAAATGCACTTCATTCATTGGTTTCTATACTGAAAGCAATGTTTATTTCATGCTTTAACAGGACCAACAATACCTTTATCAAAACACTGATTTTAAAAAAAGCAATTTCCTCAGCTTTCACAGACTACACTTTGATCTCACTCTTTTCCACTTTAATTTTTGGCCTAGCAATTCTGATTATTTGTTTTACATTCTCAGAAATGTAAAATCAGAGAATTATGGTACTGATACAACTCACATGAGTGTATCAATATGGTAACTTTCCAAATTACATCCTACACACATACAACTTTTGTAACACTTTATCTTATTTTTTTAGTGTCCATAATCAGAAGAAATAGCAGATCATCAGTAAGATAAATCATTAGACTCAATTACCATATGGGTATACCAGACTATGTATAATATAATACATGGCAATCAACACCACTGGTGGCTTTACACATCAGATATCATTACCTTTGAGTTTCCATATCCAAAGGAGTGAAGAGAACCCTGAAGGCATATTTATCTACCAACAAGGAAAAACTGTCACCAGGGGTTAGTTGGTGCCATTTATCTGTGTCCAATGGCAAAAGTTGGCCATTTTCAGTTGGCTGATAAAAGCAAGGGTTTACATGCACCTGTCAATAAATAAGAGTGCTCTTAGTGCAGATGCTATGAGAGAATAAGCACAGTCCCTCACAGCAATTCATGTACTTAATTACCCCTCTTATTCTGCACAATGCAACAATTACCTGCTCCATGCTTGGCCACCCTCATGATGACAAAGCAGGTGTGGGGAATGTGCCACCCTCCTGCAGTTGCTGAACTGCAATTCCTATCTGCTAAAGACAGCAGAACCCAAAGTTGACGACTGATGGAACTTGCAGTCCAGTTACATCTGATCTACAGGGAAACACATTACTAACCCCTGAAATGGAAGACAGGAGTCATGCTAAATACTAGATGGCCAGCTCATAGAACATCATTAGGTGTATAAACCATATCACTCCTCCAAGTCTAGAGAACTTTGAACGTACAAGTAGAGACTTTGGCAATGGAATTAGGGAAAGCCCACTGTGTACACATAGGAACAGAAAAATGGGAAATCAATAGGAACAGAAAGAAAAATGAGACACAGAGGATCATCACTTGACTTCTTGGAGGCACTAGCTTAAACAAACTATCATTTTCTGCAATACTGAATCAGACCAATGATGGTTTGAAAATGAAAAAATAAGTTAGTACATAAGGAGAGCAGGGAATGACCACAAAGCCTGTTCTTGGCAGCCAACTCATTATTTAGTTGTTAAGTATGAACCAAGCCTATGAGTAAAATACAATACTATTTTTCTCCATATCAGTGCCTCTCAAGCTATCTGAAATGTGTGACCGGCAATTTCTCCCCATCAGTACCATATTTCTGTATAATATATACACATATATACACATATTGGGTACAATTGTTTCTTTCTTTCCTAGAACTTGCCTTGGACTAACAGTTTGTGGACCTACACCAATCCACAGACCACCTTACCAGGTAGACCTATCCTACATGACTCTTCATCCTGCAGGTCTCCATACTGGCAGAATGACCATGTAAGTAACACAGAGAATATGAAGGTCTTCTTTCTTACTCAAAACTGGCTGTCATCAGATTCATGCCTGATTGTGGCAATATAGAACAGACTCCTATTTACCTCCACTTTATTTCCACCTCTGCTTGGAACCCCAAATATAAAAACTGAATTAAGTAACATCAGAATCTGACCTACAAAATCAAAACCCTTTAGCTTTTAATTGCAGAGAGAAACAGGAAACATCCAGTTACCGGTTTGATGCTAAGATGATTGCCAGCTACCTTCAGAATGGCATGCTTCCTAGACACTCTTTTATCTGTAATCTGGAAAGAAAAAGGCAATTAGGTGTCAAAGTCTATGGAGAGTGAAAAGTCATGAATCGTTATCTTTAAAACAAAACAAACCCCCACTATGTATAAAGCAAATGTGTTCATCTTTTGTTCAAAAATATTGTTCAGTCTGAGTAGGATGCTGGAACCTGCATCAAAGCCAAAACATGCAAAATCCTTACATCTGGATTTAAAATATCTGAATTGAGAAAGGCTACCTTCAAATGTTGGTGGGGGGGGGAGATTTTTAAAACTCTAAACAACTCCCTCATTTAAGTAACTCACTCCAGGGAAAATCTATACACTAATTTCAAATCTAGCTTAATTTCTGTAGATGCAAAATTAAACTACTGTATATACTCATGCATAAGTCTAGAAATTTAGGTCAAAAAAATTGACCCCAAAAAACTGAGTTGACTTATCCATGGGTCAATGCATGTACTGTAAGTCATAAAAAAAGGAAGCATCCTTTGTTGAAAGATAAGAGTGTAATCTGTCCTAGAAACACAGACACCCCTCTACTCTCTCACCCATCCAGCCTTTAGGGTAAGCACAAACAGTTGTGCCTGCTCAGATTTTATAAATTCCTTTGCATTGTTCTCTTTTGCTTTGTTCTTTACATCCTTTGTTACATGCCCCTATGTTTTACCCTTGACTTATTCATGAGTCATATCAAAATCCACAATTTTGGCCCTAAAACCTGCTATTAACATATGCATGAGGTCAACTTATAGTCGAGTATATATGGTACTTATTGGGAACCCAGAGCAATGCTTGAGTATCAGTTTTATCAACGGATAGTATCAACGGATGCAGGCCCATCTCCATCAGGCCTAGCATAAGAAGAGGAGCCCTCCCTCCACTCCATCCAACGTCATCTTGGTTGGAGATTCAGGCCCATCTCCATCGGGCCTAGCATAAGTGGGAGGGAAAATGTTGTTTTATGTTATATGTAATTTTTATGCTGTAAACCGCCCGGATTGGACTACCAATGGGCGGTATAAAAATAAAATGTATTATTATTATTAAACAGAGCATTTGCATGTTGCAGAAACATACAGCCCTTTTTTCTCTAATGATAGAAGCTACTACCACTACCCATACAAGAAAGACAGTTATATGTGTTTTTAAGGTGTCAGGTTATCAAATATCTAAGAATAGAGCAGACAGATTGAAAAACAAGCAGGCCTGGGGGGAAGAGGGACATACTTCCTACTCCTTTAATAGTGTAGTTACTTCTGTTGGAATTTCCTCTTCTGCACTATTATTAAAGGTTTGGAGCCCTGTCTTTTTTTGCATTTGGCCATCCTAGAAAAGGTCATCCTAAACTGTTTAGCAGACAAAAAATCAGTTTACATGGTAATTTCAAAGCCTACATTTTCAAAATCTAGAAGCCGTACAAAAGATAGCTGACCCTACTGGTACTCCCCTTCCCATAGCTGAGAGAAATGAATGGAAGCTACAGAATATACTTTCTCTTCTCCCTCTTTATGTGCAAAATCTACAACACGCACACACAAAAGAAGAGGAAAAACTAGGGAGGAAAGTAAAGGTTCTGGGGACAAAAGTGAGATTCAGTTTACCAAGGATGAAGTATTTCCTTCAAGTCCTCCAAGCTAGAGCTTGTCAGCTGAACTGACAACCTAGTGACACAGGTTGATGCCATCACTCTTCATTCCTTGCTGCAGCTGAAGAAAGGTTAGCAATGTGTTTTACAGCTGAATGCCTGAGCTGAAAAAGTCTTAGCAAGACTATGCAGCTGTTCTCCAGAGGTTGCTGAACTGCAACTCCCATCAGCTGTAGCCAGCTCAGCTAGTTGGGAGGGATGGTGGGAGTCACAGTCCAGCAACATCTGGATAGTCACAGTTTCTCTCTATTCCTACATCTCAGGATCCTGCTTTCCTAGCAAGCAGGTGGGCTGAGACTGACCAATGGAAGTGGCATTTCATTCACTGGTTTGTGTCTCTGTCAGAGTCCAACTGGGATTTCAAGAGAGGTGAGAAGACAAATGCTACTCATTCAGGAATACATCTGCCTCATTTAAGTCATTTTAGGACCTTTGTAAACTGCTAGAAATAGTGCAAATTGAGTCCACTTTAACTGCCCTGGCTCAGTACTAGGGAATCATGGGAACTGTAGTTTATTCTGAGACATTGAGCCTTCTCTGTCAGAGAGCTCTGGTGCCACAATAAACTACAGTTCCCATGATTCCCTGGCACTGAGTCATGGCAGTTAAAGTGGGCTCATTTTGCACGATTTCTGGGAGTCTGTAAAGCCCCTTAGACTCCTTATTCGCCTTTTAGATATAAATCCTTTATCAGTTATCCTAGCCATCTATCTAGTACAGGGGTAGGCAACCTAAGGCCCGGGGGACAGATGTGGCCCCCAGAAGCCTTTGGACCAGCCCCAGGCCGGTCCTGCCACCGCCACCGCCCCCCGCTGCTGCCGCCCGCCATGATGATATTGATTATTGTTGTTATTATTGTTCTTGAGGTTTTCTTGGCAAAATCTTCGGAGGGGTTTTGCCATGGCTTTTCTGGGGCTGAGAGAGTGTGCATGCATATATTTTTTTATTTTTTTAATTTTTTAAAAAAATATTTTTAGTTTCATTTATTTATTTACTTATTTACTTATTTTTGGTGCTTCAGCCCCCCAATTGTCTGAGGGACAGCAACCTGACCCCCAGCTCAAAAAGGTTGCCTACCCCTGATCTAGAATATAAAGAGGCTTTCAGTAGAAATTTAAAAAATAATGCTACAATTAAAACCCACCACTAGAAAATCAGGTGCACAAATCACAAAACCCCAAGAAACACATTAAAATGAAAGAAGAAAAGTGATGGGGACAATTAAAATGTAAATAGGCAGGTTTCAATGAACAGCACCTGATTACTTTCAAAAAGGTAACTTTAAGATACTATAAAGGCTTCCATAAGATTGATTAAAAGGTATGAGCAGAGGGGAAATCTATTTTATTTGCACTACTGTATTAGTATTTTGTGACCTCTGGTGGACAACACAGTTACATGCATGGGATTAAACCTATGACTGGCAAAATAATAATAATAATAATAAATAAAATAGGTTAATACACATTCCTTGAAAAACTAATCTGAAATATCAAAACTAAAAGTCCAATACATAGTTGGAATAGAAAGCAAAATAAAAAGGTGGATCACAGCAACAGGCTGGGTTGTTTAAAGATCGTTTGAAACATGACATATAACACCCAAAGTGTAGGCTGCAATGGTGCAGCATTGGACCAAAATCCAAAAGAAAAAATAGCATAGTACCTTTCTTCAAATCAACTAGCATGCTACAATACCAAGCAAGCCAAATATTAACTCAGGGCCTAAGCAGACTGCCAGAAATAGTGCACATTAAATTGAGGCACTGCCCTGGCTCAGTGCTAGGGAATCATGGGAACTGTAATTTATTGTGGCACCAGAGCTCTCTGACACAGAAGGCTCAATGTCTCAGAAAAAAATACAATTCCCATGACTCCCTAGTACTGAGCCAGGGAAGTGCCTCAATTTAATGTGCACTATTTCTGGCAGTCTGCTTAGGCCTTACGTCAATCTCCAGAAAACACATGAACACAGAAGCATGTAGAATAAGTATGTCAAAAACCAAGTAAGTGTGTCGAATATCAAGTATGGACTCTGAAGGTGAAAGTAGGGGGTGGGAAGAGAATCAGTGAGGATTGAATTCAGGGTAGAGAACTCTTCATCCCCACACTCAATTGACCCTAATGCTGGTTTTATATATTGTACATACATAAAATGTCATAAGTGTCAAGAGGAATCCCTGGCCAATTAGGATTCTCACTTCCATGGAAAAGTGCCAAGGCACTTATCCATACACACATAAGGCCTATTATTAATCCAAACAAATGCATGGTCTATGCATGTATATATGATCACTGCATGTTATCACCATACCTAGGGCCACTCCTCATCTTTGTGCACGCATTTGATATCTGATGGTGTTCTTGTGAATCCCCTGATATGTAAAACATAAAGGAAGTAAATGCTTGCTCAGTTTCAGCCAATATTAGGAAGAGGCAGGAAAGACAAGTTAAGAGAAGCTATATCTTTCTCATGTGGCCTCACAAAGATTAGTTTCAGTTGTGAATATACTGCATATCCCAAGAGCTTGATTTCCACACACATACACACCCTTAAAAAGCCACAGGACCTAAGAAGGGAGACTTGGACTCCTTTGCCACTGAAAGGATCAGGGGAAAAACACAGGGTAAGTGAGCCCCAAGTGTGCATGGATGTTCACCATCAAACACACAGATGGACAACTTGTGGCTCTTTAGATGTTGTTGGATTACAACTCCCATCATTTCTCACTAGTAGCTTTGACTGGGGCTGGTGGGAATTGCGGTCCAGCAGTGTCTGATCTGGAGGATCCAAAATTGCCCATTGCTCTTCTAATGTACCAGTATGCCCTGAGACACACAGTTTTCACTTTAACATTTTTTTTCAGCAGTCAAGGGACACTACTCTTTACTGCCAAAAGGATAGTTAAAACACATGAAATTTTTACAGGCCCTCATTTATGCATGTTGCTACTGAAGACTTCAACATAAAATTGTCTAAGGAGAAATGAGACGCATAATTTCTCAACTAGGGCTCCACTTCTCTTAGCTGCAGTTTTGCCCATACTATACCACAAATGGGACTGGGATTTCTCAGGAGGGTTGCAATATTTAGATATGTGTGCCTTGATTAAAACACAAAAAGAGCAACCACCTGGGAGCTGTTCTCCATTCTTTAAGCACCTGTGAAGTTTTATTGATGTCTTTAACCTTCAGTTAAAAAAAAACAAGCAATGAAATTATCTTTGATGTACTGTATAATTCAATGATGGTGAACCTTTTAGAGACCGAGTGCCCAAACTGCAACCCAAAACCCACTTATTTATTGCAAAGTGTCGAATCCTCTGGCTTTCTAGTAACAAACTCTGGTGAACTCTGCTGGGGTGATGGCGCATGTGCCCACAGAGAGGGCTCTGAGTGCCACCTCTGGCACATGTGCCATAGGTTCGCCACCACTGGTATAATTCTTTCCTGCCATCAGAAACATGAAAAGCATTAATAATATCAATATACTCCCAACTGTAAGATTGTCCTTTTTGTGAATATCAGTATTTATTATCGTGGGATTCCTATGATCCAAGGCAAGTAATCAAAGATACTTGGATGCCACTGTGTATCTCACTAGGATTGATCACTGAACCATATGAGTGGTGGGGTTTTGCCTCTGTTTTACATCCTTCAAGTACCCAAACAGACAGCAAAGTACTTCCTATCTAACATCAGGACACTCACTATAGCCAAATCATATGATGTGTACTTGAAAGCCCCATTTTGTTCAAAGGAACGTACTTCCAAATATAGGGCCATTAAGATCAGTTAGCCATTATTTGATTAACTTGCATGTGTATAAAGACAGCCAAAGGGCAAACAGTGTCTTACCCTACACAGTTTTGCAGCACAATTGGCATCTGTGCCCTTATGAAAAGGGGTGGGAAACATATGACCCTCCAGATGATGTTGGACTACATGTCCTTGCATTGTTCATTACTGACTATGCTAGGAGTGGCTGCTTGCACTTGTAGTTCAACAACACCCAGAAAGCCACATGATTCCCACAGTGATGAATACTTCGGGGGTCTTAAAAATCTTCTATTCATTTTTGCTGTTAACAAGTTAGCATGCTTGCTCAAGGAATATGTGCATTTTAAAACAAACACTGATTTAATCTCCCTCATCCCTAGTGATTAAAACCTGATTTAAATTTACTCCTAAGGGAAATGTGCTTCAGTATAACTCTTCCCACTTTGGGCCACTTAACTACCCCCGAGGATAGAAGAACCATAGTCATCAATCAGACCAGAATTGAATAACCTAATCCTAAATGCATCTTGTTGTAACTGAATTCTAAACCTCTCTCTTCTAATTAAGTATTTAGATTTGTTTTTCTTTCAAGTTTCTATGCTGCCTTGCATGCCATCACTTTTATTAGTTGTTAACATTATTTTTCTAGGTTATGTTTGAGACACAGAAGCTGGTCAATGCCAGCCAGTGAATTTCATGACTGTGGACTAGGGTCCAAAACACACTGCACAAATAATCCAGTTTGAGACCGCTTTAACCGCCCTGGCTCAGTGCTAGGGAATCCTGGGAATTGTAGTTTATTGTTGTATCAGAGGTCTCTGATAGAAAAGGCTAAATGTCTCACAAAACTACAATTCCCAGAATTCCCTAGCATAGAGCCAGGGCAGTTAAGGCAATCTCAAACTGGATTATTTCTGCAGTGTGTTTTGGACCTTAATTCTAGGTCTCTCATTTGGCATCTAAGGGCCTCGGCAGATGGCTTATTGAGCCGTCTCCGAGGCCAGGAAGAGGAGGAGCAGCCGCACGCGTGGTGCTCCTTCCTCTCCCTGAGGTCGTCCTCGGAGCCGCCGGCGCTCTGGGGACCACCTCCCACCACAGCGACCGGACGCGCTGCGGCGGAAAAGACAGGGAAAGTGCGCCCGTCGCTTTTAGGGCGCGCTTTCCCTGTCTTGAGGAAGGAGCGCTGATTTAGTGCTCCTTCCAGGGACGCCGCAGGAGCGCCGCGGTGCGGCTGGCATGGCCCCGCGGCGCTCCGGACCAGGGCGTCCTGGACGCCCTGGTCTGCATCCCCCCTAAGCCTTGCACCATACTGCCTCATAGAAAAGTAATTAAAATTATTAACTAAATGTATTTATTATCAGTATGCAAAAATGGGGTTAGATATAAAAATGGGATGGTTTCTGCAGCTTCACAGTCCAGTGATTTTTGAAATGCCTTCCAATTAACTACAATCGGCCCTCCACATTTACAGCTTTGACTTTTGCAGATTTTATTAATATCTGCTCTCAAAGAATCTCTAGTTCATCTAGCATGACTCTGTGGCCAACTTTTGCCAGAAGCTGCACTGGAGGACCTAGAAATTCCTAGAGATAATATATTACTCAAATCCACAATACCTGCTCTCAGTTTTTTTTTAAAAAAAAATTATTTGCAGTTTTTCCACTTTCACAGGGGTCCTGTGTCCCTAACACCAAAGAATGTGGATGGGCCACTGCACACTAAAGAGTCAAATGTATATAATTGGTATTCTTAGATATGAAAAGATGGTACCTAAAGAAAGCATCCCTTCCACCCTGAACTATCATCTAACAGGATGCTCTCTAGAATGAAGGAGAGGAAGAGGTAGGAAGCTGGGCCAATCTATCATCTCCACTTGGTTTCTCCCATACCCAAATTGTTTACCGAATATACATGGCCAAAAGTCAGAAAATCTATGCCCCAAAATTGATCCCAAAATGCCAGGTCCACTTATTTACAAGTCAGTATGGTAATGGATAGCAGCTCTTTTAGATTTCCTGTGTCCTGATTTATTGCTCGTAAACAAACAAAACAGCTGAGTGAAGGCTGAAATGAAACTTGAAAGCAAAAAAGTCTCAATTAGTCTCTCTTGCTACACACACTGAAGTTTTACTTGAAGCATCCAAGTTTTCCATGGGTCATGGCAAAATCCTTAATTTTGGCCCCAGAACCTACCCTTGACGTAGACATGAGGTCAACTTATAGTTGAGTATATATAGTACCGGTACATTCTAGCTGGCCATTATATCTGCATAACTGATTTGTGTGTTTGTCTTCCCTTCTCATTTCTTTTATTTTGTGCCTTTTAAAAGAATATATGCCCAGAGGAAAGAACTGTCTTTTCTACTGATCTCACATAAACCTGAAGGTATCAAATCCCATCTGATCCTGGATGCTAGCCAGAATCAGGCATGACTAGTACTTGGATGGGAGATTGTCAAGGAATAGCAGGTGCCGTAGGCTACATTTCAGAAGAAGCCAGAGACAGACTACCTCTAAGTATTCCTTGCCTTAAAAAAATCCTATGGAATGAACAACTGCTGTAAATCAGGCAACTTGAATATCCAGTATATGCATAAACCACTCTGGGATACGATTTGTGCCACTCGCTAACATTTCCTTACCAGATTTAAGTATTGGGGCCAATCTCATTGCTGGGGTTTGAAGGTAAAGATTTTGAATAAATTTCCTTGGAATCAGCTGGGAAAATTATCTCACACAATATATACTGCAAAAGAGTTGTTTATCCCACACCTGGGAAAGCCTTATAAACCAGATTAGACAAGAGGTCAGCAAAAGGTAAATCTTAATCTGCTGGTAGATCTCTGGCTAATCTGCACAACAACAGCAATGATCTTATGTCTCCAAAGCATTTACTAACAACAACACAGACTCCATTACCCTGAATTAAACCCACAGATACAAAGCAAGCTTGGAGTAACTACAAATGGATTTTTATGTAAAAGACCATACTACAGGGGTAGGCAACCTTTCCCCTTTAAGGGCCGAGGGACTTCAGCTCCCAGAAGCCTCAGCCATATTGACCAATAGTCCCATGTTGGACAATAGCTCCTGGGATTCTGGGAGCTGAAGTCCCTCGGCCCTTAAAGGGGAAAGGTTGCCTACCCCTGGTTTAAAATAAACTTACTTTAAGACAACAAATAATTCTGTGGCACCTTAAAGACTTAAAAATATGTTTATTACAGCTTGAGCTTTCTGTGGATTAAAACCAATTTCATCAGATACATGGGAGTATTATCCAGAATTCTGGGTAAATAAATTTCAGGCAAACATGATTGGCAGGCAGGGCTGTAGACATTCAAGTCTGAGGGGAATTAAAGGTTGAAAGGTTGGATTAAACATTAACACACTCGGTGAGCCAAGAGTCTGGCTCAATAAACGGGACATCATGTGTTCAATAAGTCTTTGCCTTCAAGTTGCTTCGGACTTATGGTGATCCTATCACATGGTTTTCTTGATAAGATTTGTTCAAAAGGGGTTTACCTTTGCCTCTGAGGCAGAGAGTGTGTGACTTGTGTAAGGTAACCTAGTGACCTAGCCGATTTTGGAGTGTTTCAGATTCTGGAATTCCAGATAAGGGATATTTAAAGGATACTTAATCTGTAATGATGTTTAGGAGAAAAGTTACTCTTTGCCAAAAGGTACAGCTCCTGGTGCCATCTGAGCAGCTGTTTATAGCAAATCCAGCCTGATAATTGCTTCCACCTGCCGAAAGGTTGCTTTTGAACTTCTGTGCCCCCTCCTACAACCAAACATAGTCACCATCTCAAGCCAAAACCATGGAGCCATTTGAATACACCTGCAAAATCTGTTGTTAAAGTGGGGGGTCGTCTTATACGCCAGGTATAAGGATAAGGAGGATAGAGGTGCTAAAACTCTATATTTTGATTGGAAAAATGGGGGTCGTCTTATACGCCGGGTCGTCTTATACGCCGGAAAATACGGTAATTCCCCGTGGCATGTTTCTCTGGCTTTCTAGTAACAATCTCTTGCGAACTCTGTGCTGAGAAGACAACACGTGCCTACAGAGAGGGCCCTGAGCGCCATAGGTTCGCAACCACTGGCCTATGGGTTGAAATACTTGACAAACTGTCACAATCATGCACTTTGAAACAATATACCCATATTGGCAAACCTTTGGCACGTGTGCCATCTCTGGCACACGAAGCTATTTTGGAAGGCGCACGGAGAGATGGGAGGGCAGGGGAAGTGGAGGAACAGACATGCACCTCTTCCTCCTCCTCCTCTTCCCCCAACATCCTATAATTTCAACTGCCTCTTCAGAGACAGCTGAAGGCACAGGAGAGCGGGGGAGAGGAGAAACAGGAACACACCTGTTCTTCCACTTCCCCTGCCCTTCCGTGCCTTCAACTGCCTTTCTCCTGGTCCTTCAGCTGCCTCCAGATAGGCAGCTGAAGGCCCAGGAGGGTATAGGAAAAGGAGGAGGAACAGGCGCACCTCTGTTCCTCCTCCTTCCCAGGCCTTCAGCTGCCTCCTGAGAAGGCAGAGGGCCTTTTAGTTTGGGCACTCGGCCCCTAAAAGGTTCGATATCACTGCAATATACAATGATTATGCCAGATGTTGCATTATAACGATTTTAAAACCAATACTCTGACAATCGTTTTACTTATACATTAATTCTATTATTTTCTCTTTTTGACTGAACAATGAGACCACTATCTACGCAACACTTACTACCATTTTTCAAGGCACACTGGCAGCTGGCAAAGTAATGACTTATGAATTTTGTCACACACCTTTAAATTCTATCTTGCACCCCCTCAGGGCACAGCCATCCCACATTGGGAACCCCTGGTTTAATATATTATCTTAATGGTAGAGGGTTGGATTTCTCCAATTTCTTCCAACTCCATGATTCTTTGAAAACTAAACCAGTAGTTTGGGTTGGGGGCTGAATTCAGAAAGTAAACTTTGGAAACTGGAAATGTAAATTCATATATAGTTTGCTTATGCTACTGACAAAAGTCTTCTTAGCTTGGGGTGTCATAAAAGCAGGATCTGAAGTTTCCCACACCTCTGGAGCTGGTGTTTTGGGTGTAATGGAAGACTGCAGCAGAGAAGTGAGATCTTCATCTCTCAATTCTTTATAGACAGAAGCAGTTCTTTCCTGGCCTTAGTCTCTAGTCCAGGGGTAGGCAACCTTTCCCCTTTAAGGGCCGAGGGACTTCAGCTCCCAGAAGCCTCAGCCATGTTGGCCAATAATCCCATGTTGGCCATTAGCTCCTGGGATTCTGGGAGCTGAAGTCCTTCGGCCCTTAAAGGGGAAAGGTTGCCTACCCCTGCTCTAGTCTTTCCCCTTGGCACCTTTCAAGACTTTGTACCCTTTCTCCTGCCAGAACTGATCTTGAAAGCCCTGCTGAAGTGAAAATGGAGACTTCACTGCACTTGATTGGTAGTACCGATTGTCATATGGGTTGTTTCACCTCAAGCAAAGCCAGAAACCTAAGAGAAGATGTGTCTAAGTAGAGAGCAAAACAATGGGCAACATTTGTTCAACATTTTCTAGACAGCTTCATCTCAAAACTATGGTTTTTCAAAGGCTTGTCTTTTCTAATATTTAAGCCATATTTATCTGACTCCTTTTTATTTTCCAGGAGCTAAAGATGAGAAGTGTGTGTGTGTACATGCACTTAGCTCCTGGAAAATAAATAGGAGTTAGATAAATTGTCACAAACACACACACACACACAGCTAAGACTTGAAACCTTAGCAATATAAACAGCTACTACTTTTAATCTCCTTTGCAAGGTTTCAGAATAGCAGGAATTAAAAAATGATGGGCGGGAAGCCAATAAGGGAGAAGGAAGGTTTAAAAAGAATAGAGGACTGGGTTTCTTTTTTATTTCCTTGTTTTCCTTTTCTATTATTTCTCCTCTCTTTGCCTTCTTGGTCTTCCTTTTTGTTTTGTTGTTCTGTGTATAGATATAAACATATTTAGGATTGGCTTTTCTTTTTCTTAATGCTCACTATAGTGTTTTAGTGTTTGTTCTTGCATGTATGTGTATATTCAGTTTTTTGTAGTATTTTGTTAGCTAGCAGATATATATACATGCTTTATAAGGATCTTTTATATTTGCTCTCTGTAATTGTGTAGTGTCAATAAAGCTTATTTAAAAAAACAACAGGAATTATAATAATAATTCTGCAAACAGAAGTTGAAAGACATACAACATTCGTATACAGTTTGCTTACGCTGCTGACAAAAGATAGCCAGTGTAGCGCAGTGGTCTAAGCATTGGGCTCTGGTCCAAAACACACTGCAGAAATAATCCACTTTAGTTGTTAACCACTTTAACTGCCCTGGCTCAGTGCTCGGGAATCCTGGGAATTGTAGTTTATTGTGGCACCAGAGCTCTCTCTGACAGAGAAGGTTAAACACCTCATAAAACTGCAGTTCCCAGGATTCCCTGGCATTAAGCCAGGATAGTTAAAATGGACTCAAACTGGAGTATTTCTGCAGTCTGTTTTGGACCTGTGACTCTGGAGACCTGGGTTCGAATCCCAGCTCAGCCATGAAACTCACATGGCCACACTCTCTCAGCCTCAAAGAAAGGATGAAACCTCTTCTGGATGAATCTTTCCAAGAAAACCTCATGACTTATGAGTCGCCACAAGTCGGAAAGGCCTGGAAGGCACACAACACACATATGCACACACAGAGAAAAGTATTCTTAGCCTAAACCCACTGGCTACTTCAGCAACAGCGCGATGCAGTGAGTTTTAACCCCTTTACTCTGATGCCACAACAAATTACACTTCCAAGAACTGCGCAGCATGGAGCCGTGGCAGTTAAAGCGGTGCCAAACCGGGTTATTTCCGCAGCCCGGATGCAGCCCTCCTCTCTCTTGGCACTTACTCCCAGCAGGGCGCCTCTTCCCAGCACCGTCTCGCCAGACGGCAGCGCCAAAGGGCAGCCCCCCTCCGCCGGCACTAACTCAAACCCCGACATGGTCCCAGGCTGGGTTTCTCCTGGGGGACCGAAAAGGCTGACACACTGTCCCTCCCTATATTCCCCCCCC
>CM034701.1:221278323-221301339 GCA_020142125.1 Phrynosoma platyrhinos | reverse complement strand
TTTGGAAGCTTTTCGGTTCATGCCCTGGGTGTGATAAGGGCCTTAGAGCAGATCAAACCGGAAACCTCCCTAGAAGTCATGGCGACCAAACTGAGACTGTCGTACTTTGGACACCTTGTGAGAAGAGAGGACTCTTTGAGGAGAAATTATGCTGGAGAAGATGGAGGGAAGTAGGAAGAGAAGAAGGCCACATGCCAGATGGATGGACTCTATTAAGGAGGTCACAGGTATGAAGGGGTTGCAGGAATTAAGCAGAACACTGGAGGACAGGGGGTCTTGGAAAAGTCTCATCCATAGGGTCCCCATGAGTTAGATCAACTCAAGGGCAGTTAACAACAACAAACAAACAAGAACATGAATCTCACTAGTCTTACTTACCTCATGTGATTCCTATGATAATCAGATTGGGGTGATTTGTATTTCTTGGACAAAAGGGTAAGGTGTAATAAAGTAATAACTTATTCTTACTCAGTTTTCTACTCTTTATTGTTTTTCTGTTTTTCTTATGGACTGTGATTATGGTTGGATTGTTACTTATGATTCAGGCAGTTTTGCTTTCCTTTGAAAGTAGTTGATGAAAGTAACATACAAATGTGATAAATAATACAGTACATACAGATGTGTGTGTATACAAAACATAGAAATAAAAATATATTAATATGTTTCAGATATTAACCAGTCACACATTTGAAAATGTATACAGAGTCTTGAGCTTAGACCACTACTTATACAGGTGCTGGTATAAAGCCATCAGTGCACTAACTTATAACAATATACTCAAAATTAATGAAATTACTGTGGTTTTCCTAGTAGCAGCAATCAGTTAACACAAAGGTTTACCCATGTGACCTGAGTGCTTGGAAAACAGAAATTGCATTTGGTGTGTGAACTAAAGATGTCAGTCACTAGGACATCAAGCTTTGTTTTGGCTGAGTTGCTGTTCCTACTACTGTGTCAATATGGGTGGAGGGGGAAGAATGAAGAAATGCTAGTTTGCTACCTATATGGTGGTGATTAAGGTTTCCCTTAATCAACCAGCATGGCATAGTGGTTTGAGTGGACTGTGACTCTAGAGACCAGGGTTCAATTCCCCACAGCCATGAAACCCACTGGGTGACCTTGGGCAAGTTGCTTGCTCTCAGGAGAAGGCAATGGCAAACCTACTCCAAACAAATTTTGTCAAGAAAACTCCATGAAATGACTTGAAGGCACACCACAATGTTTCCCAGCTTGATCACATTAAGCTATTGGAGCCCTTTCACACTACACAATGAAAGTACTGTGATTTCAATTTCACTGCCTTTGGCAACATCTTATAGAACCCTGGGATTTGCCATTGAGGGAGGGACATTTTGAATCTGCACCCAGGGAGTTCCTCTGGTGCCTCTGACCAAACTACAAATCCCAGAATTGCACAGGATGCAGCCGTGACAATTAAAGTGGAATCAATGTGCTATAACCAAGTTGTGCAAACAGGCCCTTAAATTGATATCATTTTGCCTGAAAGGAATGAACAACAGGGTTGCTGCTTGACACTGGCCAAGGTGTTGTTGTTTTTTAAAATAGAAAAGCAGGACATGAGCTGAATTTCAATATTAACCATCAGAGTTTGCAATACACTCTTCCCCAGCATTATGGCTTCTAAATATGGGATGATGGCAACCATGGCCCCAACCGAACTGTTGGACGATGCCACATTTGGGAAGGTTTCTGTCAACAAATATATTAAGGCCAACCATATGAACGGCTTTAATTAATTTGTGATTCTCACCATCATCCATTCATTAATAAGGTATGTGTCTTCTTGCACTGTGGAGCAAGACAACATCACTAAATTATAGTTTTGTGTAATTCAGCTATTTTTCTAATACTAATAGTGAGAAGAATGTGGTTGATTGTAGCAACTAGAATAGCTCCCAGGTAGTTTAAAAGCAGCCACTAATATTATCTTCCATTTTGGTTCATTCAAAAATAGGCACAGTGAGAGAAGGAAAGCCTTCCTCCCCGCTCCCTCATATAAGTATTTGTCCACAACAATGTTAGCCCTGACTCTGATTCTTGCACATCCTTATTGGCACAAACATCCACAGAGAGATGGAGGGGCTGAAGATCAGGCTATTTCATGCAAAATGCTTTTTATGTAGAATTTTTCCCCACTATGGTCATATGCAGAAATCATAACGCTAACAATGCTTATTCATGCATCTGCATAGCTCTACTTGGTATTAAATGTGACCTTTTTCTTCTTCCATTTAACATTATGATCATGCCAAACCGAAATGCTTTAGATCAGGGGTAGGCAACCTTTCCCCTTTAAGGGCCGAGGGACTTCAGCTCCCAGAATCCCAGGAGCAATTGGCCAACATGGGACTATTGGCCAACGTGGCTGAGGCTTCTGGGAGATGAAGTCCCTCAGCCCTTAAAGGGGAAAGGTTGCCTACCCCTGCTTTAGATAATGGACAGATACATATTTCAAGCCAATATGTTTAGAATTCTTGTGTATCATTGGCTTTCTGTCTCAACTACTTAATGAGTTAAGTGTACTTGATTGGTGAAGTGACAGGGAGGGGACTTACTATCATAACAGTGTTACAGTTGTGATTAAGTAGCAATTGTGAATATGAAACAATTACAAATAATTAAATCTAGGTAACTGTTCCATATCCAGGATGCCAACTTAGTCATGATTGTGACACTATTGTCATGATCATAACTACCCCACAACTTATTTTACCAGGTATCAGCTGCATGGGGAGACGGAAGTCCATTCTGCCAGTGATCAGAGTATACCTGAATGGCATTTCTGTCAGGTTTTGGGGGAGCAGGCCAGGAGAAATTACTCAGCTAAGTATTCTCAACCAAATAACTGATACTGAATTCTGGCCATAGTCATGCTCTTGTCAAAGAAAAAAGAAAAGAAAAACTTAAAAAAGAACCACCATGATATGACCTGTCTATGAGCAACATTACAAGCAGCTGCCTGGGTTTCTTTGTTATTATTTTAAAGGGGAAAAAACCCTCTTGAACAAAGGACACTTTCATTTTCTGAAGTTGGAGGTTCTTCACTTTCCAGTCCTGGCAACCATCTGAATGGCCTTGATCCACTCTGTACGTTCTGCGGAGGTGGCTGCTTGCAGGACATAGTGAACTTCATTTGCAGTAATGATTTCAAACAGATTCCCCCCAACTTCATTTTTCCTGCCTAATAGTGAAGGAAAGAAAAGAATGTGAGTAAAGGACTGAGGGAGGCAATGCCTGCTTCAGTACCTCTGTTTCAAAATAAAGAAGCTCTTCCCTTTTTATGTGATAAATAAAGATGGAGCTCTTCCCACTTCCACCTAATAAATCTACACCTGTGTAAGCATCTAACACCATTTTGAGCTGGGAGTAATAACTGGCAGGACTAGCTCCAAACATCTGGCTGTCTGAGACAGAGAAATGAATGATGCTCCTTCTTCTGCTCAAGTCAAGATATAGCAGGCCTGTCACACCAGCAGGAAGATTCAACCACCTATGCATCACTATGCCCCATATTATTTATGGTGGCATGTGCACACAAATAGGCTGATACAGACACACACATGTCACAAACTATTGGATAATATGGGATGCAGCCATCCATGTTTTTTTCCCCATCCATTTGGGGGCCTGCAAGTGAACACCCATAAATGGGAAGGGTCCACTGTACATGGTAGGCCAGTCAAGTTGCTTTGGTAGCTGAGGAAGAAAATAATAAAAAAATAAAAATATATAAATGAAGTAACTAGCAATTTCCTGCCATTTTATGACATCATATTATTCTGAACATAGTCAAGTCTGAACATAATGTATATATTTGACTATAAGTCAAACTCATGTATAAGTCTAGGGCAGGCTTTGGGGCTAAAATTATTGACTTTGATATGACCCATGGATACGTTGAGGGTAAAACTTAGGGGCATGTAATGAAGGATGTAAAGGACAAAGCAAAGGAAAACAATGCAAAAGAACTTAAATAATTCCAGCAGGCATAACTATCTGTGCTCATACTAAAGGCTGGATGGATGGATGGATGGGGGGGGGGGGTCAGTGTTTCCAGGGCAGATTAAACTCTTGTCTTTCACCAGGGGATGGTTATACATATATGTCATATATATGAAATATATAAGTCTAGAAATTCAGGTTAAAAAATTGACCCAAAAAACCTGAGTCAACTTATCCATGGGTCAATTTTTTAATTGAAATTTCTAGACTTATACAAGAGTATATACAGTAGTTCAAAAGCTAAGGTTTTGTGGCTAGGACTTGGACCTGGTTAGTACTTTTAAATATATATAGATAGATAGATAGATTAAGAGTTTACATAGCATAATAGTATATTGTCCCCTACCCATCCTCCCCATTCCACAGAAAACATTCCATGATTCAAAGTATAATCAGACAATTACTGTCAAAACAATGTCAAAAAAGTGTTTGTCATGAAAACTTACAGAATATCATGTAGTTCCTTAGTAGGCCATGTCTAGAATTTATATGTGTCATGTATGTTAAAAATGGATGCCATGTAGTTTTGAAAATGTCTTTGCCTATTTCACCTCTGCCAGGGGGATTTGTGTGTCAGTTTTTTTAACAATGCAAGAGACTAAACTCTGTCTAACCAGTGATTAATGGGAAAAGCTTGTAAGTTCTTCCATGCCCTTCCTATCTCTATCCTTGCTGCATACAACAAGGTAGATACAAGGTATTTACATAGGGTGTTTTTACTTTCTTTATCATAAATTGATAAAATCAGTAAAGCACTTTGAAAGTGTATACAGCCAGAAGTCGCCATCCACGGACTTGCCATCCATGGATTTGAGCATCCACAGACAGCAAAACCCATTGTCCCCAATGGTGGCACACACATCACACCGCCATTAGGGACAACAGGACTTGAGGTGCCATATTTTTTCGTATCAGGGGAACAGAATGGATCCCCCATGGATACGATGGTCTGACTGTATTTTGATTACCAGTAGTTATTTTGTTCACCCAATCAAGAACTTCCAGCCAAAATGGAATTATTTTAGGGCAGCCAGTCCATATATGTTCAAATGTGCCAACAATATTAGAACCTTTCTGACAAATTATTAATTCTGTGTAGTCTTAAGGGACACAGATACCAACAATGTATCACTTTATTAGGAATTTCATTGACCGTAGCAGACAAATCTCCAAATCCTGTCCCATTTCTTTTTTGTGACCTGTATTCCACACTCAGCTTCTTTCTGGCTAGTACTTGGATGGAAGATGATCAAGAAATATTAGGGATCTCCATGTAATGCTAGAATAGACTACTGCCTGAAGCCTTGAAGAGGCTCTGCTATTTAGTGCTATGATAGATTAACCAATAGTCTGACTCAGTATAAGGCATCTTCCTATAAATCCTATGATACCCTACAACAACTCCCTGTGGCTATTCAAGTGAGAGTGGGTTTCTTATGGGTAGGTAAGGATTAGAGTTATGTTTCAGGCTATTATGTTTTAGTTATGTTTTAGAAAACTACTCCTAGAATCCCCCAACCAGCATGGAGTTGGGAGTTGTAGTCCAAAAGATAACATGTACTCTTTCTTGCTTAGTGCTTACCATCAGGTGCATCTTCAACTGCTGTCACCACACAGCCTCTCAAGTGAATGGCTCCAAGTGGTTCTTCTCCCTGAAAGCAATTCCAAACTAAACTTATATTTACCTCCTTTAAAAACTCATTTCTAAAAAATCATTTATCTGTGAGCTGGAATAGTGAAATGGAAGGAATGTTGACTCAATGTTGTGTATGTTGACAAAGACTGTGAGGAAATCAGTGATGAAAACATAAAACATTAAGAGCTTAGTTGGGAAGAGAGGCAAAGGGAAAGAGGTGCGATGGAAAGTTACAAAATTATTAACTGTGGAGAGAAAATAAGCAGATTTCCCCATCCCTGGCAATTTAGAACTAAATGTTATAAATGTACTAGCAGTAAGGTCAGGACAGATGGGTAGGAAAAAAATGTGTTAACATAAAAAAAGTCACAATGTAGGAGAAAAAAATATTCTCTTACAATGTAAAAACATATTGTTGAACTCTTTCTGATATAGGTGTACAGTCATCCCTCCCCATTCATGGACTTGGAGTCTGTAGTCTCGCCCATTCGCGGATGGCAGGCAAGGAGAAATAAAATGGCACACACACGCACACACAGTGCCATGCACACCAAAATGGGACCCCAATATTGGTGATATTCCCAATGGGAGAGGTCCAGAATGGATCCCCCACAAACTGGAAGGGACGACTGTATTTTTGTCAGACAGGCACACATTCTCCAAAATGCCATGGGATAAGATAACCTCTTCATTTCCTCTGGGAGATAATTCCATAGTTGTGGACAATTATACAAAAGGCCCTTACCGTCACCCAATGAAGGGCTGCTGGGCTGGGCCTGCAGAAAGCTTCATCACAGAATTTAACTAGAAGAGATTTAATGATGCATGAGAGCTGGGGGGGGGGGACTGTATTACATTATACATTAGATGCTAGTGCAGGTGACCATGTCACAGGAAAGATGATTCCAATGGTATGCTAGTTCCAACCAAGGAAGGACTTTAAACAGGTACCTAGCCTTGGCCTAGACAAAGGTTGTTGATTTTTCAGTTACTTCATTCTTGCAAGCCAAGTATAAATAATTTCAGCAGTTTCCTCCTCTCTGCGGGAGAAATGGCATACACTTCAAAGATTATTTACAGCTAATGAGTTTTTCCAAATAAGCACTTCATGTGCATAAAAAAAACAAAAAAAAAACTTCTTTATCCCACAGAAAATGTCATTTCCTGCATAGGAAACCTTTTTAATTACTTTTTTGATTAGGAAAAGTGTGTTTTCTACACACACATAAAACCACATTTCCTGCATGAACAGAGGTTTTCCTGCACAGCAAACCATGTTTTCTGAACAGCAACAACAAAACCCATGTGGTTAAGTGAAGATGAATTTTGTAAAAAAATTTTAAAAAAATCCAGAACTGCAAAAGAATCTTGCTGTGTCCATATTTTATAGGAGGTTCCATTGGTCAAATGTCCATTCTTTGCTTTGGATGTAAACATTTTTTACACCCCTAACCTAGATGCTAATAAGGGTGCACAGTCGTCCCTCCCAGTTCCCAGTGAATCCGTTCTGCCCCCCCCCCCATGAAATATTAAAACCGTGGATATTCAAGCCTCATTTAGTATGATAGTGGTGCACTCCTGAATGCACCATTTTGTCCCTCCTGGCCTCCCATCCACAGAAATCCAAAACTGCAAACGGGAAGTCCACAAACAGGGAAGGACAAGTGTAGTTTAAAGAACTATTGCCTTCCAGTATCTATTAGGAAGTGAAGCAAAAGCTTCAGGGCAATACTGAAGGATAGCCTTCCTTACTGTGTATTATGGCATGGGACATCTTCATGCTTCTGGGATATACTTGCTGCAGAATACATACTCTTGGATTTTAAAATTCTGTTTTGAATACTAGCACTGAATGAGTCTTGCAGCATTGGAAGCCCTATCCACCTTACAAAACATCTGAACAGAGACACCAGTAATGGACTGTATGAGTCTGCCTGTGTTTTGAAGTCTTCTTCCTTCCCACCACCCTCAAAAGTACATCTGGTGGGAACATGGGAGGAGGCCTTCCTGACGCTGTTTTTAGGCTCTAGAACCATTTTCCTAGAAAGGTGACCCTGACATCTCCCTTGCTATCCTTCCTTAGGTGAAAACATTTCTGGCCTTAGAGAACTGGTTGCTCAAAGGAGAAGGCCTTTCATAAGGTCCTGCATTGCCTATGGTTGATAATTCTCATTTTAATAGTCATGATATAATTGAATGATAGCATTTCAATAACAGATGGACTATGTTTTTAACATTTGTAGGATGTTAACTTTAAGCGATATCTGTTTTAACTTTTGTAAGCTACCTTGGGACAGGCCTAAATCCCCAAAAGGTACCAGATCTCATCTGATCTGGAAGCTATGCAGGGTCAGGCCTGGTTAGTACTTGGATGGAAGGCTGCCAACAAATACCAAGTGCTGTGTGATAGCAGCTATAATTCAGAGTAAGGAACTGGCAAAACCATCTCTGACTACTCCTTGCCTAAGAAAACCCTATGAAGTTAGTGGGATCACCATATGTCAATAGGAAACGAAGGTTCACACACACACATACACATGCCATGAGTCCCAGACTGGGGAAAAGATGAGATATAAACAAATATAAGAATTACAACTACAATGGAATAAATGGATGCAAGTACCATGACTTCTATTCTGCTACTTTTTTTGAGAAAAGATGTCAACAGCACTGAACCAGCATTAATACAATGAGCGGGCACATGCAGACTTAAAGATGCCCCTTATCAAGAGGAGAGACAATAACAATGAAAAACAACTTATACCAACAACAATGCCATTTAAACATTCTATGGAAATTAGTTTTATTTCTAAAACTCTTTTAGAACATGTCCCAGCAAAACCATAGAGAGATGGGCTTACCCCAGCAGGGTCATAGTAGTGCATGTAGGCAGGGTCCTCTCTCAGCACAAACTTTCGTACTTTCCAGTTTTTCCTCCTGTGCCCCTAAGTTGAATTTAATAATTGAATAAATTATTTTAATTAATTGTCTTTCAGAAATAGAAGTATCTGAGCTATACTGTTAAAGTTGAGTAAGACTGTTAGACTATTTATTCCCCCCACCCCCTGGTAAATCACAATGTTTATATTTGTTTCACTGGAGCCACTCTGCAGTCATGGAATATTACTGTTACTCCAGCAAAAACATGGCCTTACAGTTCATTATATGTAGGTTGCCCGTGGTGTGAGATAGTGGTTTGAGCATTGGACTATGGCTTTTGAGGCCAGGGTCCAAATCCCTGCTCAGCCATGAAAAACCACTGATCTTGGGAAAGTCACACTCTCAGTCTCAGATAAAGCCAAAGGCAAATCTTGCCACCTCCCAGAAAACCATGACCGGTTCACCTTAGGATCATCATAAATTGAAAATGACTTGAAGGCACACTGCAACAAGAAGTTTGGTCATGACATTAAGATCTGAGCAGGAGAAGCTAGCAACTGGGCATCATTTGTTCAACTAACATATGCCATTGTTTTGAAAGTGCATTTGCAAATAATTTTTATGGTAAAAATTAGATTCAGAATTATTCTTTATAAACTACAATCTTCAGAAAGTTGAATCCCGTATTTATTAAAAACTGAATATTTAAATTCACTCTGTCAAAAAATATGTTTTGACATAAAAATCTCATATTTATATTTAGTCATCCTGTTTTTAATTATACGAATAGTCCAAGTATGATATCTTTATTTCAAGCCTGAGATACCTTCTTTCACATTGTTTTTGATACATCCTTCTATTTTACTTATTTCCAAGGAAACTTGGTTTTATATTGAAACAAGTCAAAAGCAAAAAGGATAGCATGAAGAGGAGTGTACCAGAGTTACGAAAGAAATAGCATCTCCTATTTGAGTTTAATTTTTATATGTAATAACAGGTCTTAAATTATTTCATTACAATTTGTCTGAAATTCCTTTTTTGGGGGGGGGGAATCAGACTGATCTATTTGATATTAAGGAGTAAACAGTACTCCGCTTCCCCATAATTGGTTCCTCAGAATCGATGATCAAAATTTTGCAGTAGGTTCAGTGTGTAACATTTCCTGTGAATGTCACCACTTCTCAGTTACATGCTAGGCTAGCATGAGGCATGTGGCAATCTCTGGGAGACGTGTGATGTTAAACACTCTGTACGTGATACCAGTGTAGTCATTCTGTTGGAATTGTGCAAAGCCACATCCATCAACAGATTACAAGAAGACATCTGAAGGATGTCATATTTTGTACAGCCATAACAGGAAGCACATCTTGATTCCTTACATAGAGATATGTGACCTTCTGATCTTTCTGTCCTATTTAACTTTCCTTTCCAACACTACATTACAATACATCAGGCTGGGAAAATTGCAAGAGGGCATGCCAAGAAAGGCTTTTTTTTAAAATCAGGAAGTAAACAAAAAGCTGGTGAAGGGGACATTATGAGTTAATTTCCTCCCCTAAAATAAATTAAAAAATTAAAAATGGGGTGGGAGTGCAGAAGGGAAGCAGCCCATGAAGGGCTGTACACATGGAATAATAATTCTTCTTATATTGACACATGAGTGCAAGCTGCCACACTGCAGAAATAGAGAAATAATGCAGTTTGCTGCCAGCTTAACCTCCATGACTCAATGCTATGGAATTCTGGGGTTTGTAGTTTGGTGAGGCACCACAGCTGTCTGTCATGGGAGGCTAAATATCTCACAAAATTGCAAATCCTATAATTCCATTGCATTGAACCATGGCAGTTAAAGTGGTGTCAAACTCCTTTGTTTCTTCAGTATGGCAGCAGCCTCAGACAACCTGCAAGGATTTCAGTCCTTCTCTCTTTTGTGCTCAGTGTTTAATGCATGCATAGTAGTTTTATGCATTAAAAACATTCAGAAGGGCTGAAAAGTGGCCTTTCTTGCATGTTGGGAATGAAAAGTGCTGACAAGGAGAATCCAAGTGAGGCAAGAATTTTGGCAGTTCGGAACTTATTCTGCATTAAAAGCACTTGTTTTTTTCTGCAGGGAACTTGTTTTCTATAAAGAAATGTTTTCTCCACACACGAAATGCATTTTTCATGCACAGATTAAGACTCAAACTGCAAAGCATCTTTGAAAACTGCAGTTTTGAACACCTATCCCACAGCCCATTGGAAAAAGGCAAAATTATTCTTTCTTGCATACACAGTTCACAAAGACCCACCACAGACACAAAACACAGCTGAGAAAGTCACGAGAAAGTTTTGTGTGGCCCTCCTGGGTTAACTTTAGACAGATCTATATGTTTGCATTAGATGGGTTTCCTTTCTGTGCCATCCCAGCAAACACGATTTAGAGATACTGACCTGTTTCAGTAGACATCCCTGTCTGATCACTACACCCCTGAACTCCTCTTTGAAGACCATGTCATCGTCACTGGAATTTCCTTCACAGAAGAATCCACTGTCTGCCTGTTCAAAGACATTGGAGAGCTTGTGTTGCTGAACACCTCCTGAAATCAGCCTATTACTGTACACAAGCAAATAAGACCAGCATCCCAAGGTTCAAAAAGATAAATTTTGATAGAGCAGAGAAAGGCAACTAACAGCCTGTAGAAAAAAAATATTCTCCTGCATTTTAGACTTATTTTGGATCTAACACACATGGATTGGAGACACACAAAGGTCTCCCCTTGTTAATACAATTTACCAACGTTTTTTCTTCATGATAAAGTGATTGTTAACTTGTTCTTCTTCAGTTCAAACTACCCAAACTTTTTTGACAGAACATTCACTTTTGTTAGGTTGCTTCCAAGTGCATGCATGCTAAGGTCAAAGGAAATGGAATGGATATGAGGAAGGGGAAGTGCTGTCAAAGCCACGGCTGCTGCTCAGAGTGGAGAGAAGACATTGAAAATTAGTTTCCACTTGCAGGGCAGTGAGGTAGAGGGCAGAAACAGACAACGAAATGTGGCAGATAGAAATAATGAGAAGGACCGTGGAATCTCAGGATAGATTTTTTTTCCCAGTAACTATCCTGCTAATATTTCCTAATACAGCATTTGCATGTATACGAGGGTGTTTAGCTAATGCATGCAGAGCAATGAGAAATTAAGTTTTAGGCAAACCAATTGTGTACATGTTTTCTGAATATGTGTTTGATGGTTTGGCAGAAGAGAGGGGTTGCAAAGTACCTAGATGTACCCCTAATGCAGTATGCAGGAGATGAAAGTAAAATCAACAGAGTATAGAGTATTGCTTCTCCATACTCTGGAGTTTAACCCTCCCCTCACCCAGGTCTGAAACCCAAAGAGGTGAGAGGACTACTCCATTTTGTGAACTAGTCTCATGCCCCACTCTGTAGCCAAACCAGGAAATGTGTGGTTAGCAAATACATATACGGTACGGCTGGTTTGGACCCTGAAAAGAAAGCATGCATTCCAAACTGATGCACCAAGATGTGAGAGCTGCTTTTACTGACTTCATTTCTGAAAAACCTGTCCAAGGGAATGGGCTCATA
Organism: Phrynosoma platyrhinos; assembly: GCA_020142125.1. Classification (NCBI taxonomy): domain Eukaryota; kingdom Metazoa; phylum Chordata; class Lepidosauria; order Squamata; family Phrynosomatidae; genus Phrynosoma; species Phrynosoma platyrhinos. The sequence goes on along the minus strand of CM034701.1, from coordinate 221,289,217 downwards.
TATGGTCAAATGTCTAGGGCACACACATAATCTTAAGGCATTTATAGATCAACATAAATATTTTCCTATCAAATGACAGCTAATTGAGACAATCTCTACACTGCAGTGACTCATAGCTTCTAACTTTCCAAGACAGTGTTTTGCCAGAAGAAACCATGGAATACTTTATGATCAAACAAAGGCAGGAAAGTGTATCTGCATGGCATATAAATAGACCAGATTATTTGATTGACTGCACAACCCTGTGTGTGTCTACTCAGAATGAAGGGCATATTGCCTTTTTCAATGGCCCTTACTCCTTAGAAACTGTGTATAGATTTACAGTTTGAAGTACAGATTAATTTAGAGATGTTACTGAAGCCTGATCTGTACTGCAGAAATAATGCAGTTTGAAACCACTTTAACTGCCATAGCTCATTGCTATAGAATCCTGGGATTTGCAGTTCTCTGTCAGAGAGGTACCATAGTATTCAGCCATGGTAGTTAAAGCAGTCAAACTACATTAAATCATCAGTGCAGATGCAACCTAAGTCATCCTAGATCTGCCAAGCATCTAGACAAGAATTAAACCATGGTGTATTTAAATGGATCAAGCTGTAGCAGATCAAAATTAAGGTACTGTATAACCCTAATGGAGGAGAAGATGCTTACTGGATGAATTCTCTCTTTGAGATATCAGAAAGGATTTTAACTGTTAATTTAAAGCAAATATAGCTCATAAGGCCTCCATCACAATGCCAGTTCTGAATGCAATTTGGAGCTTCCATTTCCAAAGAAATATTCCTGAAATAGGCTACCATTCAGCTGTGGCCTCACATGGCTGGTGTGTGGAGTAATTAATCTTCATTAAGCAATAATGAGTAAGCACTCTGAGACAAATATTTGTGGAAATTACACATGTGTGGTAACTGGAAAGATACAGAGATATACATATATCCCCTGTTCTACTATATATCCAGAGGTAAACAGCAGAAGAAATATGCATAACAATACATTTGATCAGACCCTAATCCTGCACCCTGTCATAAAACCTTATTTTCCAGATTTTCTGGTGACTCTGTAAAGCAGGGGTGGGCAAAGGGCAGACCACAGGCTTTTGAGGGAAAGCACATGAAATCTCCAAGAATCTCTCAGATCACCTCCATTTCCATTTTTTTCTGTGCTGATTTTTTTTTTTTTTTTTGCCTGAAACTGGGAGGAAATGGCTTAAATGGGTCAACAATGCAATGGTTTATGCTTCCAGTTGCAAAAAGAGTGAAAATGGCAGCCAGAAGTGAAGGCATAAATGTGACAGCGTGGCCCACTGGAGTAGGATGGAGGAAATGGGTCCCTGGTCTTTGCCCGCTCCATAGTTGCTGCAGAGACACCGCATGTTTTAACACTTACAAAGTAATAATAGGCATCCTCGTGGTCAAGGAAGGGAGTTTCCGACAGACCTTCAGCTGCACTTTTGGATATATCCCCAGCAGCCAGAAAATAACCTTCATTCAAGAGGGCAGATGCCACCATTAGACCCTCCTGGCGATTTTGGATGACATTGTTGGACAGAAGCCAGTCAATTACACAGCTGCCTAACAGCAAAGAGACAAAGCAAAGGAGTGTCAGCAGACAAACAGTAGATCTCTCGGGCTCAATTTTTTTGTTGTTAAGACGACACTAATTGCCTGCTCTCTCTCATCCTCAGAATAGTTTTATTTCTTTATTTGATTTTATCTTTATTTATATCCTGCCTTTCCCCCACAACTAGGACTCAAGACAATCTACAGATCAAAACAAATAATAAATACAGTACAGTTGAAACATACAAAAGGTTAACATTAAAACTGAATTGAACTATCAATAGCATTAAAACCATTTAAGACATAAAATTTGAAAGCAGTTTTCTTTGTTTCTTTGTTGTTGTTTTTTAAAAAGGGGGCAATTAAAAACAGCACAGCACCTATTAAACTGAGATTTTTTTAAAGCATAATTAAAGTTCAGAAATAGAAAACTCATCATGAATGTGTCTGGCAGAGATACCACATTGCAGAAATAAAGCAGTTTGCCATCACTTTAACTTCCACGGCTCAGTGTTAGAAAACATGTACAGATGTGCTACAGTCTGAAGTACAGATTAATTCAGAGATGTTACTAAAGCCTAACCTGCACTACAGAATTAATGGAGTTTGACACTGCTTTTAACTGCCATGGCTCAATGGTATGGAATTTTGGGATTTGTAGTTTTGTGAGAAATTTAGCCTTCACTGTCAAAGAAGTGTGGTGCCAGAACAAACAGAAAATCCCAGAATTCCATAGCATTGGGCCATGGCGGTTAAAGTGGTCTCAAACTGCTTTATTTCTGCAGCGTAGCAGCAGCCTCAAATTCAACCGAGCCAGTTATAATATATGCTTTAATTCCCAAATTTAATTCCTTATTTATTTATTTATTTAATCTATTGATATATCTATTTTATTTTTTTATTTATTTGCCTATTAAATTAATTTAATTCCCTAAGTTTGTATCCAATAGTGTCCTATTGTTAAAGGAAATCTCTTTGACCTAGTCACTGGAAAGGGGGGGACAGGTGGTTTAGTTGGTTCCCCAGTCTCCAGTGCTCCCTTCCATCCTGGCTGCTTTACATCTTTTCTAGTTAACAAAATCTTTTCTAGTCCTCTTCCCATTCACAGTCTTCTAGATCAAAAAGCTATCCCATGAACAGGATACCCATGGCAAAATGTCCACTACTCAATAATAATATGTGACATATCTGAGATGTCTTCTGATTAGTTATTGTAGCATCATTAATTTGTTCCAGATTAAAAGCCCAACTTTCTTTTCAGACAAGGCACTAAGCATTAGAGCTGACATTTTCTTCCAAAGAGGCAAAGCATCCTCTCAATAAAAGGTAATGGCATCTGAGGTGGTGCTTGCCTTATCAAAAAGTATTTAAATACAATGATTTAACCTTGTGGAAAATTAAAGATGGAACAAAATTTTCATCAATTACATTTGTTTAATCTTCTGAACAATTGAATATGGAACAACAATTCCATCAATTAAAAACAACACCTATTAAATATTGGAGCCTTGATTAAGATAAATCAGATGCAAGCATGTGCAGAGGGCTTTTTCTATGTTACTGAGTTACTGAGAATCAGTGTCAATTCCAGGTTAGGAGTTAAGAGCTGTAGGTCAGAACTTCCAGGTATATTTCAGAATTATGTAATTCATTTTAGAAATTAACCAATGGTGTCTGGATAGCCACCAAATCTATCTTTCTATCTATCTATCTATCTATCTATCTATCTATCTATCTATCTATCTATCTATCTATCTATCTATTTAATGTATACCCCTCCTTTCTCCCAGCACAGGATTCAAGGTGGCTTATAACTATTTAAAAACAGCACAACTAAAAACTATCAAGACAGAAGTTAAAATACAATTATATCACAGTTCTCTTCAAAAACACAAAGTAAAAACCAAATGTCTGGTTTTAAAAAATGTATTAACCTGCTTATAGAAAAACACCAGGCAGGGGGCCAACTGGACCCCCCCCCATGGAAGAGTTTGCCACAACTTGGGAGCAGTCACTGTGAAGGCTCACTCCCAGGTCTTCACTATTTAGTGAAAATTTATATATCTTTTGTTCTAGGCCAAGTTAGGAATACCACAGCATAGGTTTTGACACCAGAATCACATATCTCAGATTATTTTTTTATGGCATGCCAAGCATAAAGGTGAGGTTTACTTTCTTTCGTCACACTTTCAATGATGATCCCATTTATAGACACAACTTTTTTGGTTTCTGTATTTTCCAAGCCTCCATAGGATCTGTTATGTTTTGAGTATTTTGTAATGAGAACTGAAATTTCCCTCCAGTTTTCCTTCTCATACTCCAGTACAAATGTGGGTATGTTTCTCTGTTATTCAGATGACTATTTTTAAAAGAAACTGCTTGGAGATCTTTACCTGTAAAGCAGTGGTTGAAAATTTTCTTGTCTTTTTCCAATGTCATTTCTCGTATTCCTTTCTCGGGGTCTTTCATTGAAACATACAAGGTACTGTGAGGGGGTAGAAATGGTGAATAGTTATGAAAGAATATTGAATTAGGAAAGAATTATAAATCTTCTTGGACCTCTCTCGTATAAACTTGAACAAATTATTTAAAGAACTAGTTTCCTTCTGCAAATGCATCAAAAGGATTCTGTCATCTTCTATGCTTAATGAATATGGCAAAATTGACATTATGCAAAGTGCATAATCCCTGCAATTAACCTGTTTTCTTCCAACAATAGAATTTCCTCACAGTTATGTACTTCAGTAATCATAGTTACAAATTATGACCATAAAGGAAGAGAATTTCAGAGCCTGGGAAGAGCCACCAAAAAGACTGACTCCCATGTACCCAGCAGATACATTTGGAAAGATGGCAAGGTAGAGAGAAAGGCCTCCTAAGAAGATCTCAAAACATGGGCAAGTTCATATGGGAGTATATGGTCCTTAGGTAGCCTGGACCCAAAGAAACCAAAGCTAAACAGCTACATATGAAATACAGATACAGATAATATTGCTCCAAAATCTTTCCCCGTTTTCTGAGCCACTTTGGGGCATGGGGGATTTGAAGCAGAAAAAGTGGAGTCTTTTAAGCTTCTCTTTATGTATAGTTTCAATATTCATTTTGAACATACAGAGAGAGCTTGGAAGTGAAGAGAGAAGTTGTGGGGGGGGGGGTTCAGTACTATTTCAGAAGATGGATATTTGAAGTGAAATAGTGGTGTTCTAAAATAGTACAGCCAACCCATAACTCTGATGCTATTTTTGTGGATGTCTTTGTGGTTGCTTCTCTTCATTAAACGCAACCACAAAGACATCCACAAAAATAGCATCAGAGTTATGGGTTGGGTGTAATTGCCTTCTAAGTGTAGAATACCACTCCTTCTCTGTTCACCTATGAAACCAACTGCTCAACTCTTTGTTCCTGGAGTTAACTAAAGCAAAGTGTTAACAAACCTCAGATTGATTGTAGTAGGAAGCTTGATAGATTTTCTGGTTGATTTCCTGGAAAATCGTTGGCCTCCCAAAATGCATTTAATGGCCTTCTTGATGTCTTTCACCCACATATCTCTCTCCTCAAGATGAGAAGCTTGGAAGAAGTGATCCTGTTGTTTGGCAGTTGTAAGTTTGCAGACAAACTATAACAGAAATTGATTTTTAATGGCCAGCATTTATTTATTATGTGACTAGAGATATCAATTGTAGTATAGGCTATGACAACAAGCAGTTAGCCATGCAAAACTGTTCATGTCTACACAGACTTAAGTCTCATTGATTTCAACAGCATTTGTGTGTATGTGCCTTCAAGTTACCTTTGACTTATGGGATGACTGCATGAATTTCATTGGGGTTTTCTAGGCAAGGAATACTTGGAGATGGTTTTTAGGCTATATTTCAAAGGAAGGAATTGACAAAACTGTCTCCAAGTATTCCTTGCCTAGAAAATCCCAATGAAATTCATGCAGAAAATCCCAATGAAATTCACGCCCCATAAGTCAAAGGTCATAGTCTATACTACAATTGATATCTCTTTTTTAATGTAAAAAAATTGGGCTTATGGTAGAAGCTGTAATTTCCTTAGCATGAGGAATTAACACAATCCACTCACTACTGAAGAAAATTATGTCCCTTCCATTGATTGTAACAGGTGTATGCCAGTGGAGAAACCTTGAACAGATCTTGGTGACTGAGACTGCATCTGCCCTGCAGAAATAATCTGTTTTCATGCCACTTTAACTGCCATGGCTCAATGCTATGGAATTCTGGAAAGTGTAGTTTGTTGAAGCACCGGAGTGGAGCTCTGATGCTGCAACAAAGTACATTTTCCAGAATTCCATAACATTGAGTCATGGCAGTTAAAGTGGTGTCAAACTGGATTATTTTTGCAGTGCTGATGCAACCGCAGTGAAACTCTATGTCTCTGGTTGGGGAAATGGTGTCAGCCACCCCCTGAACAGACAATTAGGACTTGTTGGAAGACCTAAACTCTGCTGCCACCTCTATATCTAGTCTCTCTCTGTCTCACTCTTTCTTTCACTCTCACAAACATTGTAAGAGTAAAACAGTATCTGATAGGTTCTCTCTGTGTCCCATCCAAAGGCACTGAGGCTGGACAGAGGCTGGTAAGATTCTCTGGTGGACCATTATTTTAAAATGTCCGTGTTCCTTTCAATTTTTTTAAAGTTACTTATTCCTTGTTGCTTTGTGAAAGACACATTAATAATGCATTAGTGACATGCTATCTTTCAGTTGCTTTGATTCTTGTTTCTTTCAATTAAAAAAAACTTAAAAATAAAAAAAAACATCAAATCTTCCCAGGTGCCTCCCAAACCTCCCCCTCAAAAACAAAGCTTTGGCAGAAATGAGCAAATATTAGTTGTTACACTTAGAATAAGTGGCAATGTTACCAGTCTTTATGCTAGTTTGGACTACAGCTCACTAGATCCCTCAGCCATGATTGGCTGTAGTCAAAAAATTAACATTTCCATACTCTGTTTTTGGAAAAGTAATGTAAATGTTCCCTCATTATCTGAAAAAACATTGCCTAACAGCAACTATGTGGGGTCCAGATGCCAGTTTCCCCCTCCTGCAGGCTCCATGTGGACCAGTTTCCAAGGAGCCAAAATGCCTCCCTTCAGTGTCCCTCTCAAAATTTGATGGTGAGTTCCTGCATGGGACAGGGTTGGACTGGATGGCCCTTGTGGTCTCTTCCAACTCTATGATTCTATGATTCTATAAAATGTTGACTGTTAAGTGGCACATTCTTATCACCATTTTGAGAAGGACCCCAACAAAAACAGAAGTATTTTGAGGTGGTGGGGAGATCTGTGACATCTGGGGGTGAGTGAGTGGGGGTATTTTCACAAAATTTTGAACATTTGGGGGCTTTCTGTATGGTGCTGGGCAAAAATTACCCCAAATCACTCAGATATTTTATAGATAGATAGATAGATAGATAGATAGATAGATAGATAGATAGATAGATGAGTTGGGGAGGCCTTAGGAAACCAGTGGGGTACTTTGGAGGCACAAAATAGGGTCCAGGGGCCACACATAGCTTGTGGCAACACTTTCCCACTCTTGCCTTACAGGTAGCATTGTCACTTGAAGTGCTTTCCTTGCAGTCTCTTGGAAGCTGCAGTCACAGAGCTACACCTTCTCTTTGGTCAACAAAAGAGTAATGCCTTGAGAGGCTCATGGATAGTTCAGAATGGCCAACAAAAGAGTAACACCTGAGAACGTGCCATCTCTGATTGCTTCAAATCCTGATCAAGACTTTGGCACCTAAAATACTCAGTGTTTGAGGATGGCAGTAACATTACTGAAATGAAACACTTTTTGTTGGAACAGGAGATGTTGTTCCAAATTGATGTCAGCTGATTGTCACCCATTAGTAGTAGTAGTCATAGTGTTATGTATCCTGACTTTTTCAAAGCAGCTGACAACAAATTTAAAAAAAACACACACTGTGAAAAATACACAAAATGCAAAAGTTAAACAGAAATTAAAGAATAAAAAAAGTAAAACCAAATTAAAGCATACATCATTAAGCACCCATACACACTCACAGACATACACCAGCACAACCATTCACAAGATCTGAGAACTTGGAAAGAAAAATGTCAAGAATACACAGCTTCCTATCATCTGTGCTCTGCATGAGCCAAGGTTTTCCCCTTGTGACTTTGAGCCCTATGGGAATGGTGAGTGAGCATAAACAAGTAAGATAGGTACTATGTGAGGAATGCTCTGCTAACAGCTGAGGCAAATCAAATGGCAACAGTTGAATCTACTAAAAGCCCATATCTTCTCCATTCCATTTACTAATTTTTAAATATTTCCTTCCCATACAGAAGCCTCATAGCTCAAATCTCATTTTGAGATGTCTGCTATGCCTCCTAAATGAAGAACGAGTAGCTCAATGAACAGTTCAGTCCATCTCTAACCCAGAGGACACAAAACATTTCAGCAATGGCAAAACTGCCTCACAATAGATCAACCAGCCTTTCCAAAACTGGCACCTTCCATCTGGACAACAATACAATGGTGTTGCTGGCTGGGATGATGGGAACATAGCTAGAAAGTGTTGAGTATTGGACTGAGACTCTGGAGACCAGGGTTCAATTCCCCACTCAGCCATGAAACCCACTGGGTGGCTTTAGGCAAATCCCATGCTTTCAGCCTCAGGGGAAGTCAAATGATAAAACTTCTCTGAAGAAACCTGCCAAGAAAATCCCATCTACCTCAGGGTCGCCATGAATTGGAAATTACTTGAAGCCACATAACAACAACAATTGCTAGAAAGCGGAATTTGCTATAGGCAGATGCTAGTTCTTGGTTTGCCTGCTTGGTTTGCCTCCTTGGTTTGCCTGCTTTTCAACAACCCTGAGCTTCATAGATTCCATAATGGGGTAATCGATCAGGCGGTCCCACCTCTGGGAAGGCAGAGAACAACCACAACGACAAGCAATGTTTTATTGGCTTTCCTTGACTGAATTTTGCTTCATGGTGTTTTCTCCGATCCCAAGCGAGACTAATAACAGCTTAGATAGCTAGCAAGATCTGGTAGAACCATAACAGTGGTGAAAATGTCTAACAGATGCCACCCCTTTCCATAAAGGAGAAGGTTATTCAGGGTATGACAGCTGTATAAAAGAAGCAGTATGTTTTTCAACACCACCTACTATTGCGCTTCCATGCTGTTTGTGGAATTCCCCTGGGCAACCCAGTGACTATGATGGGAATAGGAGGTTGGGCCAGAGGAGCCTCTAGCTTGATCCAGCATGGCTTTTTGCAATTTCCTGCCTATTTTTTTTCAGTGTTCTATAGAAGACATACATACTCACCATCCTTTTACCAAAATCCTGGCAGGGGCTTGTCAGGGTGCTTCCTTTTAGAGGAATCATTCCTTTAGGGCTGCTGTCAGTCTTCTTCTTAAAGAATTCAATGGCATCTTCTGACAACACAACCCACATAGGTTTCCAGGTGTTAAACATGCTTCCCTGTATTCAAAACAATTGGGATAATAGTAATCTGCACATCCTGTGACAGCATGAAAGGAAACATCTTTAATTGCAATTGCATCTAAATAAATATGTATTTATACATAGCATGCCAAGTGCAAGCTTTCACTCCCAGAGGACTCCCAAATAGACTTAAAAATGAAATTCTTTATTACGGTCAAAGACCAGCATCAATATAAAGTTTAACATAGAAAAGTAAATTAATACATATAAGGATTACTTGGAATAAAAATTTGCTAACTAGGAATAGACTTAAAAACAGATTCTAAAAAAAATGATACAGAGCAAAAGCCAACCTCTATTAAACAAACTTTTCTGCTCATAAAAGACATCTTCTGCAGTGCCAGCTCTGCAACTGAAAGATCTGCACTAGTTGTTGGTTGTTTTCTGGACTTGTTTCATGCCACTGGTTTTAACCTATAAAGCAAAATATGGCTTAGGGTCTGGGTCCCTGGAAGACTTCCTTTATCAGTATGTACCTGTTTGATTATTAGGATGTGCAGAAGGGGTCCTTCTAGAAATACTGTCATTTGTATAGCCTCACTTCAGAGATAAATGGAAGAAGGTTTTCTCCTGTGTCACTCCCAAAATGTGTAAAATACTCCTCTCAGAGCTATGATCAGTTCCATGTCTCTCTGCTCTTAGAATAAATGTCATTTTAACTTGGTCTTTTAAAATGTTTTAGTAGTCCAGATACATTATAATAGTTTTATTGGATGTTAATTGTGGGATTCAATGTCTCCGTGTGATTGTTTTTTATTGTTAGCTGTCTGCTACACAGACAGACAGATGTATGTAATTTTAGTGTTTTATACAGAAAGAGAAGATTTTAAGAATCCTACAAGTAAATAAATGTATAGGCTACAATTCCATACCAATTTACCTGTGAGTAATGTCCCATTAAATTCAATAGGACTTACTTCTGGGAAGATATGTATAGTATTGACTGTGAAATACATTGAAGCAGAAAACTGAAATAATAAAAGAAAACTTGAAAATAGAAATTTACAGGATTTTTACCATCCATAGCTTTCAGCAATATTGTATCATATAGACTATACTGTGTATTCCACTTTAACAAGTGCTTGTGAAAAAGATAAAATATTATACTCTTCAGAATGTGTTGTCTATCCTAAAATTAAAAGGGTAACTTGAACCACTATTTTACTATTTTAACATCTTGAATAATATAGAATGTTTGCAATAAATTGTTGTTGTTAACTGCCATCAGGCCAACTTTGACTTTTGGAGACCTCTTTTAACTATGAATTGCAGAACTCCAAGTCCCTCTATCCTTAATCGCCCTGCTCAGGTCTTGCAGAATCAGGGCTGTGGCTTCTTTTTTGAGTCTCTCCATTGGGAACGTGGTCTTCCTCTTTTCGTACTGCCCTCTACTTTGGTAAGCATTGTTTTTCTAGTGAATCATATCTTCTCATGATTTGGCCTAAGTATGACAGTCTCAGTTTAGTCATCTTGGCTTCTAGGGAGAGTTCAGGTTTGATTTGCTCTAGGAACCATTTATTTGTCCTTTTACTAGTCCATGATACCTGTAGAACTCTTCTCCAGCACCACATTTCAAATGAGTTGATTTTCTTCCTATTAGCTTTCTTCACTGTCCAGCTTTCACAAACCTACATAGAAATTGGAAATGCAATGGCACGGAGAAGCCTAACTTTAGCATTTAATTATATATCTTTAAGCTTCAGGATCTTGCCTAGCTACTTCATAGCTGCCCTGCCTAATCCTAGGCTGCATCTACACTACACAATTAATACAGTTTGACATCACTTTAACTGCTATGGCTCAGTTCTATGAAATTATGAGATTTGAGGTT
>CM034701.1:221258255-221276554 GCA_020142125.1 Phrynosoma platyrhinos | reverse complement strand
GAGTACAGCCAGGAGTGAGGTGTTACAGAACAGATGAATTTTAGTTGGCAACCTCTCAGCCTGTGCATACACCATTAAAATGTTTATACATAATTAAATGACATATAACTTGTTCATACCTATAGTGTCTACTCATATTCTGTCTTGTAATAAAAGAAAGGAAATGCTTGTTCAGATTTCATGTCTGGGAAGAATGCCAGATGTTCCTTTAAAGAAACTACAGTTGGCCCTACATTTTCACAGGGGATCCATTCCAGACCCCCCCCCCCATGAAAATGGAGATTTGCAAATACTCAAGCCCCATAGATTTGAATGGGGCGCACCCCCTTGTGCCTGTACCCTAATGATTTAAATGGAGGTCATATCTCCATGAATATGCAAAACCATGGACTTCAAGTCCACGTGAACAGAGGGGCAACTGTAAACAAAAGCTGAAAAGAATAATCTCAGGTCATCCTGTGATTTAGGAGATTATTGCACAAGCATAAAAATGCAATTTACCTCTCCCTAATTCAAGTAAAATTTGGGCTGCATCTCGATTCTATCACATGGCTTTTGTCACCAAATCCACCATCCAAATGCAGCTCAAGCTTCTGACTTTTGAAAAATGGCCACAAAGTGAGTTAAGTGTGCCAGTAAGTTGCTACACTTGGACTGCATTCAGATGGCAGATTTGGCGACAAAAACCACGCAATAGGACCCAGATGCAGCCTGAATTTTACTTGAATTCAGGAGGGGTAAGTCACGTTTTATGCTTGTGCGATAATCTCCTTAGTATATTAGAGATGCCTGACAACAGGCAGTAGGATATTCTAAAAGTGGGGTGGGCACTAGAGTCTAGTGTACTGAACAAAAAGATAAGATGTAAACCTCATTTGAATAACTGATACACTGAGTAGGTGTCAGGAGAGAATAAAATAAATGCATATTCTGTATGAATAAATGGTTAGCTCATTCATACCTTCCCTGCCAGTAAACTAGGTATCCTTGAACATGTATAAATGTATTAATCCATAAATTAATTAAACATATATTAATATACCAGTGGCTTGAAGACATTGCCTCTCACATCCTGAGGTTTGTGTCCTTCACTATGTGATGGGGGGCAATTGCCCCTTGTAGTGGAGATTGTTCATGTGATGGGGAGCAGACTTTCTTGATTGACAGTTGGAACAGACCCCCATTGATCAGACTTTCAATGTTGCTATGTAGTTCCTAAACAAGGGGCTATGCAGGGATCGTAAATATGAAACTGTCACTAGGTTATGCAGTTTGTAACTGCCCGACAGGAGTCCGGCCAATATACAAAATTTAACTTATGATTGGCTTTGATTGACTTTAATTGACTATGCCATTGATATTTAGTCCTTTTGCCATTGACCAGATTGCATTTAGTGATTTGTCATCCCATTTCTTCAGCAAACTGCAATGTGAGAGAAGACCAGGAGTTGCATTATGACACTCCTGAATGGGGGAGAAGCATGCTTTGTTTGGATTAGTCTGGTATGGGTATGCCTCAACAAATATGACTGGTCAGTTAGACATCCATAGGAAACATAATTAGCCATAAGTTCTGGCCAGGAGATTTGAAACTGGTCAGTCAAAATAAAAACCCCAAAGATTATTTACCCTTTCCTTCTAATGGAGTTGTTCTAGTCTAATAATCATTTTGGTTACCCCTTTCTGCAGCTTTTCTAGCTGTATGGTGCAGCAGCCCCAATCGTACACGCTATTACAACAAGTGTGACCAACCATGGGGTTGCATGTAGGCTGTTTTTATTTTAACTCTCCTAAAACTCTTCCTCCACTCTAAGAATTGCTCACTTGTTCCTCTCTCTGCTTCTTGTTCTTTAAGCAGTTACCATTCCATACAATGAAACTTAGAACTCCCTTTAACTGTTCCTGGGGAAGGGGGGTCTTTTTTTGGGGTTCCTCGCCCCCTCTTTTCTGAAAGTATGGCTTTATTGCTACATTGCTCTTAACTTTAGTTGGCTGATACTTGTTTTCCTCCTACTGTGCCTACTATCTCTTTGATTAATGTCTACATATATTATTTTCCCCTTTTCATTTCCTCATTACTAGTCATTTAGGTTTCTTTTTGAAGATAAAACTTGATAGACATTTATTAAAATAATACCTGAAATAAAATCTTCACTAAAATCATAATCACCTTAAAATTATACAATTATGTTATGTAGTTATCCAGTGTACAACAGTGCCGCCTTTGGAATTCATCCACAGGGGGAAATCCCATGCAGAAACGGGGCTTTAAATTGGAAAAAAACTGCAAAAGCGGTTAGATTTTCAGATGACATCGCTGTTAAAATGGAGATAAAATAAGGTTAATCCGAATGGAAACTCGTCAAAAACTGCTTCTTTTTACTTTTGGGATTTTCCGAAAGTAAAGCTTCATTTCTGCATGGGACTTCCCCGTGTGATAAACTCCCTAGGTCAAATGGAAATTTTCACAATCTGCAATTGGCCTACACTGCTATTAGGGCCAACCAAAATGTCACAAAAGTCTGGAAGTTTTGGAGTTCTGAAGAATCGAGGACAGCTTAGATGGTACACTAGCAATACCAAAATGGGGGATAATAAGGGATTAGAATCCCAACAAAATCCCAACAATAATTTCTGTTTTTCTTCTTGAAGTGCATCTGCGCTGTAGAAATAATGCAGTTTGACACGACTAACTGCTATGGCTCCATCCTACAGAATCCTGGGATTTGTAGTTTTGTGAGTCACCACTACTCTTTGGCAGAGATAGCTAGAGATTTTGTAAAACTACAGATCTCAAGATTCCATAGGATAGAGTGACAGCACTTAAAGTGGTGTCAAACTGCATTATTTCTGCAGTGTAGAAGAATCTTTGGACTAGCACAGCGGCTTTTGTTTTAGCTTGTTTGATTTTGCTCTAATTTGCTTTGGAAATTTTCAGGTAGTTGGAACTGAGTAGATTTCATCGAATTCTCACTTGAGACTGAAGCAAAGTCTTTAAATTGGTCAAAAAGCAACACCAAGATGGCAGAGGTATTTTGAGTTTTCTTATCATACAAATGATGCTTTTTTCAAGGTAGAGTGCGAGGAATGAATATAAAGTGGTTGCCATGCAACTTCCCTAAAAAGTTACTTCTCCTTTCTTTTCTGTCTGTTATACCGCATGCCTAGAAATAATGGTTTCCCCAACTGTAGGGCACAGAAAATCTTACCACATATATTCTGCTGGTAAGTCAAACTCACAGCTAGCATGAGACATCTGGCAAAGCTTTTCCACAACTACACTCAAAACCTAGCCTCAGTTATTCATGCCTTAGCTGCAATCTTATGCCCAGTTGCCTGACAGTAAGTACCACTGCACTGAAATAGACTTCAGTAGACATAACTAGGGGGGGTTTGCAGACTGCCAGAAATAGTGCAAATTGAGTCCATTTTTAGGGTTAGGGTTAGTGCTAGGGAATCATGGGAATTGTTTTTTTTCTGAGACATTGAGCCTTCTCTATCAGAGAGCTCTAGTGCCACAATAAAATACAGTTCCCATGATTCCCTAACCCTAACCCTAACCCTAAAAGTGGACTCAATTTGCACTATTTCTGGCAGTCTGCACCCCCCCTAGGATTGCACAATTAGTCCCTTCCAGGTTGGATTACTATAATGCAGTCTTTGTGGGTCAGCCCTTGAAGACAGTCCAGAAGGTACCACTGGTTTACCATAAGATTACTTTTTCTGAGGCTGGAAATGTGGACCACACTGGACTTATTTTGTGCCAGCCACACTGACTTTCAGTTTATTTCACTTCAAAATGTTGACTTTGTGTTTTAAGACCCCAAACTGCCTGAGACCAGGTTTCCCTTAGGAATTGCCTTTTTCTATATGTTGCCCAAGATCTGTGTTCCAAGGCTTTTCTTATTTAACTGAAGTGTAGCTAATCGGGGTAAGGAAGAAGACTTTTTCCATTATGCCAGCTAAATCGATTCCAAACATAGGCTTATCAGGTTCTGTCTTGCATGTTTTTAAAGGTTATTTACTCCTATGGGCTTATTTTAGCTGATTTTTATTACAATATTTATAATTCTGTTTGGTTGCTGTTTCCTTTATCATTGGGTTTATTTTGGAAGAGTTTGTTTATTTTTTTGTTGCTGTTGTTTTGTTTTTCCAATTTAAATTGTACTGCAAGCTGCCCTGAATTTCATTTTATTGTGCAAAAAAAGTTAGTAATGACCCAACAAGCAAACATACCAACAAACAAAACATTAGAGAGGGGGGAAATGAGATTGATTACGATTCCACATAGTTTGCTCTCATACACTGCTGAAAATGGACTTAAAATTTCCATGCAGAATTACTTCTGTTTTGGAAGCGTCTTAGCAGTATTTCAGAACCCTATTTTAGTTCCTCCCATGCTTAGTGAAGTTTCTCTTGTTGTGTGGACATTTCCTGTGATTGCTTTTAGATCTTACCTACTCTTCAAACATTCCATTTATCTTGTACTGTGGATATGTAATATTATTTTAATTGCCCCATTTCTCAGTAATGGGGGTTCATTTTGATTTTGCTGTTCATTGCATTGAGTGAATGTGATTTCCTGTGTTCTCCTCTTGAGAATGAAAACCATGGGAAATTTCCCCTGGAATATCAAATATTGTCTCTTTAGAGAAGATGACTGAGAACCTGTGGGCACATTTGGCTATATGTCTACATGGAAGCCACTTCATTGCAGCTACATGCTTTGGATCATTTGTACTCCTAGTGAGAAAGTGTATGTGATGGCTACTTGTACAGAATCCTGGTGCTTGACCCAAAGCCCTATCAACAAATATGGGATCAACAGAGTTGCATTCATCCCATTGATTGTTGAAAATATCTCCCCATGCTGTTATTGTTGTTTGCCTTCAAGTCATTTCTGACTTATGGTGACCCTAAGACAAACCTATCATGGGGTTTTCTTTGCAACTTTCTTCAGAGGGAGTTTGCTATTTTCATCCTCTTGTTGTGGGTAAAACAGGAAACAGAGACCCTTGAATCAGGAAAGATTGAGTTTATTCCTTTATTACTTTTAATGTCAACGTTGATATAATCAACATCCTTATACACCATCTTACATAGTTAACGTATAATTATAGTAATATATGTATAATTCCACACTTTCATTGGCTATAAGACACAACTCCAAAACCACTCCTTTGCTGATTATGTTACACTTCTACTTGCCATGCATGAACCATTTTAGCTTTCCTCCCTTATCTACTTTCGGCTTTGAAGCTGACTAGCCTAGACTTCAAGGCCAAAAAAACATTTCTTAGTTATCTGTGAAGCAGAGCTGAAAAGCCTTTTGCTAACTGCCTGCAAATGTACAGTTGTAAACATAGAAAATGAGACCCCAAGGGTCATCCAATCCAGCCCCGAATTAGCCATGAGCTTTGCAGTTTTTAACATTATCTTTCATCTCCTACACTCTGAGGTTGAGAGAGTGTGACCTTTTCGGAGTCACCCAGTGGGTTTCCATGACTGAGCCAGGATTCGAACCCTGGACCCCCTGAGTCACAGTCCAAAGCTCAAACCACTACACCACTTCAACTATACTTAATAACTGTCAGGATTAGGGTATGTCAGGGTCTAAATATATATGATGTCAACAGCAAGATGCTGGTAATAATGTGAAAGCAATTACATATGTCTTTTGAAATGAAAGGAAAGCAAGTGTTATAAAGATTGCATGGGAAGGGGAGACTTAAACCTTCTCTTCACAACTAGTGTCTCCATTACACACATTCACACACACACCCTAGCACAGCTATTAGTGTTAGGGGAAAAACACTTCCCATTAGTACAGGTAGGAGGGTTTTTTATTTATTTTTTTGAATAATAATTGGCATGCAAGGAAGGGGTGATTTTCTAAATACTGTGGCTGAGATGTGAAGCAACCTTTATAATAACCTCCCACTCATCCCCACTGTATCTGATATTTAATTTGGGAAAAAACATATGGTTTGGTTGCCAATGTCACATGTAGTTAGGCTCTCGGTTTATTCCACATGAAGAAATGCACAGAATCTAATGCTTAATCATCATAGAAGTATATTCCCTAGGAATAACCATTCTGTCCAATTTAAACCAGACTTTGGTTGCTCCTTTTTGCTTTTTTTTTTTTTTTTTTTTTTTTTTTTGAGAAGCAATAGGCTCCTCACAAAATCCTGCTTTCATCCTGCTTCATGTCTGCCATCCAAGGACCATCCTTGTTGAATGGAGAAAGGCTCATCACTGGAAGGCTGGCTTCCAAGTGAGGAACTGATCAGTTATGAACTCAAGAATAGCATGAAGTATTTGCAGTCTCCATTAAAATATGGATCTTCGAGGTATTTAAGGTCAGTTAGGAGCATCACTGGGGGGATGTGACACACACCAGAAGATCCACTGCTCCCCAAACATCTGTGTTTTGACAGAAATGAGTTGTGATGTCCACCTTCATCCCTTTAAAACACTGAAGAGATGGTGTGAGTGGGGCAACACTCAGTGGGAAGAGAAAGGAGAGGTGCCAGGTGTTGTTGTTTTTTTTTAAAAAAAATACATTTAATTTTTTATTTTTTAAAAAAAAATCTTTGAAAATATCACATCTTACCATATTTTCTCTTTAACCACATGTATATTGTAAATACATTTGGGCTGTGCATATGATATTGTAATTTAAAGGTATACTTTTAATTGTTCAAACAAAAATCCACCAAAGAGTGATACCTTTATTGGCCAACCAAAATGCACAATATACTTGTTGCAAGCTTTTGAAGCTCCACTTCTTCATCAGGCAAGATTTTACAAACCAAACAGGAGAAAAAACAATTGGAGTTGTTAGTCAGATGGCTGCATTTTGATGTTTCTGTCCTTGGTTAAGATGGTAAGTGGAGGGTATCTTTTGAAGGCTGGCCCCTCCTCCTTCTGGCCATGGGGCTATTGGCAGATTTGCAAAGACTCTCCTGTTTACAAAGACTCTCCTGTTTGGTTTGTAACATTTGCCTGATGAAGAAGCCAGTGGAGCTTCAAAAGCTTGCAACAAGTATATTGTGCATTTTGGTTGGCCAATAAAGGCATCACACTGTTTGGTGGATTTTTGTTTGAATTTGCTAAATGGCCAGCACAGCTACCCCTGCATGTTTCACAATTTTAATTGTGTCAGTTTATGTCAAAACTATTGCCATTACGTTCAGTGATATGTGGGGATTACGATTTATGAATCACATTAGTATAAAAAACATTACCAAGGATTCTCTATGATTCTCTATGGTGTGGTATGGAAGGAGGTCCACGGGGAGATGACACCATGAGTTACCACACTGATACTAACCCTGGTGACGCCACTACAGTCAGCTAACAAAGAGTAAAACAGTATTAATCGCTCCTACTTATTCTGTAACATGTCTTCTAATAGTGGCTGTTGAAAGAATGGAGTTATTGGAAACGCATCCTAGAATCAAGATGGCAACATTCATAATGCAAAAGAAAGAGGGGTAGAGAGACCAGAAAGGAGAGGTTCCAACCTCATAATACTCATTTGAGGGGAGATCATCTAGGCAAAGTTCCTAAATATCCTGAACACACCAGAACCAATCTGATCTTATAAGCTAAGCAGGGACAGGCCTGGTTAGCATTTGGAAAGGAGACTGCCAGGAAACACCAGGTGCTGTAGGTTATATTCAGAAGGCAGCAATGGCACACCACCTCTAGGTATTCCTTGCCGAACTAAGCATGAAATTCATGAGGCATGTACTAGTCCTACAACATCTATGCTAAAGAACTTGATGGGAATAACATTAGCATTGTTGTGTTTGACCAATGCAGCTTTGTATGTTGGCAACTTTGAACCACTGGGAGCTACCAGAGAATATATATCATTCCAGGTTCCAAACATTCTAAAGTTCTGCTATGACTAATGAAGATATTTTTAATGTAAATAAATGCCATATAAATGCACCTTCCCATGAGGTGAAGGTTACGGTTCTTCCTGCTTTGCAGGTTCAATCAAGGATTGTGAGCTCAACATTTCAGTTTGCTTTAAAATATATTTTCTGCTAATTGAAAATTGTGCAAGCCTACCTTCTTTACTAGGTATCCTTCTCTTATGCGCCTGGGTTCTCGCTCAGGTTCTTGGTTCATCATTTTGCCTTTCTTTCTGGCCCAGCCCAGTTCAGACACAACTGACACTTCAGGTTGTGGTGAGCTGAATTTATACAGTTGTCACTTTCACAAGTTCCTCTGATTGTCAGTCACATGAAAGCACACTCATTTCCCTTTTCCGGAAGAAGGAAATGCAGAACCAAATGTAAATGTTGCATACTTTTTGATCTTAAAAGAAAACCCATAATATTAGTAATAGTATCTACCCTGAGCCATCTGGAGACAATAAATGGAAAAGAATAAATAAACACTTGGTTTAATGTTTGAATTTCTTCCAGAGCTCAGGAAGAACAGAGATCTCTTGTTAATGAATAAATAATGTATGAGAACACATATTTTAAGAAAAAGCAAAGGTAGCCATGAAAAGCATGAGGGGGGAAAGTCTAAAATTTGTGTGGGCGCAATACCTTCATTTGGCTAGGACACATACATCAATGCAAACTTTCAAGATCTCCAGATCTCTGCATCACTCTCAGGACACTATATAATGCTGTCATGAAAAATATCACATCATTCCTCCCCCCCCCCCATTCCTCCTCCTCCATCTCTCATTTTAACCTCTTGGCTAAAGAAGAACTCTGGGGATCTTGAAAGCTTACATACTTGTTTGTACCCTTATGGGTGGCATAATAAAGTATCACACTAACATGGGTGTTGACATTTATTATTTATTTAAGAGTATTTATAACCCACTCTTCAGCTACAAAGGCTTTCAGAGCATCATACAGATTATTAATTTGACAATTGCCTGCTCTCAGCCTTATAATCTAAAAAGACATGATACAAAAGGAGAAGGGAATGGCAGTGGGGAAGGGGTCCCGGGAAGGTAGGCATGCATTATTCTGGAGTAACAGCTTCTGAAGGATATTTGAAGTGAACAAAAGCTGTAACTATTGTCTTAGTAATGAGAATGGTCTAACTATGGTTTCATCACAACAAGATCTTTTCACAGATGTGGGTGGGCAGTAAAAAGAACTAGGGCAACATTTGTCCCTACAGCCTGAATGCCCTAAAAGCACCAGATTGCATCTGAACTTGGAAGCTAACTGGGGTCCAGCCCTGGTTAGTACTTGGATGAGAGACCACCAATGAATACCAGGTACTGTAGGCTATATTTCAGAGGAAGGGACTAGCAAAACAACCATTAAGTCTTCCTTGCTGAAAAAAACCCTAGGAAATTCATGGGGTTACCATAAGTCGACAGACGATACAATGGTCTCTGAAGTCCCCTCTTCTTGCTTCTGCTGGACCTGGATGGGAGCTCCAGAGATCAGTAGCCACCACCACCCCATCCCACTGCTGCCATTTGAATTCTCCCTTTATTGCAATGCAATGAGACTTTACTGGGATTCCACACTTCAGTCTCTGGTGCTGCAGAGACTTTTCCTTCCCTCCATCAATCCCAGGGAAAGAGCTAGACCAAGCAAAGGCATATGGAAGAGGAACATGAGAGATACAAAGTGCTTTTGAAGGAAAAACTTTATTCTAAGTAAAGAATCTCCACAGCAAAAGGATATCTCTTTATGCGAAGGACCATCATTCCTTAAGGCACAAGATTAATAAGAGATAAATAGAATGATGCGAATAAAGCTCCAGTTTAATAAGGAGGATTGTTTAACCTTGATGTAAGAAAACTGGGATTGAATAAAACAGAATACTATGTTAAAAAATTTTTAAAGCAGCACACACTGTAATAGCATTGGGATGGAGAATTAGACAATGTTGAGGTCATATTATATTGCAGACTATATCTTATTTAATATCTTAAGGGAGAGAAAAGGGAAACATAATGGTGAAATAAAGGAAATGGCCTGGTGGGGCTTGTGAGTTTTTTGGACTGAGAAAGTTAAAGCTGAAAAGGGGTACAATGAATTTACAGAAACTATTAACAGGAAATTCCACATTATAGGTATTGGTTACTAAAGTACTTATTTATAGCCATCAGAGGGAGAGGAAGGTTGAAATGTGTGTAGGGTAAAAATGGAAATGTTTAGTAATGAATTATTATATCTGTTGCATGGCATGATTGAGCATAAAATCAATCCATCAATCAATCAATCAAGAAAGAAACTTCCCTGGTGAGAGTTGCCTAGTATGTGTTGCAAGAGTCTCCTTCTTTGGAGGTCTTTAAACAGAGACTGGATGGCCATCTGCCAGGGATGCTTTGATTTTGAGTTCCTGCATGGCAGGAGGTTGGACTGGATGGCCCTTGTGGTCTCTTCCAACTCTATGATTCTATATGATTATAAAACACCCCTGTTGAAAAGCAATTTATGCCTCAACTCCCAGACCTAGAAATCCTGAGGTGAAATAAGAATAAAGGAAAAAAGAGCAAAAAAAAAATGTGTGCCTTGAATTGTGGAGTATTTCCTAACCCCAGCTAATTCTATTGCTCCCCAACACGATAAAAGACATTTCAGCTTACCCCAGAATAGGGCCAGCCCACTGATAACCACTTCCAACCACATCATATTTTGCCAAAAATACATCATAGGACATTTTTCTTCATCAGAATACACTATGTTGGGTGGATCAAAAAAGTGTACTAGTGGCAAAAAATCAACACACATCTTCTCCCAAACATTTTTGAAGAAAAAAACTGCACATGGCAAGTCACTGAAATCTGGAGTATTGTTTGCAACTGTGCAAGGCAGAATGCCATAGAATGCCTGCCTTACTGGTTCAGTTCTGTATTGATTCTACAATGAAATGTGACTCTAAGGAACTACAGTATCCAGTTATATTGCGTCAAAGCTACAAAATGAAATGTAAGCTTCAGACTATGTCCGTACAGCTGCTTAAAAAAGAAAGCTGAAAATCCCAGGTTTCTCTACAGAGCAATGGGGGCAGGCAGAGGCAGATGAGATCTGCAGGTAGATCGTATGGTGATTTTCAATATTATCAGCAAGAATTGTTTATTTTTTTAAAAAATGCCAGTCATTCAGCAACAACAAGTAAAAACTCAAGTGAACTCTTGCCTCCTATGGTTGGCCTTGTGTCAATGGCCTGCCTCCCAGCTTTAGGTTGCTAGTAGTCTATATTTGATCAATTTCTATACCGCTTCCTAGAGGTAATGTTCTTTGTCTGGAAAGTAGCTGCCACAGTCCAGGTCTCTGTGCCAGTCTTAGAGCTCAGTAAGAATCCCTCATTGAAGCCTCTCTTAGCCTCAGAGGATGACAATGGCAAACCCACTTTGAAGAAACTTGCCAATAAAACTCCAAGATAGCATTGCCTTACATTGGAAATGACTTGAAGGCATACAACAACAACAAAGAATCCCTGAACTATAGTCACGCAGGAAGATTTGTTCTGCAAATAATCCCAGCTTGAGTTAAAGTACATTATTTGTTCCAGCTTTGTGGAATCTGACAACTGCCACCCACCACATCTTTATCCCCTATCCCCAACTAACCAGTCATAATTTTCTATCTGGCTTTAACAGGTGCACCTTGGAGTTCTGCTTTAAAATGACAACAAAGTAGAAATTCAACACCTGTCTACTTCTACACCAAGTGAGAATGGGAATAAGAGACTGGATAATTCATGGAAGAGCCATCTATCAATTACCTATTACATGATAGAATCTATCTTTTTCATATATATGTAAAAGGTAGTATACCTCTGAGAGCCAGCTTGGAGTAGTGGTTTGAGTGTTGGACTATGATGCTGGAGATCAGACTGTTCAGCCATGGAATCCCACTGGGAGACCATAGTCCCAGAAAATCCCATGATAGGGTTGCCTTAGGGTCACCCTAAGTTGGAAATGACTCAAAGGTACACAACAGCAAAGTATAAGTCTCCATATTGGTTGTTGAAGGCCAGCCCACATAGGAGGTCTTTGACCCTTGTGTCCTGCTTGTGGGACCCCCACAGGCATCTGACTGGCCACTGTTCAAAATGCTGAATAAGATCTTAGCCTGCATGGCTTATTCTTATTTTCTAAGCACTGTATAACTTACCTTTATTATTTAGGAAATCTGTAAGCCTCCTTTTCATAACATTTTCTACTACAATGTTTAAAACGTAGTAACAGCAACAGCACATTGAGAGCCAGAGGGGCGTAGTGGATTGAGTGCTGGACTGTAACTGAGACCAGGTTCGATTCCCACTCAGCCATGGAAATCCACTGGGTGACCTTGGGCAAGTCACATCCTCTCAGCCTCATGGGAAGACAATGGCAAACCTCTGCTGAACAAATCTTGCCAAGAAAACCTCATGATAGGTTTGCCTTAGGGTCACCATAAGTCAGAAACAACGTGAAGTCATACAACATACACAGTCCCAACAAACATATGCAGCTGAGACAAGCAGCTGTGCTCCTCTAAATGTTTTTGGCCTACAGTTCCCATCATCCCCAGTCAGCACTGCCAATGGTGAAGGACTGTAGGTTTGCAGTCCCAAAACTTCCAAAGGGCCAGAGTTTCCACTCCAGGAAATGCAGCACAACCATGAAACTCAATACACTAGAAGAAAATAATATAACAGTAAAGGTTTTGTTGGTTTTGGGTTGTTATAAAAATCACAATATAATGATGTGCATGAAACATTTTGAATCCTCTGCTGACAACATCATAAAAATAGTAGGTGGTGGTGTTATCTTTATTTAGACATTAAACAAATATCAGAGAACCACCAAATGAACAAGAGTTTGTTACAAAATGAAAATACATTCCCTGCTGTTGTTGAAAGTCTCTATGGGTGTTCCCATATTTGAATAGCACAACAACATAGAACTCAGGTCATGAAGTCATAACATATTATGAGCTGGTTCCATTCAATTTCATGAACAGAAAACTTCTGCTAAAGGAAAAGAGAGTGGAAGCAATTTCGCACCTCTCTCTGTCCTCTGAAAAGCTGTACTGGAAGAAAAGGAGCTCCGGAGCAGCCTGAGATGTGTATGTGTAGGTCTCTCACTCACACACATACACACACACACCTGTCCTCCAGTACTAGCCTTCACTGGATCTCAGTTCCTTCTGGAAACAGAAGGAGTCCTTATGTTCAGGGAAGGATCGACCCTATGTAATTTTCTAAAAAACAGAGCAGTCTCGGTGAGGGATGGGCTGTCACAGGCACAGTCCTAGAGGAAACTAATAGAATTTGCACAATCACATTTGGCACAGTTGCAACAAATATTCCAGATAGAGATATTGCAATTAGTATATAATTGCATCCTGCCCTGGCTTGTTCAGTAACAAAAATGCCCTCTGCTGGTACAGATAGTGACATGATTTTTTTAAAAAATGTGTCCATGTTGTATATATATTATAATATGTTTATATAATGGTCACCATTTATGTCATCATCATCATCATCATCATCATCATCATACAGTCCCCCCTCCATTCTCGCAGACTTCAAGTCTGCGGTTTTACATATTCACAGAGGGGCGACCTCCATTTAAATCAATGGGGCATGCGGCCACGGGGACATGCCCCATTCAAGCCTATGGGGCTTGAATATTCACTAATCTTTGTCTTCATGGGGGGGGGGGTTCCAGAATGTATCTCCCGCAAAAACGGAGAGCCAACTGTACTGTATTCAAATAATAGGTAAGGGAGACACCTGACCACTATAACTTTAGCTAAACTGTCAGGTGGGAACTAGATTTCTAACAATTCTTCTAAAATATTTTCAGATCCAGGCTCAGAAACAGATTCAAACACATTTTTACAGCAACTTTCAAGTCTGGGTTTTCCACAAATCTGATTTAGTATTTTCTCACTATGAGATCTCTTTTAGCTCTCATCTAGTTATGTTGTGCATCCTGTTTCTACTGGTAGTTTAATATGAGCTCCTGTTAAAGTTCCCATCTGTGCAGGAGGAGGGGGGAATGTTCTGGCCTGTTCTTGTGCAGGAGACATATCTCAAGATGTTCAGTTGATAGATGTTTTTTTGGTAGCAAAGCCCAACACTTCTCAGCTGGTATATGCTTTCAAGGCCTTCTTCAGGAGTTATATAAAATCATAAAAAGAGATAACACATAAATGCATAAATAAAACAATACACAATATTACTTTGTATGAAATCATTATTACATGTGTACACTGCCTATGGCCTGTTTTGCAATGTAACTTCAGAAATAACTGGAGATGAAACTCTCACCATTTACTGAACAAAACATGTGAACAAAGGCTGGAAGCATTTTTTTTAAAGTCAACAACAGATGGTCAAGAAAAAAGAGGTCATTAGATAACATTCAAGGATACTTTAGTATAACTGGGCTGAAGGAAAAGGAACCATCGCAAAACTCAGAAGGAATTTACACCCTCCAGTTTCAATCCCAGGACCTGGGATGTACCTCACCTGGCCACCATTTGGTTTTGCTGCTGTTGACTGTGTGAATCTTTCCTCAGCATGAGACAAGTGAGTAAGACTATACACTCACAGCAATTGGCACATGTATCTGCATGTGTGAATATGAATGTGGGAATGGGAATGGGAAATGAATAGCCTTCTAAATTTTGTGGGAATCTAGCTCTCTTCATTCAAAAATACCATAGCTATAGCAAATGGCCAGGGAAGCTCAGATATGGAGTCTTGTGGAGCAGTGTCAAGTCCCCCATCTCTGCTTTACATCTCTATTGCAGCCCTGGGTAAAGGGAAACATAAGATAGCTGGTTCTCATACTTGATAGGAAAGCAATATGAATTTAGTTACTTGTTTATATTTTCCAAAGAGTTAAGAAATGTGTTGGATGGGACTCAGAGCACCAGAAAGATTACATATTTTGCCCCAGACATATACCGTGGCATGCCATATCTTCTGAAGTCAGATAAACTCTAGATTGATTAACCTGGATTAGCAGCTATCCTGACACAATTACATTTTATCCAGAGAAGAATGTCCAACTCACTTGTAAACTATCCACTGGAGAGATATGAATACCTAATTTCTATTTAGCTATGCTAATTAGGAGACCAGATTTTAAAGCAGGGGAGTGTGTTGCTCTCCAGACATTGGTGGACTTCAACTGTCTTGTACCTTTCCCATTGAGCTGCTGACTAGGGCTAATGGAATTTGCAGTCCATCAGCTTCTAGAGGGCCACAGGGTCCTGCTCCTCATTTTAAGAAATAAATGTTCAGTGCTAGCTGCCTTGAATGTACGACTGTCAGGAGTCGTCATGGCTTGAAGAACTGGAAAGTTTCAGCTCTGTGTTCAGAATTGAACTACCAAAACTGCAGCTTAGAGCATCGTCTTCATCTAGACCAGGAGTATGCAATGCAGTGCCCTTTCTGGGATGCAGCACAATGCCAGCAATATCAGTAGGGTTGCTACCAGTTTTCCTCCCATCATCCAGGTCCTAAAATCAGTCAAATATGCTCTGATAGAGGACTGGCCCCATGTACTTAGCTTGTTAATAAAAGGTTCCTGAGACAGATTTTTTTTCTGCACTACCACCACTATCTGGTTCTGTAGTCTTTTGGCTTGTTCTCAGTTCCATGTCCTGACAATGCTCTTAACAGAAATTACTTGCACAACACTCCCAAATATAAATATCCTGTTGCAGCCTAAAAATTTTAATCAGTTGAGTTAGGGCTTTAAGAATGGACAGGAATAAATAGACATTTATTTATTTGTAAAATCTCTCTAGTTAGCCATTTGCTAAAAATCTAAATGCTGTCCTTTGTTTCCCTTATCTTCTTCATCCTCCTTCAACATTTTTCTTCAGTAACTTGGTTCTGCTTTCTCTTTTGGAGAGCTATTTTTCCCTCTAGCATTTGAATGGCAGTTAACTAGGGAAATATTAAAGTGTAAACTGTGGCCAATGCCAACTGTGAAAAATCCCACTCTCTGTCACTTCAGGTCTCTGGTATTCTTCAACAATGTGGGAGTTACTTCTGTCAAAAACAACTGTGTCCATGTATTTAAGCAATCTATGGCTATTTCTGGAACTGTGACCAAATACACTAAAAGCAAAAAACATCCTGCACTAGTTTTATAAATTCTAAAGTGATTAGATGAGATCATGTAGGTCTCTGGATGTACAGCTGAATATTTGGGATTGCAGTGCAAGACTTCCATTCAGCATGGTATTGAATGAATCCCAAACTGTAAAAAAAGGAGGAAATAATATGCTGTGTGATGTGTTAGGCCCAAACCTCCAATACACAGTGAATACTGAGAAGCCAATATATCATATGGTAGAACAGTGATGGAGTTGCCACTTAATTTCCTCAATTTCCTACTGCCCTATTCTTCAGAATCTCCCAATAAAAGTTAAGAAGAAGAAGAAGAAGAAGAAGAAGAAGAAGAAGAAGAAGAAGAAGAAGAAGAAGAAGAAGAAGAAGAAGAAGAAGAAGAAGAAGAAGAAGAAGAAGAAGTTGTTTTATTTATAACCCGCCCCTCTGCTTGGCAATCGGAGTGGCATACAACAAATTAAAAAATACAGCAATTAAAACATTCCATCATCCCATCCCTCACCCTCCCACCCCTTAAAACTAGATTAAACTACCATAAAATTAAAATCAAATTCACACATAAATACTATAGTTCTATAGTTGGCATAGTTCTGATTTGACAACAATCCTGACTGCATGATGCAGTATGCAAACTGTTGCTATCCTGCATTAAAACTCCCACTTTTCTTTCATGAGTAGAACTCATGAATGACTTCTATTACACAATAATACCACATCCAGCAACAATGTGATCACTGGACGTGCCATCGTTGCATGCTCTCATGAGTTTGTTGGTGTGAGACGTCACTGTTCCCTTCTTTCTAGTGATGTTGAAGTTGCGCAATTACACATGTACAGCTTTTTCAAAAAAAAGGTCGCAATCTCAAGAATGCAGTCAGTTCCTGCTGCTCTTATCATGAATACACCCCAGTTTTCAGAGAAAAGTGCAATCTAACACACAACTGTAATGATAAGGTAGCAGTTTCATTTATTTTGGGATGCCAACGGGTTAGCTTCATAGTGTGATAATCTCCATAGACTGCAGTAGCTACTAGTGATTTTACCCTTTGCCCCATGTTGATATTTATTTATTATATTGTGTGTTGCCCTTGACCAAAAAGCCAACTCCCTGTTCCACCAATTTTCCAGACAGTTGTTTATCCAATTTATGTCACATATATAGCCAGCTAAATCATGGTTATGAACCTCAAGATGTGGGGTTGTGGTGCTTCTTAAACCTCTGGTCAGTAACAACTGGGACATATACTGGGGCCAAAAGAGTCACCAAATGCACAGTTGGGGGATCACCAGAGGTGCATCAGTCTTTTGAATCCCCAACAGTTCATACCATGCATAAAGGGGAAAGTACAGCACATTAGCCTTTATATTATTAATGCATAATAGTGTGTGGGGGGGGGGAATCCACAAAGTTACACAACAAGCACTACTTTGGATTCACAATCTCTTGGTCCAGCAACTCTAGTTGTACACACTCTCTCAGCCTCAGAGGAATGCAAAGCCTCTCTGAACAAATCTTGCAACAACAACAACAGAAAAAAATGATAGGGTCACCATAAGTCAGAAACAACTTGAAGGCACACAACATTTAGAAGCAGAAGCATCCAGCAATATACACTAAGCTGAAATACATACACACACCCAGAGGCAAATATGTTTCACAGCTGAGATCACAGTCTGTAGCATTTTTGGATGGGGCTATTTTTAGAGAAGACAAGAGTTTTACTTTCCTTCTCGCTAGTTCAGAGCTTTCCAATTAAAACAGCAGAATCTTCCATGCCTATTGATTCTAAACTAGTGCCCATGACAAGAAACATTTCTCTGTTTTTCCCCATGATTGAAGCCATTCTTGCTGTGGCTGAGCTGAGAAAAGCAGAAAAACACTATGCCCTAAAACCAAGTGAAAGTTTCTATGTGCATTAGGGTGGACAGGTAGGCAGGCAGACATGGCTCAGACAGGCTCAGGGTTTGTTTGTTTTTATCATGGCTCTGGGGCATGGTCCATTTTTCTAATTTCTGCCTCAAAAGAGTATGCAAATTAAGAAATATATTTCTAAAAGTCTCAGATTCCCAACAGCACAGAGAGAGAGAGAGAGATTCAAAATGTGGTCACGATATACAACTAATATAAATTTGGCAATTGTGAATGTTGAATTGTTTTTCACAGCTTAAATCAAGACACAGCTTAGACCAGGGGTAGGCAACCTAAGGCC
>CM034701.1:221208137-221231407 GCA_020142125.1 Phrynosoma platyrhinos | reverse complement strand
TTGCAAGACTTACCCAGGGATCCCCTGAGCAGCTGCTTGGAGGGTGAAGAGCCACCCTGCTGCTGGACCCGCAGATGTCCAGCACAACAGGTACCCCTCCATGTATACATTGGGGTAGGTCTTTAATGAGAGAAAGCTCTGTTGTTTTGGGTACAAGCTGCCTGTTCTAGTCAAAGAATAGCAGGATACAGGACTCTCATAGGGGGCTCTGCATTTGCTGCCACAAGAGATTATCAGACAGGCATTGGTGACAAGAGAGAAGCAGGATGCTCACATCACTATCGTGTGGTTGCCACAAAGATTGTCACACATGTCATGCTTATCCTGCTCTTCTCCCATCCCGTCCTTCTCCCACGGAAATCCCTGTTAATAAAAGAAGATGGGACAATCCCACTTTACTGATGGGAGGACAGGATAAGTGTGCTGTGTGTGATAATCTTCATGGCAATCATGAGATAAGGATGGGAGTGATCCGCTTCGCTCCCATCCTTATCCTCTGTGTAATTATCTCCAGAGATACAGCTATTACAAGTTGCCTATCTAACCATTTGAAATGTGTTTATTACCTGCAGATCACTGACATTGGAGCTTTTGAAACAGTCTGGCAAGTCAAATTCTACAACTACCACAAGCGAGACCATTGCCAATGGGGAAACAGCTTTGGATGCATCGAGTATGAATGCAAACCCAATGAGACGCGCAGTCTCATGTGGATAAACAAAGAAACCTTCTATTAAAGCAAAGTGAGACAGCTGTGGTGGGACAATCTCTTGGTAAAAGAACCTGTCTTCAAACCAGTACAAAGCCTTAACAGAGGCACTTTCTAACAGATGCTTTTGTTGAACAAATGAGACTACAATCCAAAGCACACTTACTTGGGACAAAGTTTCTGTTTGAATGGATGGGACTTGCTTCCAAGTGAATGTGCTCAAGATCATGTATGTGTGTGTGTATATATATATATATTTAAAAGGAGATGTTGAGATTTGATCTTTATTTACCCTACACCCCACTCCCAAATCTGAACTGTGCATCTTCATGATAGTGAGCTTGCCAGATCCCAAAACTGCACTGCCCGTTGAGGCCTGGAAGCATTCCACTATGCAGTGATCATTGAGATGCAATGCTCTTTGTGACATGCCCTGAATCCTTGTTTTTAAAATTCAGCTGCGACCTGGTGCCGTCAGCTTCTGTATTTTTGTTGGTGTTAAATCTCAGTACTCCTTGTGAGTGACTTCGCTCCCATTGTGCCATAAGCTTCAACAAACCTTCCCTTCCCTCATTCTCCTCCAAATATCTGTACCATGGTATGTAGTAACAGTGCAAATTCTGGATGATTCTATTCCTAGTAAAAAAACAGCCAAAACCCTGTTCAAGCTCAGTTTGCTTTCCCTCCACCCGAGTGTGTATGTGTGGTGGGCAGAGGATTGCTGAAGTGTGTATACTGTTCTGACTTTCCTGTCATGTGAGGTTAGTGGTGGAATTTTTGGCAAATATGTAAGAGAATGGTAAGGAAATGCCATCTGTGATTTTAAGTTATTTATGGACATTGCTGCTACCTGAACATGCAGTAATTAAGTATAATGTTTGCACATCAAGCCCATCGAGTTCTCAGATTACCTGTTTCAGTGGTATTTTTATACATAAAGTGAAATAAACTTGGCTGTTAGCAGCTTTTGAGCTGCAACAACTGTGTTGCACTAATCAGCAGCTTTTCAGGTCAAACATGAGGCATCTTTCTGAGTTAAAAAAAAAAGGAAAGTGATTTTTGCTTATGATTGCACAGGAATCTGAACTCTGGTGCTATGTCCTATGTAAACCTGTTTACAATTCTGGCAAATGAGAAGCACATTTTGTATCTTCAAGAAAAAGAAATCAGTGGGAATTTGTTCTCTTCTGCAATACTGGATTAAGATGGTCATGTGTCTGCATTACTTTGCATATCAGTTGTACTTGTGTCCTTCATGTGCACAGTCAATAAAATGTTATACCTCTTGACCTTTGTAATAAAGAAGTGGACAACCAGTGTTTTCGCTGACAGTTTTATCCCATTTAATTTAACCAATATTCATGTTCATAAATGACATAAGTGATCCTTAAGAGAGATATCCTAGACCATTTATTTAGCTGTTCAGGGTATGTGAGTGTGTAAAAGTACCTTTAGGGTGTAATAATTGTGTCTTGTGGAACCATCCATCATGAATGGTGAAATGCACAGACTATTGTGAAATGAGAAGGAAGAAGTGATTGGAAGTCTTGGTTTATACTGGGTTTGACACACTTTTCTCTGGTTATTCAAGGCTAACTATTTTAACCTTCATTCTAGCAGATGGGGAATTTTAGTGGTTCAGAGCTTATTACAGAATTTTAAAAGAACTAGACCTACATGGCAGACATTTTACTACATTATCTTATGAGCTGAAAATCATGTCTTTGAGTTTCTGCCACCTGTCAGGTATGTGTGTGTATGGTCAAAATAGTCCGATCAAGAAACTGTCAGAACAAATATGTGGCAATTGCCATTGTGATTTTTTTTTTTAATCCCACACAATGTAAAATATCAGGACAAAGATTGACCTGTGCATTTTGTGATTAAAATATGATACAGAGACACTGGTTTGCATGTTCAGATGAGAAAAAAAATCAGTGCCCCTTCTCAGAGATGGAAGGATAGCAAATGCATACTGGATGCTGCCCAGGAAGGACCAGAGTAATGACATGAGAGACAAAGATGGAAGAACCAAGGTCAGATATCCACAGGTAGTTCAGAGTAGAGGAACCAGAGGCATTGGTCCTGAATGGCCACAGTCAAGAGAAAGGTGTGAACAAAGACACTGAACCTTTGGAACTATTTCTCAAAGAAATCATTCTTTGCCACATAATTGGTGAATGAAATAGAAAAGCACAGTACACAATGGATGAGAGTTTCAGTCCAATAACATCTGAAGAGCCGCTGTCTTATAGCTTACCTTTTTGACTCAGAAATTCTGGTGTGCACCTTAATTCTCAAAATGTCTAATGCCCTCTCTCTCGGAGGCACAAAACATGGTGTGGTATGGAGTTTTGCTCCGTTGCCCCTTACTAGCTGAGCCATTAGTGGGCTGGAAACAAGGAGTCAATAGATTTCTTCTGCCAATCCCAAATCTTCTCTGTTTTCCCTTGCTCCCCACCCCCACCCCCCAAGAATTGTATTGCAACAGAGCCAAAAGTTGTAGCTTACTGGGGACACACCAATAGTTGCCAATTTTCCACAGCATTTTTTGGAGGACCAGATGATCATTTGAGCATACCCAAAACTTTCTTATGCTCAACTTTTGGGGGCTCCAGGCTAGAGGATTAATACAGCAGAATGCATTCAGAAAGAGAAGTGGTCAAAGTTCAAAAAGGCCATAATACTGTGCCTGTTTATTGACTTATTGTTTTTGCTCCTAAAAAAGAACTAAAAGAGTAGAGGTATTAAAGTGAAGCAAGAAGGGAAATAAGTAAAATGAGGTAGCTTAAAATGATGAAATACTAGAAAAGATAAGATAAAGGTAGGATTAAATATAAAAATAGGTATATCCAGATGAACATAAAAAGAAAATATCACAGCAGAGAAGTAAGGAGTAAGGAAGACAAAGGATTAAATGGAAGAATAGGTAATAAGGATAGATAGATGTTAGAGAGGATAGTATGAAAGTTGGAGTGGTTTTAATGGTGTGGGGTGGGGAAAGGTGTATATCAGTTTAGCACAAATTAAGCAAGGGTAAAGGTAGGAGGGTTGAGTGGTATAACTGTAAATTTTTAATGTGAAGTCATAGGCTTTCATGGCCGGCATCCATAGGTTTTTTGTGGGTTTTTCGGGCTGTGTGGCCATGTTCTAGAAGAGTTTCTTTCTGACGTTTTGCTAGCATCTGTGGCTGGCATCTTCAGAGAAAAAAAAATGAATTATTTTTTTTTCTCTGAAGATGCCAACCACAGATGCTGGCAAAACGTCAAAAAGAAACTCTTCTAGAACATGGCCACACAGCCCGAAAAACCCACAAAAACTATGTAAATTTTTATTCTGTATAATTGTGTATAATTAATTTTATATGTGAATATAGGTTTATGTGATGTGATATATAAGATACACATGTGTTTGTGTGTGTGTACACACACACACACACACGTATGTGGAGAATGTAAGTGAGGTTTTATTTGTTTTTTAACAATAAAGGAAAAAATTAAAAATATATTTTTATTTTAAATGAATCCAACAAATAGCAATAAACTGTAAACAATAGCATCTCATTTCAACCTAAACAACAACAAAACAAGAAAAACACTATAACGTTACTTCTCTGTTCCCAGTATGCAGTTCACTATAGTTTGCCAATCTTCTTTTTTCAACTCTTCAATCAATCAATTTTTATTATATAGTCACAGACGATATGCAAAATGGATATGCAAATACATTAAAATACAAAATATTGTTTAGGTTTTCTATCATATTTTATAGGATGGATATTTTGTGTTTTCAGTCTTGTTTCTGCTCCAGATCTTTTTTTCATCACAGATATATCTATTTCAAAAAGCATCTCACCAAACATAAGGAACATGCTTTGTTAATTTAAAAGCAGTGAAGTAAAGCATACTTAGTGCTTGAGGGTGATTTCTGCTTTCTGTGTATTAAGTCCAGGTTCTCATGCGTTAATGAACCCCCCCCCCCCAATGAATTGTTTTATAACAGAGCAGGGAATTATTCACTCTTAAGGACATTATCTGCTCTACACTTATGCAACAAACTCCCTTCTCTTCTGCCAACAGGCCAGGTATTCAGCTCCAGATGAGCTGTTCCTCTTAAGACAGTGAATAGCAGAGGTTGTGCTTCATACAGTATGCAATTGATATAATAAAGGACATTGCTACAGACAAGCCTAAATATCCTAAAGACACCACTTTCCATCTGATCTTGGAAGTCAAGCAGGGGCAGCCCTAGTTAGTATTTGGATGGGAGACTGTCAATGAACACCAGGTGATGTAGGCTATATTTCAGAGGAAGAAACTGGAAAAATCACTTCTGAGTAGTCCTTGCCTAAGAACCCCTGTTAAATGTATGGGGTCACCATAAGGTGGCAGGTGATTTGAATGTACATACACACACACATTGCTACAGCCTGAGACAGTGTGTAGCACCTGTGCAAGTAGAAAAGAGACAACATTCTTTGCGCAAACAAGACAGAGAACGATAGAGGTTTTGATCTTGTGTATAATAGTAGAACTTTGGTCAGAAGTAGAAGGTTCCATCTAGCTGATTCCATATAGATGGCAGGGCTTTATTAATTCATTGTCCAAAGAGGTTATTTTAGTCATCATTTTCTAGATTAATCATGAACCTCATGATTTACTCAAAAAACCAGACACAAGAAGAGGAGCACAAGAGTGCAGTAGGAGGAACAGCTAATGAAAGCACATCTCTAAAGCTAACAACCATTCTTACAATCTGATACGTCCATTCTTAAATATAGAGTTTATCTATATATTAACAGATTTAACAGATAACTGTTAAATATTGCAACAGGCAAGCAGACTCTTTTGCAATTGGGAATCAGAGAGTAAATTTACAAATACAGTATGATCTGCTTTCAAAAGACACAAAACATAGCACATACTATGGACGAATCTTCAATGAGCTATACATATTGGGAATGTGGTGTGCTTACTGAAAGGGTCATTTGTCTACTCTTGTGCATTTCAATATTTCTCTGGCTCTTATTTCAATTATTTAAAAAGTTATATGGTGGGCCTTTGGTATCCACTAGGCTTTGTTCCAGGATACCCCATTGACACTAAAATCTATGGATGTTCAAGTCCCATTATATACAATGGTGTAGTGAAATGATGTCTCTTATATGTAATGGCAAAATCAAGGTGTTCTTTTTGGACTTTTTTTTTTAAATTCAAGCCGTGGTTGAAACCATCAATGCAGAATCTGTAGATATGGAGGGCCAAGTGTATCAGAGGATTTCATGGGTAGGGCAACACAAAGAAATTAAACATATAACCATATAATGATTTTAAACAAATAAACACATGGTAAAAACCATATGCACTAAATACTATCACATGTTTCATTTACAAAGCAAGAAGATGTGGAATAGAGTCACAAAAGTACATAGCATTGTAAAGAAGCAAACAGCAGCAGCTTATTCACGGAAGGACTCAAAATATCGTATCTCCTGCCAATCATTGTCCTCATTTTTACCCATGCAAATTCATAGACTGAATTAACTCATCATACATTTTGCTCATAATTATTCCAGTTTCCATAGACTAGAAGTAGGCCTCATTATACATAATTACAAATAGTCTCCATTTGAACGGTGAACCAAATAATTACTACTACCAGCCTACCAGGTAATCATACTTAAAACATGGAAATTGTTATTCTGGTGGTAAATCCTGATGCTGAATGCTGTTGTAATGGATAGACAGAAAGACGAAGCCCATCTTTTAATCCCCACAACAGCTTGATAACTCACAGAATAGCACAGCCCTTAAAGAAAGAGCTAGAGCCCTGGGGAATTTTATCAAAGAAATCAGTATATCAACTCCACTATATATTATACATTGTTCAATTTAAAACATATAGCTTGGACAGCCCTAATCCAGAAATCCAAAAAACCTCCAAAACCCAAAACATTTTGCTAATAAATGATACACAAAGCAAAAGAGAGACAAAAGGATCTGTGAAGTGGCAGGTGTGGATTTGTAGCAAGGACTATGCTTGGATTTCTGCCATTTCACAGATCCTCAGTCTCCAGCCACATCCTTCATCAGCCTCCCATCTCTTGCATCTCTCTCCACCCTTGCAAATATAATATGTATACTATACTACTTGTGTTGCATATTATGTATTGTTCATATGCAAATGCATGTATTGCGAAATCTGAAAAAATACAAAATACAAGACCTCTGGTCCCAAACATTTAGAATAAAGGGTACTCAAAGTGTACAGACAGTTCTTGAACCACTTTACATAATTATGTGTCAACTGTAAAGATTTATCACTGAATACCAAAATCAGGATTGTCCATGCTATCATATTTCTGATTTTTATGTATAGTTGTGAAAGCTGGACAGTGAAGAAATCTGTTGTGGTTGCTGTTAACTGCCTCTGTGTCAATCTTGACCCATGGCAGTGACCCTATGGAGGGGACATCTCCACCCCCACCCCTTGTCCTCTACTGCTCTGCCCAGCTCCTGCAAACTCATATTCATGGTCTCTTTAATAAAGTCCATCCATCTAGCATATGGCCTGCCTCTCTTTCTTCTTCCCTCCACCTTTCCTAACATTATTGTCTTTTCCAATGATCCATGCCTTCCCATGATGTGTCCAAAGTACGACAGTCTAAAGTCTTGTCATCTTGGCTTCTAGGGATATCTCTGGCTTGTTCTGCTCTAGGACCCATTTGTTTGTCTTTTTGGCAAATCTGACAGGAAGAGAATCAACTCACTTGGAATGTGGTGCTGGAAGAGAGTTCTACAGATACCATGGATTGCCAAAAAATAAAAGGATCCAAGGACAATTCAAGCCTAAACTCTCCTCAGAAGCCAAGATGACTAAACTGAGACTATTGTACTTTGGACATATCATAAGATGCCATTACTCACTAGAAAAGATAATAATGCTTGGTAAGGTAAAAGGCATTAAGAAAAGAGGGAGAACACATTACAGGTGGATAGACTTAACCAAGGAAGTTACAGCCCTGAGTTTGGAAGATCTGAGCTGTTGATAAAGATCTGTTGATAACAAGAAGGCCTCTCATTTGTTGCTGTTGTTGTTGTTGTGTGCCTCCGTGTTGTTTCTGTATTATGGTGACCTTATGGTGAACCTACCACAGGGTTTTCTTGGGAAAACCTATTCGGGGGGGTTGCTTTGCTCCCTCTGAGGCTGAGAAAATGTAACTTGCTTAAGGTCACCCAGTAAGTTTCCATATCCAAGTGGGGATTCCAATCCTGGTCCCCAGAGTAACAGTCCAATGCTCAAACCACTACACCACTCGGACTCTCATTCTTAGGGTCAACATAACATGAAGTCCACATAAAAATACAGTGCCCTAAAAGCATAGAAAAGGGAGTGTCATGATGAACTGTGGTTTTATTAGGTATCTTAAATAAAAGAATAACATTTATCAGCTTGGATGTCATCATGCCAACTCTTTGCTTTTTAAACAACAGATTTTAGAATTCTCTTTAACTAACTGTATTTGTTCTTCAAAAAGTGAAGAGATTCACACCTGTCTTATAAGGCAACATCAATCAGATTAGATTTCCACTGTGAAAATATACTGCTGAGTCTGTCATTGTCCCACACCACTGGAATGATGACCATGTTTAGGTTTCATTTACCCAGTCAAGAACAATTTTGTTTCTGTCTGCACTGAATGGTACTTTCTTTTCTTTCTTTTTTTCTTTTTTTGAAAAGCACTAATGGCAAAGTAGTTTGCTTAAATAAATCATTCCATTAACTGTCAAAACAGTTCAGACCCTGCACCTCAAAATGCTGAAGCTACTGAGAGCTTTAGTGGTGTGATCAAATCATTTCAGCAGGAGAAGTCCTCAGTCATTTTAATATGACCAGTTCAGACAATTCTTTGTAATATCTTTTAGTTATTTCCTAGCAGAAAGTTTACCTAGGCCTAACACACTCATAACAACAACAAGGGTTGTATCCAATAGTTGCCATACACTAGAACAAAGCACCTAACACTCCCAAAACATTTGACATCATATTTCTGATCATCATCTATGTCTACTCTAGCCCTTCGTAGTAGTCCCCAAACTCTGTAACAACATTTTTAGGTCCTTCAGAAAATAGCATTGGGGGGGGGACAAATAAAGGTAAAATTTAATTTCTTCACCCCACCTCACTTCCCATATCTAGTTTCTATGCAGAGGGATTATTTTCTATCAAGGGGCATTCTACGAGGCAAGCTTCTAACTGCAACTTGTGCCCTCTCCTTCTGAGAGTAATTTAATATGCACTTTATTCGGGTTATTTTCCGCAGTAAGCTTGACAAATCCTTGTTGCCTTTCTCCACTAGATGGTGGTAAGAGGAGAGAAACCACAAGCTCCTTCCAAGATGAGAAATCTTTAGGAATTTAACACAAGAATAAAACAGCAAGTCTCATTGTTAGAATAATGCCATACCTCCACCCTCCTCAAAAAAAGAAGACTTCTGGTTTCCACAGAAGTGAGCAACATGCTGGACATTAAAGGACATCCATAGTTTTTTGTGGGTTTTTCGGGCTGTGTGGCCATGTTCTAGAAGAGTTTCTTTCTAACGTTTCGCCAGCATCTATGGCTGGCATTAAAGGACATCATCTGAGGAAGCCCCATGAGAAGACAGAACTGGACACAGCCATGCACCTGCCCTCCTATATAAAATAACAAAGGCCTATGCCACTAGATGTTTGCCAGATGCAGCTTTGTGGAATAAAAACCCAACTAGAGCAGTCAGCCTTCAGTATTTCTGCAACCAAGAGTCAACCTTCTGCTACACCCTGATGATGAAAAAGAAAAGAAACCTAACTCTTAAAACCCCTAACTGTAAGAATGAAAATAAAATTCCAAACTCAGTTTTTGACAGACCTAGCCTACTGAAATGGCTGGGCACCTTTTCCTTATTCCATTCATCTGCATTATCTGGAAAGGCTTCTTTGCGGTAATTAGGACGGTCTTCTGATGACAACAGTCTTCACTACAGTGGAAAAGTCAGCACACTTCTGGACACACTGATCATGGAAAGAGATTTGATTTACCATCATATCAACACAGTTGCTGTATATGGAAATTTGCTTGAAAATAATTGAGATCATATTTAAGCCATAGTTTTAAGCATATTCTCTGGAAGGCGAGTACAACTGAAACCAATGGACTTAACTTTTAAGTAACAGACATTATTTGGGTTGCAAATTAAAAACAATCCAATCAGATCACAGTACTGAGGAAGGGGAGGACAATCCCCAACAAACAAGAATGTTGCCAGAAAAGTATTCTGTTGCACAAACAGCCAAAAGATGTTATGATGTAGCCCAGTTACAATTGTCAGTGCATTTACTGTAAATAGCAAATAAACAGAGAGCCAGTGTGGTGTAGTGGTTTGAGTGTTGGACTATGGACTCCGGAGAGCAGAGTTTGAATCCCACTTGGCCATGGAAACCCACTGGGTGACCTTGGGTGAGTCACAGTCTCTCAGCTTCAGAGGATCGCAATGGCAACCCCCCCCCCGAAGAAACTTGTCAAAAAAATCCTGTGATAGGTTCATCTTAGGGACAACCATTATGTGCATTGCTGGTTGATAGTGCCCTTGATGAGCATCTTTTATGCCCATCTTTATACAATTTATACTGTTGTTACCACATGGACTTCTCTTAAACTGGGATCTAGTAAATACACTCATTATCACTTTCAGGGCCTGCAATAGCAGATCATTTTGTTGGTCAGGTTTTCATCCTTTGGTAAAATCATAGAAATCCAAGTTGTGAGAACCTACCAAACACCTCAAATTAGGAAATGCCCCAATTTTTACTGAAATGGGGAAAAACATGGATTAAGGCTTGAAATGTATTAGTGTGGGACAGTGGAAGAAAATGATGTAACTCTAAATAGATGGTTATGATTTTGCAAGAAAAAATATATTACAAATGTTTATTGCAATCATTAGATGACAAATGATTAATTAACTGCAGTTGAGAAAAGGGAGGCTTGAAAAGTTCACACTGTATTTCCCTGCATTAATTTAAACTAACCAGTGAAATCTTTGGCTGCAGCTCTCCTACCTTCTAGCATACCCAAAGAGAAAGCTTCCTTTCATTATGTAATTGCCAGCATCACCTTAAATGGAGCTCAGCTTTAAAGCTGAGCAAACTGCTGTATATGCAAGCTCAGCTGGAAATGCAGTTGCCAATCCTACCATTTGCTTAATTAGAATACTAATAAACCTCTGTATGTAGAAATGTCCATAGTAGCTGTTTTGAGTGCTGTCCCTGGCCGTGAACCTCTTTTTCTCTTTGTATCTCAGAACTCATTGCTGTATAGCCCAGGGAGAATTCAGGCTGGAGCTCCATTGTTCTAATCATCTGTTAACTGGAGCCTTACACATTCCCTTCGGTATAGTTTCTATTATGTACTTCTCTTGATAGTTCTGGTTAAACTCTTAGTAATGGGAATTGCACAACTGAGAAGCTACACACCTGAGATTTCAAGCAGCAATAATGACACAATACCTTAGTAAACATATTTTGCATGAAATATTCATTATACCAGAGAGTCAGCATGGAGTAGTGGTTTCAGCATTGGACTATGACTCTGGAGATAAGAGTTTTATTCCCTGCTCAGCCATGGAAACCCACTGGATGATCTTGGGTGAGTCAATAAACTACAATTCCCATGATTCCCTAGCACTGAGCCAGGGCAGTTAAAGTGGACTCAATTTGCACTATTTCTGGCAGTCTGCAAAGGTCCATAGACACCCAACCCCAGAAAACCCTGCAATAGGTTCACTTTAGGGTTGCCATAAATCAGAAATGACTGAAAGGCACACAACAACATTCATTATACCAGAGAACTAGCTCCTCTGTAGACACACACACACACACACAAGCAAGTATGGGATTGTGTCCTGCTCCATTAGAAGAGAAGCATGTTTTGTTGTGGGTTATAAAGCTATGAATTACAAAGGTGCAATTAATTCAGAAGCCCTGTGAGCACTAATATATTTACCATGAAGAACAGTTTGCTCTTCTGATGTCAGAAAAAGGAGTTCCAAACAAATTGTACTTGTAAGGTTGATGCATAAATATTAATTATTAAACTCTGAGAACTGGTGCTTGCAAAGCACCCTAGTCAGTCCAATAAAATTAATTCCCAAGAATTAACTGCACACAGTGTAAAAGTTAATGGTAAAGGCAAGCATGATTTTTTTTACTCAACTTGAGTACAAAGTGGGGATGGTATTTATGACAATGAAAAAGAATGGAAGGGACGGGATGGGGGGGGGAGGGCAAATCCTTCTACAAAGTTGCTTCAGATACATCTCATATCAGCAGTGACCACCAATGGTAACCAAACCAAAGTCTTGTCATGCAACAGTACTTCTACCTGTCTCCTGCAGCCCCCACTTCCAGCTCCAGTCTGCTCTGGGGGTTTCCCAACCTTCTGGAACAGATCTTGAGGCCATCTAAGGGGCTACAGAAACAACAAAGAAAACTCCTCTTCCCATTCTACTGAAAGAAGCAGTGAAACTAACGGAAAAACTTAACTGGATACCATCCTAGGCCTCCAGCCCCTTATTTACGTGAAGAAGAAACACAGTTTTCCTTTCCTGTCTATGGTTTTCATATAAACTCCCTCCCATATAAAAACAATTTTGTATTTACTTTGTTGGCCACAGTTCAAATCATGATGCCACTCCTTAATAGCTGGATTAATTGAATTGTGTGATTAATTACTGGATCAATTGAATCCAGTAATTCAGATGATACTGCAGAAGAGTAGCATCTAGTACAAAGACTGTTATGCATTTTACAGCTTCACAGGGAAAGCATACTAGCTGACAGAAGTACCATCAAATGCAATTTTATTTCATTTAAGCAGTCACTGTGTGAATGCTGCAAAGACACATGAAGAATTGGGACTAGACTCCAGAAAAATTGTTAGCTGGGTTACTTGTCTGCAGTATGCAGAAGTTGAGGCAGCACAGCAATACATCCATGCAAAAATGTGGAGTAGCAATTAAGCTCATGAAAATGGGGAGAAAGCCAAATTCTGATTTTTAAGACATTTCAAACATGTTTTTTCATAGTACCTGGAAATATGTGTGTTTCACATGAAGAGGAACGTGAAACAATGAAAGATTTATTTAGAACTCATTTTCATAGATATACACTTGCAAGATATGTGAACAAAGACTAATAAAGGTAATGATCAGGAATCATCCTCAGGTTAGTGTCAAAAAACACTACAGGAGCTGAAAACCATTTATGACATTCTAAAAAGTTGTACAAACAAAACAAAGGTAAGAACACGGGACAAGGAAAGCACACTAGGCAAGATGTAGAAACTTAAATGAGGTAGCTTGTTTGTGTGGCATTTAATGAGCCCCAGAGGGAGTAGGAACAGCTGTGTATTGTTTGGTTGTCCAATTTATCCTTCACATTGACACATCATCTAGAGATTGAAAATATTTCATTTCTCTGGGGTTGGGGGCAGGATATTTCCCCTTCTTAAGTCACTGTTCAGCCAGAAGGGCTTTGGTTCAAAGCTTTTATCTTTGCTCTCCTATATCCTTAATTATATGGCTGGCAGAGGTATGCAGTTCTCAGTCTTATCAATGTATTGATGAGAAATCAGTGATGCCAAAAACATCCATCTTACAAAGTTACTGAAGAGGCATTTACCTGAACTAGAAGCATTTCACACAAATTGAAAGCACGGTAGCAAGGAAATATAATCAAGGAAACATAATAACCTGATGGACCATATAAATTTGCAGTAATGTAGGACTTTGTGTTCCGGTGCAGATTTTAAGAACCCAACCCAGTAATTGATTTACGTTCCCAACACTAATGGTTAATTAACAGATGATTTAAAAGGAACATTAAGTTGCCATTTCTGCTCAACTTCTGTTGATGTATGCACCTGTAGAAACAAGCAGATTCAAAACACAACCAAGTTAAATTTGCAGAACTGTTTCAGTCAATGTTAAGATTCTTCCAGCCTAATTAAGCAACATCCTTTGAATGTATGTCCCATGTCATTCAATGGAATCTGTTGCACACTGAATTTCAGATTTAAGACACAATTCACTGCAATCTATTGGGCATAAGCATGACTAACACTGGGTTGCGATCCTTGTGGCCAATTAGCCATTATGTATGTGTAACATCAGGCTTGTAGATGATCAAGTCCAATTTCCAGCTATAATTTAGGACCAGAGAATCATAGACTTGCAGAAATGGAAGAAACCACAAGGGCCATCCAACCCAATTCTTTGCCATGAAGGAAGACACAATCAATCAGTTTTAAGACATAGGAGGGGTTTAGGAACAATTTTCATTGATAGACATATCTGAAAACAGTGCACCACTTGTTCTAGGCCCAGGTCTAAACACACAATAAAAAGAGGTTGTACAGTTGCAAGGCCAATGGTTATGCCAGTCTGTACTAGAGATGTGTGAGTGGGGAGA
Organism: Phrynosoma platyrhinos; assembly: GCA_020142125.1. NCBI lineage: Eukaryota > Metazoa > Chordata > Lepidosauria > Squamata > Phrynosomatidae > Phrynosoma > Phrynosoma platyrhinos. Next base: position 221,217,193 of record CM034701.1, on the reverse strand, counting down.
GGATCATATTTCTCCCTCTAGTTCTTCCTCTACTAGAAAAAAGTAGCTCAGCAAGGAAAGGGCTCAGTTAATATCTTTCTGCTATACACTCATCCCTTGATTTTTGCAGACTTTGAGTCTGCAGTCTTGGTCATTCACAGGCCGGCAAGCGGGGGGTGTGTGTGTGTGTGTGTAAATGTCATGCATGCCCATGGTGCATGTGCAGCCATTCAAGCCTATGTATGGGGCTTGAATATTTGCAGATTTCCATTTTCACGGGGGGAGGGGTGGTGGTGTCTGGAACAGATCCCCCCTGTGAAAATGGAGGGACAACTGCATTAGTTTTCTGTTTACAAAAAGTGAAATCTACAGTATAGGGGGAAATTTGTAACAGCATCCCCTATCCATAATCTGAAATGGTATTCTACCCTGACTTGAATATGAAGCTTACTGGATGAACTTATCTACCTCTCAGGGCTGTTGTGAGGATGGGAAGGTATGTATGCTTCCTCCAGAAATTTGAAATAAAGGGTGCTTAATGCAATGGTATTGTGAAATTTCTAGTTTTGCGAGATATTTAGCCTTCTCTGTCAGAAAGCTCTAGTGCCTCAAAAAACTACAAATCCAAGAGATCCATAGGGTGAGAACATGGCAGCTAAAGCAGTGTGAAACTGCACTATTTCTGTAGTGTAAATGCAGCCACAGACAACAAGATGCAAATGTAACTAACAGCTCATGTTCCCACAGTCTCATTTGGCTGCTGAAAAAAAATCACTGTGAGATGAATACAACAAGATTTTTTCAATATCATACTAACATTTCCATATCAACCCTTAAGACTTGTCCCAAAATTAGTCTTGTGGATTCAAAAACCCCTATAATGTGCTGAGATTTTGTATATTAATTTCTCTATTTCCTGTAAAAAGGCTATAACCCACTTTTGAACGATGACTAATGCATTGTTGGTCAATGTTGATATAATACACTGCCATGCAATGTTGATATAATACACTGCTAATGCAAGAATACTTGAGACCCACCATCAATTTCTGGATGAGCTTATGGCCAAACTGGATTCAAAGCAAGAGCACCATGAAAGGGACCGAAATAAGGTGGTCATATTTCTCTTAAGGCAGACTACGTAATCTCCTATTTCTTATAGGAAGCCTTATCACCAATGGAAAGAAACTGGAGAAAAGCTAGGCTCCCTCAGGCAACTAGGACACACTTCATTGCTGAGAAATCTCAGAGCTAACTATGAAGAACTAAGTAACTGAGCAGTCAAGACACTTTGCTGGAGGGAAAGCTTTACAAAGCTAACAACAGTTAGCCAGTCCTAGTATTTCCTTCTAGGCAAGGTATTCAAGAATGCAGGTGGTTCCTCTACAGTCCCAGGTATTCTTACTATGTGGTCTAAATGCAAGTGATTTTCCAGATTGATTTCTATGGGATTTCAGCATAAAATGAGCTTCAGTAGCCCTGGCTGAGGACTTGTGACATGGGAAGGATAAGAAGAATGTCACTCTCTTAATTTTCCTTAAGCGTTCACTACCACTGATCATAGTACCTTTTCTTCATAGGTTATCTGGACATTTCATCAGCCCATCAGGAAGGTGCAGTTGTAAAAAATGGAGTTGGAAAACAAGTCCTGGTTGGTCTTGCGACACTCATCTCGTAGTACTTCTTCATCCTGTATAGGATTCCAGGGTGACCACCAGACATCTCCCTTTCCAGGATATACCTTATATTTCAACCTTCTGTCCAGGAAGAATACCAAAATGGTCTCCATTTTGAGCATGACTAAGAAGTACAATGTAAATGTTGAAAGGAGTTTTTCCTTCATTTCAACACAATGGACACATGAAAGGAATAATTTAAATGCCAACTCAGTAAGGGGTTTGTTGCTCTTATAAGTTTAAGCATTTGTCTTGCTCAGAGTTCTGTAAGTATACTGCAAGCCAACAAGGCATTTTGCTGAAGATAAGTTCATCAGAAAAATACAGTTGGGTACATAATAAAACACAGTACTGTATAAGTACTGTAATATAGCTGTAAATAAGCCATATGAAATGAATTTATATTTATATTAGGGTTTTTAGCTTTTATTTTAGAATGCCCTACATTTTTTCTTGAATGTCCTTCATTTTGAGGTGCCTTGCCCTCTCCTCTGTGGTTATGACATCTGGTCACCCTGCAGGATTCCAGCCATACTGTCCACACATACATCAATGGAGAACAGTCATTCTATAGCTGTTGTTGAATTCCAGCTCCTGTTACCCCATACAGTATAGCTAATGATCACAGATGATGGGCATTTTCAAATGCATGGGTCTAAAGCTGCCTGGAAGTAATGAAGAGCCATTCCGGCGGTGAAAACAGCAGCCGCCGGAATGGCTCCTGATTGCTTCCGGCAGCAGCAACTCTAATTCCTTTTAAGAAAAGGAATTACAAACACCGGGGATGATGCTGGCCAGCGCCGGGGATGGCGCTGGATGGGGCGGGGCGAGGGCGGGGCTTGCTGCGACATCGTGTGAACATGCTTAGCAAGCCCCGGACTGACGCAGGATAGCGCCGAGGATGGCGCTGGATGGGGCGGGGCTTGCTGCGATGTCGTGTGAAAAAATTGCCAAAGGAGCCGGAGTGGGGCCGGACGGAGGTAGGATTGCGTCCTCCTAAAGCCCCGTGTGAAAACGTAGGATGAGAGAGGTGATCCAACAATATTGGGCAGGCCAAAAACCATTTGTTATGTATGGATTTGCCATGAGCTATCATTCAGTTGAACCACTGGAAGTACCAAATACTTGTCTAAAATCAATAACGGAGGAAATGAAGGAGTTCTGGTGGTGCAGTGGTTAAATGTCAATACTACAGCCACAAGGTTGTGAGTTCGATCCCAGGGCTCCAAGGTTGACTCAGTCTTCCATCGTTTCGTAGGTCAGTAAAATGAGTACCCAGCTTGTTGAAGGCAATTGGCTTACAGATTGTAAACTGCGTAGAGAGTGCTGAGTTCCCTGATACATGGTATAGAAATGTAAATGATATTGCTATTGCTAATGGACTGGATGGGATGAAGGCTGGGAAGAAGTACTACGGATAGCATTCATATACTGGGAAGCTTCTACTTGGTCATCTTTTCAGCAGCAGCAGAGGTTCTTATATCTCTGAGCCTGTTAACTCTTCATTTTAATCTGTGCTAATTACATTGCTTTGTTGACTTCAGTCTTGAGTTACTTTATTTTACTATTTCATTTTACTAATTTATTCATGATGGGCTGTGATTTTTTTTAACTGATGTGTATCTTCTGGATTTTTACATAAATTAAACAGAACTATTTGTTCCATGAGGGCCTAAATACCCTAAAAGCACCAGCTCCAATCTGATCTTAAAAGCTAAGCAGGGTCAGCTCTGGTTAGTACTTGGATGAGAGACCACCAACAAATACCAAGTGCTGTAGGCAATATTGCAAAGGAAGGAAATGGCAAAATCACTTCTGAGTATTCCTTACCTTAAAAAAAAAACAATTAAATTCATGAGCTCACCATTAGTCAACAGGTGACTTTAAGACACATCCAGACACAGGGCCTTTTCAGACTGCCAGAAATAGTGCAAATTGAGTCCACTTTAAGGGTTAGGGTTAGTGCTAGGAAATCATGGGAATTGTTTGTTTTTTTTTCTGAGACATTGAGCCTTCTCTGTCAGAGAGCTCTGGTGCCACAATAAAATACAGTTCCCATGATTCCCTAGCACTAACACTAACCCTAAAAGTGGACTCAATTTGCACTATTTCTAGCAGTCTGCATCTCCCCACAGTTGTCCCATGTCCAAAATCCTGTGTTGCCAGGTGTAAAGAATGTTAACATCTCTCATTTGGTTGACATGAGAAGTGCATGGTACAAATGGCATTATCATAAACTTTACTCCAATATACCATATGTGCAGCTCATACTGTAAGCCTTTCCAGATAATTTAAACCCTCTAGCAGTTGTATAAATCCAGTATTACTTTAGATATGCAACTAAGATGGTGAAAGAACATATAAACCTTCTTTCATTGATTTATTTCACTTCTAGTTAATTGTAGTCTGCAAGATGCCCAGCATCCATCTGAACTATACAGTTCCCCTTTTGCTTTAAAATCAAACACTTATGCTAGAAAAAATGGCAACATAAAGGAAACACTGATTAGAGTGGAATTTAAAGTATAGCCAGTTTTAAGATAGAAAATAATTTGTCTGTAACATGGGTGGAATTTATATATAGAAAGATTTACAAAACTAGATGGAAAGCCTTGTACATTTTTAGCTTGAGTAAGTCAGCCCCTTACTCAAAGCACAACACTGGCATGAGCCCCACAAAAGAATGTTGTGTGATTATTAGATGGTTTAACCATCTCAGCCTAAATCGACTCAAACACTAAATATAAAAATGTGAAGGACCTAGAGTTCCTTCAAATGAATCATGAAACAGAAGCCAACCGGAGAAAAGTAATTCATATAACGTGAACTGCTTTGTGAGTGTTGTATAATATGGGAGGGGTGATTTCATGCAAGTTTGTCTCTATCTTCCTGCCAACTGAAAGTACAAGAAAAGAGTCAATAGTTGACATGATTTAATAGTTCTTATGGTATGCTGCTGAAACAAGTTAACTAGTTATGTGAACTAGTCAGACTCCAACATATCACTGAAATTCATGATTTACAATGCTTTCTCCACTTCTAATAAAATGAGACATTTTGGATAAATAAACTAATTATGCAAACCACTGTATTTTGGTCATAGGGAAGCACATGGCCAATTGACAGAGGTTACAGACTATGTCCACCAGACTTGATTTGTAACTTGGTAATGGCATTTGCTTTTAGTGTGTAATGGCATATGAATAGCTATGTGCAAAACTGGAGCAGCACAATTGAAATGTACAAGACAGACTGTAACTTTAGGATGGTGGCATATTACCTGCAAAATTAAGAACCTATAGGACCATTTGAAGTGAACAGAGCTGGGAACTGTTTTTAAAAAACATTAGATGCTTATCATATATATATATATATATATATATATATATATATATATATAATATATATATATACTGTTAATATTTTTGAAGTATAAAATCTTATTTTTAAATCTTTTCTCTTTTAAAAAAAACCCTTCGAAATACAAATGGTCAATTATCCACCACAGCAAGATTGCAATAATGAGTAACAGTTACTCATTAAATGGAAGTAAAATGGAACAACATTACCAGTGGGGACACTATGTAGCTAAAGAAACGCTGTTCTGCCCCATCAGTAATGTTTCTGTTTCCAAGCTCTGGAAGTAAAAGGACAACATGAGTAGTGTTCAGTAACCTTCACATAAAATGAGCCATCATGGTGCAGTAGTTTGAGCATTTGACTATGGCTCTGGAGATCAGGGTTCAAATCCCTGCTTAGTCATGGAAACCCAGTAGGTGACCCTGGGCAAGACACACTCTCTCAGCTTCAGAGGAAGACAAGGGGAGGCCCCTTCTGAACAAATTTTGCCAAGAAATCCCTGTGATAGGTTCACCTTAGGGTTATCATATGTCAGAAATGACTTGAAGGAACACAGTAGCAACAACAAACTTTTAACTGCTAAGTTTAATTATAAATATGGATGAATTAATACCCTAAAGGCACCAGATTCCATCTGATCTTGGAAGCTAAGCAGGGTCAGCCCTGGTTAATACATGGATGGGAGACCTGCAGGGAATACCAGGTGCTGTAGGTTATTTTGCAGAGGAAGGAACTGGCAAAACCACCTCTGAGCATTCCTTGCCTAAGAAAACTATGAAATTCATGGTCACTATAAGTTGACAGGTGACTTGAAGGAACATGCACACACAAACTACAGTATGATAGAATAATTTCGCCTGAAGCATTGCCAGATAATTGTTATGTTTCTTAATATAAGTAATATGTCAACATGGTAATTAGTAAAACATTTTGTCCCGCCTCAGTCATTTCCATAAACCAAAACCTCACCCTGCCCCACTATGTAATGTGTGTGTGTGTGATTGGTGTGCTTTTAAAAATACTTGTATGTTTTTAATTTTTTATTGAAATGGTTTTAAATATGCTGCGTGTTTTAATACTAGAATTTTTAAATCTTTTTTTTTTAAAAAATTGTAATGAATGTTTTAGTTGTATCATTTCAAAACTATTGTAAGCCACCTTGAATCCATTTTGGGAGAAAGGTGGGATGAAAAAGAAAAAAAGAAAAAGAAAGAAAGAAAGAAAGAAAGAAAGAAAGAAAGAAAGAAAGAAAGAAAGAAAGAAAGAAAGGCTTACCGCCCCAGTACATACTTAATGGTACATAATGGAAGGGTCCTAAAGCCAACGGATTACTACTAAACATTGTATGCAGTGACCAAAGGCTCTTTTGGAAGCCCTCAACTCCACTACGCTCCCCAAATTGTTCTTTTTCTGGCTCCCTTCCCGCCACCTTGAGATGTTCTTTTCCTTCCTTTGGAAGGTTTTGGGAGAAACAATTTGCTTTAAAAACAGGTTGCAGGCCCTCCCAGTACTGTTTAAACATCAAATAATACCCATTTAAAATAAACAAGCATGGGTTTCAGGCCACTTTGTTTAAGATTTTGGGGGTTTGTTTTCGTTTTGTTCAGCATTTCTTGGCAGTCCATGTGGCCCCTAGAAAGATCCAGAGGCAGAAATTTGGTTCCCAGAGCCACTACAGTTGCCCACCTCTGGAAACATTTGTTACTTAAAATGTCTACCTGCTTTTATCTTTTGTTTTTATGTATGTAGCTAAAGAGTAATTTATTGAAGAAGCAAAAGCACAACTCCTGGTACAACATGCAACAGTATCAGATTATTACTGCTCATGCCACTTCCCTCCTTGCTATTTTCCTACTGTCATTAATTTCCTAGTCTGTTATCATGAGAAGGAAGAGAGGAATAACTTCTAACATAAACCTAGTGCTTTAGTAATAACAAAGCTATTTAGTTACGAACAAAAAGGCAAATTATTAGAGCCTTCTAAATTGGAAAGACAAGTAAAAAGGGGTGCTGTCTCTTCCGCATGAGTGAAGTGACAAAGGGCCTTTGCAGACTGCCAGAAATAGTGCAAATTGAGTCCACTTTTAGTGTTAGGGTTAGTGCTAGGGAATCATGGGAATTGTTTTTTGTTTTTTTTCCTGAGACATTGAGCCTTCTCTGTCAGAGAGCTCTGGTGCCACAATAAACTACAGTTCCCATGATTCCCTAACCCTAACCCTTAAAGTGGACTCAATTTGCACTATTTCTAGCAGTCTGCAAAGGCCCAAAATTCCTTTTGAAAAATTATAGTGCTCCACACCAAGTGCTTAAGTTTACATTGCATTCCTGGTCTTGTGTCAGGGTGAAGACAGACATAAAGTTTTAAGGGTGGTGGAGTGTTTGGGAGAAATTTCTTGGGTTGAAAAATATTGCCTCAAAATGCAATGTGCAAAAAGTACATTCACTGCACATAAAAACCTGACCTCTTGCCTTCACCCTCAGGTTCAGAGAGGAGCCCTCCCATTACTATTAGATACCTGCTGCCTAATGACTATCCGGTTTACAATTTTGTTGTTGTTAATTTGTTGTTGTTAATTTCCATCCGATGTCATCTGGGAGAGAGACACTAGGCCCAGCACCATCGGGCCTAGACTATCTTTTAAAACTTACCTTTTAAGGGGCGGGTGGGTTGTACAGTTAATACAATCTGTTTACATTGTATTAACATATCTTTATGTAAATTTAATGTTGTAAGCCGCCCCGATTGCTCTGCAGAGGGGCGGGATATAAATAAATATTATTATTATTATTATTATTATTATTATTATTATTATTATTATTAATTGCTGTCGAGTTGACTTTGACTCATGGCAACCCTACCAATGAGAGACCTCAAAGTCTCTTGACAATAGCTCTGCTCAGGTCTTGCAAACTCAGAGTCATGGCTTCTTTCATCAAGTTTGTCCACATGGAATGAAATCTTCCTCTTTTCCTGTTGTCCCCTATTTTGCCAAGCATTCCTGTCTTTTCTAAGGAGTCATGTTTATCATGATATGGCCACAGTTCAACAGTCTCAGTTTAGTCATTTTGGCTTCTTGGGGGAGTTCAGGCTTGGTTTGCTCTAGGTCCCATTTGTTTGTCTTTTAGCAGTCTGCAGTATCCACAGAACCACATCTCAAAGGAGTTGATTTTCTTCCTGTCCACTTTCCTCTCTGTCCAGCTTTCATAACCATACACAGAAATGAGAAATATGATGGCATGAACAATCTTAACTTTTATTATTCAATGATATATAGTGGGGTCTCACTATCTGTGGGCTTTCCATCCACAGACAGCAAGCCCCATGGTCGCCAATGGTGGCATCAGTGCAGCTGCACACACCTATGGATAAGAAGGTCCAACCATATCTTGACATTTCAGAAACATACCTAGTTCCTTCATAGCTGCCCTTCCCAGTCCTAGTCTTCTTCCGATTTCTTGACTGAAGTCTCCATTTCTGATTAATGACTGAGTCAAGATATGGAAAATCTTGAACTATTTCAATGTCTTAATTTTTAATGTTATGTAAATAATCTGTGGTCATTACTTTTATTTTCCTAATGTTCATCTGTAAACCTGCCATTGAACTTTCTTGACTTTCTTTGATAATCATTTCAAGTCTTTGCTATTTTCTGCTAGTAGTATGGTATCAGAAGCAGCAAGGTGTATTGGTTTGAGAAATGGACTATGATTCTGGAGACTAGGGTTTCCATTCCAGCCATGAAAACATATTGGGTGACCATGGGCAAGTGACACTTTCTTAATCTCAGAGGAAGGCAAGGGCAAACCCACTCCAAACAAATCTTGTAAAAAAACAAACAAACCCTGTGTTGTGATAGCTTTGCCTTCAGGTTGCTGTAAATCAGAAATGACTTGAACACATAATAGCAGCAACAACAACCGGTATTGTGTCATCTGCATATAAATTGTTCCTTTCTCCAATTTTCACACCTCCTTTCTCAAAGTCTAATCCTGCTATGTGTATAATAATAATAATAATAATAATAATAATAATAATAATAA
>CM034701.1:221139179-221167611 GCA_020142125.1 Phrynosoma platyrhinos | reverse complement strand
AAGTAAACCACAATAATAAGGGTGAATAACAATTCAAGTCCTTATCCTTAAGTGTTGACTTTAATCTGTTAAACTCTAGAATTGGTGTGATTCTTGGCTTTCTGTTATGTTTTGGTAGATGTTGATGGCTTCGTTGCCTTTGAGCATGATAATAAACATTTCTGCCTTTTTGGTTCTAACACAATTAAATAATCAGTTATCACATCAAAGAAAATTAGTAAAATACTGCTAAAAACAGTATTTTTATTGCTTATGCAAAACATAAACATATGCTTGTTTATGAAAGACTCTGGCCTGAAACGCATGGGCCAAATAAGGTGGCTTCTGGCTGCTTTGGGGGCGTAGCATTTAGATGACCTTTGGAAGTGGACCAAAAGGCCCATATTCCCCTTGACCTAACATCATCCTCTTCAAATGATGCAGACCAATAGCCCCCAGGACAAGATCGGGCAGATCAGACACCGATGCAGCAGTCCAGGTGTGATCCTGGCTCAAAGGGCGTTAGTATGGATCAAAACCACCCACTGTTTGCCACAGAGTTTCTTAGAAACTCTGCAGCAACACTCAGCAGGCCAGATGGCCCCACATGCCCCTTGCCCTCCTCCACTGTCACATCTACTGAGAAGACCCCCTTCACAGCATGTTGATGTGGAAAGTGGGCACCTGGCCACATGAGTGCCCCATTCCCACATCAGATGCTGTGACGGGGGGGGGGGTCTTCTCAGTAGTGACAGTGAGGTAAGGGACACTCAGCAGTAGCAGGTTCATGGTACAGTAGCCATTGGGTGGGAGTGTAAACATGAGCCTATGCTATCCTGTCCCCTCTGTTGAGCTCCATAGTTGTAGCTGTTAATTTAAATGCTTTTAAAGGGGGATTTGACAGAGTAATGGAGGATAAAGGCTATCAACAGAAACGAATTGTGATGTCTATAGATTACTCCAATATCAGAGACAGAATGTTGAATATGAGTTGCTAGGTAACATGAACAAAAGGAAGCCATTAATCATGACTTGCTTGTAGGTTTTCTACCAGGGCATCTGGTTGTACACTGTGGGGACAGAAGGCTAGACTAGTTGGTCTTCTCCATTGAAACTGTTTTTATGCTTGAGGATGGTGCTAGGTTTTGCCCTTACTAACCCACAAATCAGTCTTTATTAGCAAGCAACTTTAGAATCTGCAGGATGTAAAAGCTAAAGCTGAACTTATTTTGAAGGTGAAACACAAAGTTTATGAGCCATACTTTTCCTGGAAGGGTTCTTGGAGGTTGGGCAGCACTTTCATCTTGCATCCTTCCTCTGTGAGTTTGTGTGTTTGGCACTAGCATATCTTCCTTTTGCTCTGCCAAGTTTTGAGTTTAGAAAAACAGTCTCATTCTTTTGTAGTGCTCCTCTTGGTGGGATCATGGTAAATATTGAATGAGGTCACATGTCTCAACTATTATGTACCAAAGTTACCTGCTGGGGTAATTCATCCATTTAGTCTTGAAATCCATCAAATAAATTATCAACCAGTTCTCTTTTCCTAGCTGTAATGTGAAGAGTTGAACCAATTTTTCAGTTTTCAAAGCTGCCTCTCTACATGTGAAGTTGATACATTGATCTCTCTCTTATTTTCAGCTCGAAATACTGTAAATATATATAATCTTCTTTCTGTGCTTCATTGTGATTTCCAGTATTTTCCTCCCTGCCAGTCTTCTCTGTAGGTTTATTAGCTATAGTATAGATAAATGCAGCTAATTGGGAAAATCCAAATAAGAACAATACCATTAAGCAATCCTAATAAAACAGCTAGATTTAGAGGTCACAGACAGACAGACAGACACACGTATACATTCAGGAAAAGAAATGTAGCAACATGTTGCAGGACATGGTAAAAATGTTGCTACAATATGAAGATGTTGGTTCAGAAGATTCTTACAGATGTAGGAGAATTTGGTATCTATATCAAGCAGAGTGCAGCAAAGCCAGTGCAGTATTAGCTTTATAAAATACAGAGGATGCTCTTGTAAGTTTAAAGAAAAAAAATTACATTTCAGGAAATCCATCTTGGGATAGGAAAAGAGATACACAAAAGAAGATTACCTAAACTTAAGTAGAAGAGCCCCTAAGGATGGCTCTCATGTATGGAAGTTGGCTAGCATCCATTATGAAGTGGGAGCCTCATGGTTACTCCCTTCCCAGACAAAGGAATAACTAAATTTTGGGAGAAGGGGAAAATGACCTCTGCAGGCAGGAAGGAAGCAAAAAGCTTGAGTACATAGATCAAAGAAAGAATTAGAAAAGTGAAACAAATGGTCAGGCATGCTCTCTAAAGTCCCCCACCCCCACTAATGATACAAGCTGTTGATGCCTCTTAACTTTAAGCAATGGACTCATTAGGTTTTCTCTACATTGCAAGGGGGTGCCACTTCAGCCAGTGCATTGTGCAACAAAATAGTATTAGCTTATTCCTCATTCCCACCCCAAATATGAAGCCAGCAATATTTGACACTATCATTCAAAATTCACTCTCATTTATAGAAATGTAATGTTAAATGAAGTAATTTATATTAATAAAAGTCACCATAAATTGTAGATGATAAATACTGCAGGAACATCTAGATGCATCAATCCTGCTGGCATCTATCTCAATGGCCATCTTGTCTTAGTAGAAAGAGTGGAGGCCAGTGTGAGACATTATTATAGGGAGGTAAGGGAAATACGCCATAGTAATTGTATATGTACTTTCCATGTTCATTGATGTAGTTTGAGCCTCTGACTTGCTGGGAAGCATGGAATAATGGCTTGTCCATTCAGAAAATGTAGCACCTCCCCTTTTGCTGTTGAGGAGTGGTCTGTGCTGTCTTCCACTCTACAACTTAAATGCATAGAAATCTGTTGAAAGTAAAACAAAGTAATGGGTGGGACTCAATGATATATTTCCTTTTAAGGCAGAATTGTATAACTGTTTACTGAAATGCTGCTTGACTGTATTACTTTAGTCTTACTCTTACCTACTGTTTTAATCTTGTAAGCCTCTCTGAGTCCCAGTTTTGGGTAAGGAGCAGGATATTTATCCTCCTCCTTCTGTGGCTCTTGATGCTATCATGTATCAGACATACAGTGCAGTTTGGTAGGCCATGTAGCTTCCAACTTGGTGGTTCAGTGAAGAGTAGGCTTGCTATTCATTATTCCCACCAGTCCTAGTCAGTGCTTTTTGCCAAAGATTACATAATTGGATAACTGTGTGTGTGGCTTACCTGTCCAGACTGATCTTTAATTTTCAGTTGTGCCTAGGAACCATGTTAGACTGCTCCATGGTCTTCAAACTCTCTATAAAAATATGTTAGCTTTGTAAATTGGTTTTTTTCTACTATCCTTGCTTGCTCCATAAAAGGATGACTGGATTCTGAATGCTTGACTTTTTTTTAGATGTGCTAAGACTGTAAAAAAGCTCTTGAAATAGTGACCTAGGTATTCAGTGCTCTTAAAATGGGACATAATGTTTCATTTGTCTGTCTTAGCAGGTTTTATGTGTATTGGAAGTAATAAATGTATATATTTAACTATATGATGTATCTTCTTAGAATATAAATTTTGACATCTCTGTGCTGGAGATCTACTGCTGGGTTAGATCTGTGTATTACAGCCGAGTCTTAAGTTGATTCCTCTTCGTGACTATAAATAGTTTGTGAGTCATAGACAACTGCTCCCCAGGTTAAGTGTCTGTCAGCTGTAGACCTCTCTTTCTGTCTTCTGGTTTTCAGTGATCTTAATACCAACCTTTAGTTGGTTAGAAAAACTATACTGCTTAGGGTCTCCTTTTCTTACTCATTTTGCCTCAAAATTTTGATTAAGATCCTTTGTTAATAAGTAAAATAACGTCAGATTCATGCATGTTATTAGGTTTGTAACCCAGACTAGTAAAATATCACTTGTTTTATTTTTCTGGTTCATAAAGGGATGGTTTCGCAAAAATGACAGCTTGTTAATAGTGAAGAAAATAAAATTACTCAACTAGATAGTCGTGAATCCTTTTAAGATAATTAGCTTTTTAACACAAAATCCTATAACATTAACTTTTAAGAAGCCTAGGATCAAAAGTAAACTTGATGAATAGTCAGTTATTTGATCTGGAAAAAAGAAAATTTGGTAAAATGGAAAAACATGGGAAATATATTGTAAATATTCTAGAAAAATTCCACCATTATCTGTTCTTGAACTATATGAAAACTCATTGAACAGACTTTCATTACGAGAGATAATCTGGAATTAGTATGCTGTACTTTAACTTCTTTGGAAATCAGCGTATGATGACACTTTGGTTGTCTACTGGGCTCATTTTAATCCAGTCTCTACTAAGCAAGTAAGTGACTTGGAGAAGAAATAAGAATAATTAGATAGGGATTGAAGATTAACTAATGATGAAATTAAAGTTAACTTTCCTTTATGACCTAGTTAAAGATTTCAGCCAAAAAAAAAATCTAGAAAAATACATAACTTGATGATAATATTTGTGCTTGGATTTTCTTGTGGCCAACACACATTAATGAATGATGCTTAGCAATATTTGATAAACAGTATTATCTCACATAGGTACACATAACAAAATCTCTTAATACTTTCATGGAGTAATATGGCCTGATGGTCTGATGGAGTGAGGAGAAACTAAAGATCCCTCTGCCCATAGACCATCTAGATAACATAAGACTCTGATATTTGGGGTCCATAGAGACATACGAAATTTTGGGATAGTGTTATGGGTATAGTCACAAAATAGGTGTGGACCATTGCAGAGAACACCTAGTTCAGAGAAGGCTGATCAGTACTTGAGAATAAAAAAAAAAACCCATAGAAGCTGAGCTCTCAAAAACAAAATCACTTTTTTGAACTAGGATTTTTTAAAAAAATTATTTTACATTATTTTATTTTATCTGTTCCAATATTATATGCGCTTTATAAAAGGGAAAGTTTCATCTTTACCAGCCACATAACTTGCTTCATCTCACAAAAAACCAACTTGTCTTCCATGGGACACCAACATACAAATGGAGAAACCACACTGAGGAAGAGAGGTGAAGGGGAAACAAATACATAAAAGAAAGAACAAAAGTACTCCCCCCTCAGAAAGCTTATATTTTGTCTGTCTGTCGTAAAAAAAAAAAAAAAAAATTTGAGGAGCTCTTTCCTCATAATTGCTTCACTTTTTGCTTGGCTACTTGGGTGCCCATCTCAGATTGTGTTAAGAGAGGAACTCCTTCCACTTCCTCTTTCACTTGTTTGTCCTGTTCCAGACTAAAAACAGGACTTGAAATTAGTGGCTTTCAAGGTGGTGTTGCACTCCAGATTTCATCAGCCCCTACTGATAACTAGTGAGGGGTTGCAGGAGTAGTTTGTCAGCAGCTGAGGAGTCACTCTTTCCTTACCCTTGCTTTAAAATTCATGGGAATGAAAGGAGACACAGTATATTTTTCAAAGCTGAAATTTGTCGCTCCCCATGTCTAAAGAAGGGAAATAAGGAAGTGAGCATATGTAGGAAATTCAGAGGATTTGTGGGTGCTTTGCAGATACCATGGTTCCTGCGCAACATTGAAGTGCTCATATGTAAGCTGATGGTTCATGTTTTCTACAAATCCATGTTTGCACACATGTATGTCTCTATAGAACATATGAAGATGTATGCATCCTAGGTCTATACTTTATATAAATATTTAGGATTAAATTGTATCATTTTAAACTTGCATTTATAGGCGCAACTTCATTTAGTATATTGGATTGAGTTGGACTGTGATCAGAGAACTTGAAGTTTCTCTGGATTCCCTTGGATACGTTATAGTATTTTTCTAACCTACTTTACAGGAAGTTTAAAGGATAAAATGATATCACTGAGTTTTAGAGATCAGGTGGACTACATCAAAAATGGTTGGACCAATCTTCATCAGAATGCAGCAGGGCAATGTACATTCTGATCCCTCAAAATGATCACATCACCATAAAATAACTTAAAAATAATAGAAATATCTAAAAGCAATAGAAAATACAGTCACCCCAAAAGTAAAGGAAGAGGTAAAAAGTAAAAATAAAAGGACCTAGAAACAAACAAAAATGCCTGGGTAAAGAGAAAAGTTCTCACTTGATGCCCAAAAGATAACGGGATGTCCAGGTGGCCTGGATGCAAGTAGGCACCCGATGGAGTTTCCTCATATTTGATCCCAACTCTTAACATCCATTACCAATCCAATGCCTGTATTTTAGTTAAAGCTACTGCATAATCATCAAAATCAGGCTCATATGCAAGACATTGCAGTAGTTGAGTACGAATTAAAGGATGGTAGCATCTTTTTGTCTCTTATGAGTTTGTTGTAAAGAAATGTCAAGTCCTAAATTATATTAATACAGCAATTAGCCTAATTAGTATTAAACAAAGTAGAAATCTTAATCTTATTGACAGAATCTGACTATAGAAAATGCTATGTGCAACATAAACCATAATAAAAATAAATATTTAAAAAAAAAAAAGAGTTGTTGTTGGGCTGCAAGTTCCAGCAGCCCTGGCCACTACTACCAATGGTGAAGAATGCTGGAGCTTGCTGTCCACCAACTGGATGCCCACATAATTCCTACCATTGCACTAAGGAAAAGATTGAATGGAAGGGATATGTATGTATTGAGCATATACCTGAAACTTAAACTCCTGTATTAGCACCTGCCTCATGTTGACAGGGAGGGAGTTCCACAGGGCAGGAACTACAACATGGAAAACCTGTTTTTCACAGCCATGAGGCAGGCCTCTGGGACTTGTTGAACAACCAAGAGTATTTACTATTCCTGGGAACTGGAGTGACGAGGTCTGGCCAGAGAATCCTAGAGGTATCTTGCTCCAAGTTGTTTAGGGCTTTATAAGCCAATAGCAAGTCTTTTAACCTGAGCTAGAAAGAAAAAGGGCAAGGGAGGATGGCTTCAGCCTAAAGGGCAGACTTACTAGAAATTGTGTTGGGTTGTTAACAAGTTGTTGAGTTCCCTCACCATCTGTTTGCCATTAAAATGAGCTAAACTTGGTGTTTTGAATCTGGGTGTATGATTATTTAAAGATTACAGCATCCTTAAGCACAACTTGCTGTCTTTCCGAAATGCTACTGGAAGCAGTATACGTTATCCCTTGTGAAGGACACAGACACCCTGGGCTCCTGTAATTTATCTGGCCCCTATAAACCTTAAATATTAATAAATCTCTGGGCTATGTATATAATATATTGTCTATTATTCTGTATATTATGTATATTATAATACTACTGGAAAAGGGAATGTGTTATTAACTTTGGGTTCAGGATTGTTATTTCATGACCAATTTTCTTCCTTAAAACCTTTAAGTGAATGACTGTTAAATGATGTTAAAGAAAACCATAGCAAAGATTTATCAAATAACACAAGGTTCAAACATGAGAGCTGGCTCAGTGCTTATTTCAGTGTAACAACTTAGATTAAAATCATTGTGGCAATTTCTCTGAACCTTCCAGTGATACTTCACCATTTAACCATAGCCTGCTGCTCTACTCTCTGACCCTATCTTTATTTCCATCTGACCCTATCTTTGTCCTGTCTCTGCCCTGTTTGATCTGATTCCTTCTCTTCCCCCCTTCCTCTATCTTAACTGACCCTGTTGGACAGTTAAATAGCCAAGCTTTTATTTTTGTGTTTGTTTTTATCATCTTCATGACATTCTAAGGCTTGTGATTGGCTGTTTTACACAGGCTGGGCAGCTTTTTCTTTCACGCCAGTAACAGCAGTAGCAATTGCAATAGCAAATACATTTCTATACCACTTATCAGTGCACTTAAGCACTCCCTAAGTGGTTTACAATGTGGAAGCTAATTGCCCCCAACAAGCTGGGTACTCATTTTAGTGATCTATGGAAGGATGCAAGGCTGAGTCGACCCTGAGCCCCTAGCTGGTATTGAACTCACAACCTTGTGGCTGTGAATGCCTGCAGTACCAGCATTTAACCACTGTGCCACCTGGGCTCCTTAATATACTAATGTTGTTAACACTTCTTGTGTTTCTATATTTATTAATGCACACTTGGACAGTTAATACATGCTGTAGAAGACAGCCTTTCTTGGGTGGCGAGCCAGTGGTCCTCCAGATTTTGGACAGTAGTCCCTGTCAGATTCAACCAACATGGATGTGGCTTTTCTTTTTCTTTTTAAAATAAATGTATTCTATTAAAAAACCATAAACATAGATTTAACAAAACCACACAAACATTAAACAACATAAACAAATTTACAACAATTCTACGAACAAAAAAACCTGCACTGACAAACATCTAGAACTTCCTGAACTCCAACAAAATTATAAACATTACAAAATTTTCCCCTTCCTTTCCCACCATTTCCTGGTTTCAGGAGATTAATTTCTTAAATTACCACTTAAACTATAAATCTAATCCCGTTAACCTAAATTCCACTTAATCTCAGGCATCTTTGTCAGTTTTGACCCCCTTCTTACTTAAATAGCCCCACAAAGGTTCCCAACATTCTTTATTTCCCCCCCAGTTTGACCTCTTAATAGACAAGTAAGTTTATCTAACTCAACTAAGGGCCTTTGCAGACTGCCAGAAATAGTCCACTTTAACTGCCCTGACTCTGTGCTAGGGAATCATGGGAACTGTAGTTTATTGTGGCACCAGAGCTCTCTGACAGAGAACGCTCAGTGTCTCAGAAAAAAAATACAATTCCCATGATTCCCTAGCCCTGAGCCAGGGCAGTTAAAGTGGACTCAATTTGCACTATTTCTAACAGTCTGCAAAGGCCTTAAGTCCAGTAACTTATTTAGCCAATCTTCCACATCCAGAGCTGCTGTTGTTTTCCATTTGTTTGCATACATAATTCTAGCACTTGTCGCCATGTAAAACATAAGTTTGCTGTGATGTGTCTCTAGATTCTCATTTTCACACATACTCAGCAGATAAAATTTTGGATTCATAGTCATTTTAGACTGTAGAATTTCCAATACTGTGCTATGAATTCCCTTCCAAAATTTCCTAGCACATGAACAATTCCATAACTGTATGCTCAGTTTTATATCTTGTGACCATTTTACCATTGATTCTTTGATGAATTCATCTTTCATTTCTAATTGGAGCAAAAACTTATAAACAGAGTAATTTTATGCAGGTTGTTAGTCATTAATATTTCTTCAAACTCTGTATTTACTATTTTTGTCCTGTACATCTTATTGTCCAGTAGGAATCTTTCTTTAAGTTGTCTGTACAACAACCATCCCCATGAATAACCTTCCTCGGTCAGTTGTTCTAACATTTTAAATTCTAATTTCTGGGTAATTGGGGACTTTGTTATTAAATCAGCATAAGTCACCCATAATGTCTCTCTCTATGAAATGCCTCATGAATAGACACCCATCCTGGTAACCCTGGACACAATCTGCATTAGTATTTTTGCCATACTGTCATTAGCGACTTCCTAATAAAATTATTTAAAAATCCCCTATGTATTTTCATTTTGTCATAAAAAAGGTAGCCATGCCACCCAAATCTTAAGATCCAGGCCTTCTAAACACAATACACTTTTGTTTTCTAGTTTAAACCACTCCAGAAGCCAATGTGGCTTTTCTTATATGTAATGTCAAATGATCAGAGAAAACTAAGAGGCTTATAACTGCAGTTGATAAATCATGCAGATATGCTATGTTGAATGTTGAAAATACATACTAGAGAATGAGTGGATGTTGAACAGAAAGTTATAGATTTATTAATATTGGTGAATTTTGGGGCTGGGATATGACAAGTGGTTCTTAGGTTGTGATCAGAGTGTAAAGGTATTGGAGAACTGAAGTGAACTACAGTTGGAGGCTTAACTCTCTTTGGAATGAAGAGATCCAAGCCTGTAGAAGTCTAGAATATTTGCGGGGCGGAGGGGGAGAAAGGAGGCTGACTTTACAGAATAGAGACTAGAAGGCTAGGAGATGTCAAAGTTCCTGCACTCCATGGGGAAAGGCTGAACTAAAACCATCATAAACATCAGAAAAGAATAGATCTTATTTCCCCAGTATAAGAGTTATTGTTAAGAGCCTTTCTTCCTGAAAGTGGTCAAGTTAGTTTAACAATTTGATTTTCTGTGTTGATCCTTAGACTAGAGTTGGTTCTAAAACAAGGATGGGAAATTTCAAGAGATCCAGATCCCCTAGCAGTGATCCCAGCTAGTCAAGAAGTCACATGTTGAACCATTGAACTTTTAGAGCCAATAGAAGTTTTGTAACCAGCAAACATTGTTGCCTTTGAAAACAAGTGTGCACTTGAAATGCATCTGACATCTGAATTGAATTATGTGATAAAATTAAATATTTTTCACCAGCTGAAGAATTTGCTTCTTTCCTTCTTTGTTGTTGTTAGGCGTTGTGCCAGGTATCCATGCGTACTGATGATTCAGTAAATGAAACAAATTTTCTAGATTAAAAAAGAGGGAAAGTAATAATACATATTGTGGACTGTATACAACAGTAGGAATCTGATTGTACAACAGCAGAATCCAATGCTGGAATGAGTAATCCTCCCTTCCATGTGTAGCCCACCTAGTACCACAAACCCTGCTCCAGTAGAGTAGAAGCCATCCAGCATGTTTGAGGGTATTTCTTGAGGTGCACAGTAGAAGAATAGGGAAGGAGGTTCAATGATTTGTACCATCGTTATGTTACATTGGTCTGTAAGGTTGAAAAGTAAATATACTTCCAAAGTATTTCAGTATATATGTCTCTTGTCTGTCAATTCATGTGGAATTTTGGAGATTTTCAATATGACCTCTATTACATTCATACGTGTTTGGTTAAATCCAGTGTGAGAAATCCACTGAGGGAACTACTTCCATCAACAGAATCTTCTCTCCCCACTGTAGCTCATTTCTCTAAAAAAACAGTTTTAGGAGTGCTGAGGGCTGATGTGGAGAAGAAAAGGAACCAAAGCAGTGCCAGCAGAACGTTAGAACTAAGTTTTTTCTGTGTAATTTATAAGTTTTATCCTTAGGTTCTGGCATTTTCCCAGGGGAAAACTCATTATGTCATGGCTATTAATAATGCATTAATAACTGTCATAATGCAGTTCCTTGTCAAGTGCTTAGAATTTCATAATAAAAACAAAGGAAAAGAAAGATTACTCTTAAATTTTAAGGACTTTGAGTAGTTTGCAAAAGTACATTTTTAAAGTATGTGCTTTTTGTTTTTTTATTTCAGGGGAATGAAGCAAGCTACCCACTGGAAATGTGCTCACACTGTAAGTTTAAACCTTAGTTACATAATTTACTAGATTTTTTAAAAAAAATGCTTTATATTGGATCATTGTAATATATTTGAGCAGTCATCATTTATCATTTTATATTTGTATAAAGGACTGTGATTCTGTTTCCTATACAAAAACTTGCTTGCAGCCTCACATACCTTTTTGGTAATACTTAAAATATTTACAAAAATCCATCAGTGATATCTTTCTTGGCCAACTAAAATGCACACTTGTTGCAAGCTTTCAAAGCTCCATAGGCTTCTTCATCAGGCAAGATGTTACAAAGCAAACAGGAGAAAAACTATTGGAGATGTTAGTCAGATGTCTACATGTTGTTTCAGTTTTTAGTTAAGATGGTAGTAGATGGTGGGGAGGGTATCTTTTGCAGGCAGGTTCCTCCTCCTTCTGGCATTGTGGCTATAGGGAGATTCGTAAAGTCCAGGAGATTTCAAATTTGCCACAAAGAGGCCTCTGACCTCACTGGAATGGAGACATACTGGATTGCAAAATAGGTGTCCCTGTTGAGATGCAAATGGATTTTAAATTTCCTGGACTTTGAGAATTCCCAAAGCCCCTTCCTAACTCAGTAGGTAGGGTATAGACTTTATGTACAGGCTTTCAGTGATTGTGCCTGAATCCCTCAACAGAAACCTTGGAGAACTGTGCACATTTAGATTGCTATAGTGAAATGCCATCAGATAAACGAAAAAAAGGCAAGGCAGACATCCATATGTATTGAAAGAAGCTTTTTAAAGTGGTGTATAGAAAGTTCAAGATGTTTGCTTACCTTACCTGATTGTTTCGTTTTATGCATGTATCT
The DNA here is from genome assembly GCA_020142125.1 of Phrynosoma platyrhinos. Lineage (NCBI taxonomy): Eukaryota > Metazoa > Chordata > Lepidosauria > Squamata > Phrynosomatidae > Phrynosoma > Phrynosoma platyrhinos. Next base: position 221,155,522 of record CM034701.1, on the reverse strand, counting down.
TTTTAGCTTTGAATAAAAAATTTCTTGAAACATCTAGGGCTGTGTCTGTGTGCACACACACACACTTTTTAAAAAATGGTGTAGGAACCTATCCCTATGCCTTTGGTACCAAACTTTTTGTTAAATAAGTAATGTTCAGGAATGCATCTACTTCAATAACCTGAGTTTATGTATATTGCTTTTTCCCTTAAAGGAAAAATACAGGCAAAGCCTCATTCTGTCCTAGCATAGGAAAATAGCATATTCTAACAATCAAGAAAGTTGGTCTGAATGATTTACTGTTCAGCAGGGTAACAGTTGAAATGAATTCAGTCCCTCTCACTGTTACATGAGTCCTATCTAGTCTTGTAAAGCTAGTTATCTGAACAGTTTGATTTCACAGGGAACTGCATCTGAGACAAGAGTATGACCACATTCCTTTTTATATGAATTTCTAGCGGATTCTTTCTTTAAAATTTTCAGTGCTAAAGTATGTATAGCTTGGCAGAGAAAGCTTTTCATCAGATATGATAGATGTTAATATAGGGCCTTTACAGACTGCCAGGAATAGTGCAGCTTAAGGCCACTTTAACTGGTCTGGCTCAGTGCTAAGGAATCATGGGAACTGTAGTTTATTGTGGCACCAGAGCTCTCTGACAGAGAAGGCTCAATGTCCCAGAAAAAAATACAATTCCCATGATTCCCTAGCACTGAGCCAGGACAGTTAAAGTGGCCTCAAGCTGTACTATTTCTGGCAGTCTGTAAAGGCCCATAGTTGTTTGTATTCTATTTACCCACATCACTAGAATTGGTTGAGTGCTATTAGTCCCTTTAACACTTGAGTGCTGTAGTTTATAGTGAGCCGTAAGGCTAAATGTGTCATGGCAAATTCTGTGAAAAAGATGTGTATTTAATTGGTTACATTTAAAGCTAATGTTTTTAACAGTATGGGAAAACTGCTGTATCCTTTTGAGGAAGTGATAATTTATAGTTCTAAAAGAAACATGGTAGTATTGCAAGAAAGTACTACATAAAATAATTGTTACATTATTTTTGTAAAAAAAATTGTTAAAATTATTAATAACTTCTCCTCTTTGCCTTCCCTTACCTCTCTTTAGTTGATGCAGATGAAATTAAACGATTGGGAAAGAGGTTTAAAAAGCTTGATTTAGATAACTCTGGTTCCTTGAGTGTGGAAGAGTTCATGTCTTTGCCTGAGTTGCAACAGAATCCACTGGTGCAGCGAGTAATAGATATATTTGATACAGATGGAAATGGAGAAGTAGACTTCAAAGGTAAGAAATAATCTTAACTGATCAGATTAATATTTCTTGTTATATGGAAGCAGTGTGTTAGAAATATGCTCCTGGAAATTTGTCTTTTGTTTCCTTAATTGACAGTCATTAGTTCAGTTAGTATATCTTTATTTTGTTTTATTTTGTTTATTTTATTATTTATTTTATTTATTTTGATTGAAATTCTCACATGAGAAATAATTTATACAGTGGGCCCTTGGTATCCACTGGGGTTTGGATCCAGAAACAGACCTGCCCTCAATACTAAAATCTGTATGTTGAAGTCCCATTATATATAATGGCATAGTAAAATCACGTCCCTTATATATAATGGCAAAATCAAGAATTGCTTTTTGGATTTTTGAGGGGAGAATGAGGGAGATTTTTAAGCCATAGATGGTAGAATCTGTGGATATGGAGGGCCAGATGTACATAGAACAAGGAACAGTTAGGAATCAGTTTGATGCACTATTAGAAAACATTTTTTTCCATTACAATACATGCTAATGATGAGCATGTTTCAGTTCAACGCATCTTTACCATATCAAATGTGTGAACTTGTTTGTGAATTAAAAGAATAAAAAGTGGTGAGGGGAAGGAATCTGACAGAACCTTTAAGATTGACTTATACTTTACAATGAACTTTCCACTTCCTCAGATACACTTGGAAAACTTGTTTGTGAAATATGCATTACTAATTGCTTGCTTGACAAAACAAACAAAAATTCTCCCATCATTTCTCTTTTGAAAAAAAACAGTGGCTCAGGGGGAAGGCAGTTTTTGTCTGCTCCCCCTCCCCATTGCACCAGAGGTGACATCACATTACCTTTTGCTGATACGCATATCCCTCACTCCCAAATATCTTCCTGACAGCTTTCAGAGTTGCTTAAATGCTCCTTCTAGAGTCGGGGACCTGATGAGTGGAGCAGACTGTGACATGAGATGCTGAGAGAGAAAGGGTGCTTTGTAGAAAATGGAGGAAACACACAATCTGTCACTGAGGCAGAAGTGGTGTCTGCTCAACTTTCAAAAACTTTCTCTTCCCTATCAGCACCTTGTGCTACAGCCAACTCCACCAAACAGAGTTCCCAAATTCTTTGGCATTTTATGAGATGCCAAAAGGCCCATGTTCCCCCCAGCCTTATGTTATCCTGTTTAGATGATGCTTGCAGTTAGCCCCGGGCAAGGACTGGGCAGAGTGGATGTGGTTGCAGCCTGATCCCAGGTCAAAGGGGCCTTAGCTTTCATCTAAATGGCCCCTGTTTATCATGGACTTTTGTGGAAACTCCACAGCAAACCTCGAGAGACCAGACAGCCCTGTGCACTCCTTAGTTCCTTGTGCCATTGCTACTAGTGAGAAGACCCTGCATCATCGCATCTGATATGGAAACGGGGCCTGGCACCGCACCCTCTTTCCACATCAGACACAGTGATGGGGGTTTTCTCACTAACAGCACTAGCAGAGGGGTGTACAGCAGTAACGGGTCCATGATGTAGCAGTAGGTGGGCATGTAAACCTGGGGACTGATCCAAGTTGAAACCCAGGCCAGGTTAGTATGGATCAGGCCCATACTATCCTGGTTTGTCTGCTCAGACAGACTACCTAAAATCCCAGTAGGAGTGAAAAAGTCAATTTTCTTTCATGGGTGGATTAGCCACCCCCCTTTTTTTTTTTAATGAAAGCTGGGGTTTTCAGAAATCTTTTAAGCCTGTAGGACCTTGTCAGAGTTAGACTACATTTTTTTACATTAAGATTTGCTTCTGAAGAATGGTAGAGATACTTATGTAAATCAAGAAGGAGTAATCTTACTGACTATATTCCAAATTCTGAGAAATTTAAAATATTTTATAAATGATCTTCTTGCCTGTATTTTCTAGAATTTATAGAAGGAGTCTCCCAATTCAGTGTCAAAGGTGACAAGGAACAGAAGTTAAGGTGTAAGTATTTTTATTCTTGGCATAGTTTGAAGATAATTTTTTGTAGTTAGAATCTCCCCCTCCCCTGAAATTGTTACATATTTTAATGAAATAAAACAGTGATTATTTTGAAATACCTTGAACCTAAACTTTCTGCTTAATTATGTGAGGAATGCAATCTTTTATAGTCTGAAGTGATGTTTGCAGCCTTTTCAGTAGATGCTATCTTGATGACTGAATTCAACATAGGGATATTTTTGATTTAAAGGTACTGTACTTCAACAATTTTTCTCCATCACACTTTCTACATGATAACATGACCTTTAGTAAAAAGTCAAGTACAAAATCCTTTTTGTCCCTTCCTCAGTAACATATTTTGTTACTACAAAATCTGGGCTTAACTCTGTCATATAGGAAGATCACTGTGACATTGGGTTAGTTTTAATAGTGAAATTTTGAATTGAGATGTAAAAAACAATGTATTTTTTGTCTGCTAACAGTATATTACTAGGATATTTGTTAGAAGACCCATTGAAATACATAGAATATTGTTCCAGCTAAGTAAGTTTGTGCTTTCAGCTTTTAACTTGCTAAATTTTAAATAGGGCCTTAGAAAGCACATTATATAGCCAAGGGAATACAACAACAGTGTAAGCAAAATATACCAGTATTTAGGTTTGAAATGCTACAGATACTGTTCTATATATATTAGGTATATTCCATCATAGCTGTTTGTGTAGTCAGGCCAGGTTTGGATAATCATTGAAATAAATTACCCCAAAACTTAGCTCAACTTCTATAATAAGGAATGTTTATGATATTTAGCTGTTCACAAATTAGAGAACTGTCATGCTAGGATCAGATAAGACTATTGGCAGGGAAGGGAGCTGAGAAAGGCGAAGGAAATAATTTCACAATGGTAACTGTTAGTCTGTGTAGAGTTCAAGAGAAAAGGCAAGCGTGGAATACAGCTGGAAATATTCAACCGGAGGGGGGGCGGAATCTCCAGAAAAGTCATATTTGGTACAGAGGTTTTTCTTACTTTTTCCCCCCTTGTAGTTGCTTTTCGTATCTATGATATGGACAAAGATGGCTATATCTCCAATGGGGAGCTCTTCCAGGTTCTGAAGATGATGGTTGGGAACAATCTCAAAGATACTCAGTTGCAGCAAATCGTAGACAAAACCATAATAAATGCAGATAAAGATGGTGATGGAAGAATATCCTTTGAGGAATTCTGTGCTGTAAGTTCTTTTTAACACATTTTTATTCTCATACACCTTCCGTTCATTTTCATCACATGTCCAACTTAATTTACTTTACCACTTACATTCCCCATTCTTTCAGCTTTTGTTGTTGTTGTTGTTGTTGACATTTATTAAAGACTTTTCCAGTGAGATGGGGAAACTGTGACTCTTCATATATTTTTGGATTCCAGCTCCCAGTGGCCTCAGCTATCATAGATGTGGTGTGTGTGTGATGATAGCTTAATTATTATAAATTAATTAATAATTAAGGAATCCAGTGAGAGCCATGAGGTGCTATCCCCTGCTGTGCAAGATAACTATGTTTTAGTTCTTGTCCTTTTCCTAAAAACACTTTATTCTTTTCACTGCCCTCTTGCATATCTAATCAAGTATGTCACATATGCTGCTTGCTTATTTGATAGAATTATCTTTTTTTGGCTTTCATTTTGGCTTTATGCTACTGTGAGTACTAGCAGACACTATAGGGTTAAAACTATTTGTTTAAAAAAGTAACTGCATATGTAGTAGCAAAGTGATCTGAGGAATCTAAAGAACGTTATCACAGTTCCATTTTACAAGTTGTATTAGCTGGTTCTAGCCTAATTGTAGGTAAGTTTAGAATGAATTATCTATTTTGAGATGTTTTTTAAAAATTCCAAAAGTTTGTTTATTGCATCTTGGCCCACTGGGGTTTATGTGTGTAACATCTAAAGACATTCTTTAAAAAAGAGATCAGAACAATATTTTTAAAACCAGTCACAAGTAAAGCAGTTAAGGACATAGGAAAAAACACAGCCTTGGCTACCTGCTGGAAACTCAGCAGGGATGGAGCTAGCCTGACCTCCCGCAAGGAACTTCCATAACTGAAGTGCTGCTGCTGAGAAATCTCCCTTTCACGTACTTAATCAATCTAGTCTTATCAGGATAGTGGGACATGTAGCAGAACTTCTGAACATCAGAAATTCCAGGGCAGCTCATAGCAAGAGGAGGAGCTACTGGTCTTTCAGATATCCTGGTCCTATCCATTTAAGGCTTTGTATGTCAATACCAGGAGCTTGGAAATGGACTGGTACAGTACCAGTGATAATATGGTCTCTGATATGCACACCAAATAACAATTAAGCTACTGCCTTTTGCTCAGACTGCAGCTACTGAATACTTTTCAAAGGGAACTTCACACAGAGTATATTACAGTAGTCTAATCAGGAGATAAGTAAAGCAGGGACAACTGATTAGATCCACCTTCCTAGAAATGGTAGCAGAGGCATTCCTGGCAGCTCCCTGGCTCCCCAAGAGCATTTGAACCTTTGAGCCTGTTCTTTTAGAGAAAGCACAACCCTATCCAGAACAGGTTATGGAGAGGTTGTTGTAGATGTGTTTAGATGAAAGCACATTTCAGAAAAGAACATCAAGGTCAATTTATCTAGAAGACTTATGTTACCAAGAAATGTTCTGCTGTGATTCTAATTGTCATTATATTCTTACACCAACATCTCAGGTTGTAGGAGGCCTAGATATCCACAAAAAGATGGTGGTAGATGTGTGACTCTTTAGGACACCACCCAACACTTTTGCTTTCTTCTCCATCTTTGAAGATCTGCTCAAGACGTCCAGCAACGCTCTCTGTGTATTTAAATGGAAGTATTTTTCTCTGTGAAGCCACATTTTCCAACATGAGCCTCATGAAGCCAACTAAGTGTTATTGAACTTTTATTCTCTCAATAACTTAAGTGTAGCACTTTAAAGTCTGAAGGACAGCAAGATGGGAAGAGCATATCAGTGTGGTGGAGAAAGGGAAGGGGGTTGGCTTTTTAATTTATTTTTCTCATCTTTTATAACAAGAAAATATCTATCTATATATATGTGTGTATTTATATATAGATATATATGTAGCTTTCTATATGTAGTAGTTAAGTGGGCTTTAATTTAATATACTTGATTCAGAAACAAACTAGAGTATAAAGTGCCAAGCAGAACATTTAACAGTTCGATATATGGATATACATCTTTACTTTTATGTCACACAGTTTTATATATATATACATATATATATATAGTAGAAAATGTAAAGTTTTAAATGGTTGTTAGGTCAACTCTTTCCTTTTTCCTGTGATTATTTCAGATATTTATATATTGACTGGCTGAGATAGCATTGCTTCCTGTTAATTTACCTTAATTACATTTTTGTAAGGCAGGAAACCTCAGTTTGTTTATATATACCTGTTGATATATTACCAGACTGCATCTTTGCTTGATCGCTTTCAGTACAGTTCTACGTAGTAGTATGAGAAAATGTAATTTAATATTCATGCCAAGAACTAAGTCCTTGTGTACCAATAGGGTTTACTTATGGCCATTTCATCATTTCACTTACTAACTGGATGCAGTTGCACATAATATACCCGTAGTTGCATTAAGTACACATAAAACAGTTGAAAGCATTTGCATTTGTTCTCAGCATGTAGCTTAATTAAAAATTTAGGATTAATAAGGTAAATGTATGGAATTCCCATTGCACAGTGAGACTATAAAATTTACCTTGCCATGATGTTGTTTCAAGCATATAGTTTCCCATATGCATTTAATGTGGTAGTATAAGTTGCATAGAAAAACTGGTAATATTTTATATATGTGTATATAGGATTATTATGGGGAAAACATTTAGCCTATGCCATAGGAAAGGGGGAAAGCTTCATTACATTATCTAAATTTATACCTCTTTGTTTTTCTCCAGTTCTTCACTTGGAGATATTTTTTTTTCTAGATTTGTCCATATCATGATTTGTAATGGATAGTAACTTGATATGTGTGATATAAAAGTAGCGAGCCATGTTATACAACTTGATATCATCCCTTTCCTTTTCTGCAATGGTACTTATTGGCTAGAAAGAAAAGAAATACCATTAGATTTTTTAGGATAGTAGACCCTTTCCTGTATAGCAGTTTTTCTATTTTAAAAGGTTTTATAATCAGCAGTGGAAAGGGCAGGTTGTATGAATTAAATCAAGTTGCCTGCCTGCCGTAGCTGTTCCTTCAGCTGAGTGCTGCACATCATGGGCTCTGTCTGTGAGAGAGAAATCCAGGTGCTTGGTGTCCTTGCATGACATGAAGTTTTGCATGTAGATCGATTTGAAATGTTCCTCTTGTTTACATGATTTGCATAATTTTTAAAAAAATAATGTTGCCAAACTTTGGTAAATGTTAAAACAGAATCTCCACTACATGTAACTTTCTTCCTCTGGATCAGTACGTGGCTTATAATCCCAGCCAGTGGTTCTGTCTGTTCCAGTGTCAACTGCCATGTGCTCTGCTTCAATGGGGAACTGTCTTTTGTGAATTTTTTTGTACATAAGTATTTGTTACAGACATTTTAGCAAATGCTTTCTATTTCTTAATTGCTTGTGCATATCCTGGCTGGCGTTATAGAAAATAGTGCTAACATTACTTTCTTATTGGGGGATAAGCCTTTTTTTTTTTTTTTTAGTTTGTGTGTGGAAAATGGGTTATGTTGAATGTTTAGATTTTCCTCTGCATGCTACATCATACAATGTTGGAACTATAGGAACCTTCATAATGTATGAATAAAAAAATAAAATATTTGAACTTTACCATAGTACTGTATTAAGTTACCAAAGAACAGGGAAGTAGTCTCAAAAACTTAAAATTTGCTTGATTTTTTTTCAGGTTTGATTTGCAGTTAAAATAGAATTGATGCTATCTTGCATTTCAGCAGTAATTTTACCATTTCTGTCTGACATCTATTCGGCTACATAATTTTTCACGTCCATCAGGGTAACATTTTTGACAAAATGTGCATTTTGTAAAAGAAAAAAAGTTCCAAGGTAATGTGAATAAAGGTTAACCATTCCACATTGTAAGAAATCAGTTTACTAATGATGTTGGACCAAATAAGCCTTGGAATTTTATCTAAAGATGTATGTAGACTAAAGATTTGGTTTGAATTTGAGTGAAGTGGCCAAAATTATAGCACCTAAATTATTATGTAGCTCAGAACGTCATCATCTTTCAGATTGGCAGACCTCCAGTTTGACACAAAAATAGGGAAGGCTGAATATTAAAAACTTTATACTTTAAATTGCACATCGATATCAGACGTTGCGATTATACATAAAGCTAGCTGTCAGAGATTGAATATTGAACAATCTGTTGTGTTCCACTCTATTCTTGTTTACAGTATTGACCTGGAGATCCTTGCTTGAGTGGAAATACCTCTTCATCACATACTGGTTTAACATTTGGGGAACATGTGGACAAATGCCATGTGCCAGATATATGTACAGATGCTCAAATCTGATCTTTTCCTGCTCCCTCTCTTTTATTCTTATGGGCAGCTTGCTTAAATTAAGGTACTGGGGAATGAATTATCTTTATTGTAAGTGCTCCACCACACACAGATGTTGAGTACTGCACTCACATACTGCCTCTTAGGTCGATGGTAAATTCAGAAAACCCTTACTAAAACCAGTTTCGAAAAGAGTAAGATAAATTTATCATTATTAAAGAACTGTAGGATGAAGCAAGACAGATGTCAGAAGGATCAAACAACCTGAGGTTTGAGAAATTACTCCTTAGTGTAAGATTCTTTTACAGATGAGGATAAAATCATGTTCTAAAAGCTGTTTCCAGGATCGGAGAGCTCTCAAGTCTGTATTCCACTTACATTTAGCAATAAAAGGGTGTCCCGTACATGGACTTACTACCATTTCAAGATTAAGAGCTGCTTCAAGCCACTGACGTACATTCTGTGAAATTGTAACAACTCATCTTCCTGTCAAATTTTTCTGGTCTTGAGAAATGAATTTGTTCCATTCCCCTAAAAAAACCTACCCTGTTAGATTCTGGAGAATTTGAGAAAGCTTACTAGTTTCAGCCATCTTTATTGGTTCTAGTAAAGGTTTTACATAGTTGTTCTAGTGAACTAGTTAGGTTACCTGTGCAAGGGCTAGTAGATGCAAACATCTGTAATAGACACACTTTAAGCTTCCATTTTCAACTTCTGCTTTTAACTGATGACAGCTCTTTAATTCCTCCTCCACCATTGTCCAATCCTTCCACCCATCAGTTCAACCAAATACTCTAGTAAAAACAAGAAAACTGTACTGGCTTGCTGGATCAAGGTGGCTAGCATGTTGCTATCCTAGCATGCAGCTAAGCATGTTATGTCTGTCACTTACAACAGGCAAGGTTGCTGTTCTGCTATTACTGTAATTTTCTCATGTTGTATAAAAACTAATTACATATAGTCAATGGCTGCAGCAAAATTGGCTGACACCAAAATTTATCCATTAAGTTCACTTGATATCCTTTCCAGCTGTGCGGTGAATCCTGTTAAAAGGTTAAAACCTCATGTGGGATTTGGCTTCTTTTGGTTTGAAGAGGCATCAATATTAAGAGGTGGGTTCCCAGGACCAAAGGATAACAGTATTTTGTCCTGCACTTACTACTGAGTATACTGCCAGGCAACAGTACTCTTCCCCTGGGAGTCAGCCTAGAAGTCACTGCAGTGCATGAGTAACTCTCCCATACAAAGTAACTGATGTGTTTATATTTTGAAACACACAAGTGTTAAATAGGTTAGTTTCAGCAAAACACAGTGAGCCAACTTTTATTATACATCAGTTCACTTAAAGAGATTCAGACGTTATGCCTGCTTGAAAACACTGTTGCAGCAATCACTCTCTACACCACTCATGCTGGAGCTGTGAACTGCCATCAGTGTGAGTCTGTTTCTGAATATAAGTCATCCGTTTCTGATGTAGAAAATCCTGGAGCTTCAAATCCTTGGTCTTAAAACCTTTCTGCTGCTCTACTGGCCACTGCTCTTATATTTCCATAAACTTTTGATGGAGGACTTCCTGTAGAAGAAAGCAAAATCTTTGTATTACCAATACATCAACTGTTCTGTACTGAATTTTACTTGCTTAGTAGAACTACTCATCATTTTGTTAGTCATGGATGAAAGGTAAGAAGCGCTTGCACAAAAAGCTGAGGCTGTACCAGCTCTTGGTTGTTAGCAAAGCGCATATTTTCTGCACATTTCAATTTATAGGGCTTTACAGACTGCCAGAAATAGTGCAGCTTGAGGCCACTTTAACTGCCCTGGCTCAGTGCTAGGGAATCATGGGAATTGTATTCTTTTCTCGGACATTGAGCCTTCTCTGCCAGAGAGCTCTGGTGCCACAATAAACTACAGTTCCCATGATTCCTTAGCACTGAGCCAGGGCAGTTAAAGTGGCCTCAATTTGGACTATTGCTGGCAGTCTGTAAAGGCCCTATCTTACCTTACATTACAGTCTGTGTAGTCAAATGAAGATGTCTAATGTGGTTGCTATGCCATTCCATATCTTTACTAAAAGCTAAAAATGAAGTACTTCAGGCTTTTGTTCTGCATGCAATGCTGGTTAATGAAGCAATGCTTAATCTCAAATGAAAAAAAAAAAAAAAAGTGACTTCCACCATTTTCCAAATCCAGAATATCACACCATTGTGCCTATGGAAGCAGGTTCTATGTGTAGGAAAGGCACAGTCATTCTTTTTTCTACAGCCCACCCTGTGCCCTATTTTTTTTTAAAAGTCCCAGCAATGGCTGGGAAATTCAGAAGTGGAGGGAGAGGATTACTGAAAATGCTGCATCTTACATGATACTGCTTATTTTTACATAAACAGTAATTTCATTTCAGGGATGCAGGATACATTTAGATTTAACTACTGTAAGAACCAGACTGGAGAACAAAGCCTTATCTAGTACAGTATTCTGTTCCCACAGCATTCACTCAGATGGTTCCAGAGTCAGGATGTGCATAAAGTATCATATGCTGCTCATGTTCCCCAAGTGGTATTGAGAGAAATACCTTCTCATACTGGAGATTATGCAGAGCCATCCTAACTAGTAGTCATTGATAGCCTCCACTACCTCTAGAATAGGGAGGGCAACTGCAACTATAGATCAGCAGTCTGAATTGTGCCATCCCCCTCCTATTAGACTGCAGCTCCAAGCAGCCCTACTTAGCATAACTACATGCTTCCCACTGCTGCTGTAAATGTTTTTGGACTGCAACTCCCATAATCCTTTAGCAATGGCTATGCCTGGTATGATGGCAATTGTTGCAGTGAAACTCCAGTACTACATCTAAATGTATACAATTAACTTCTAGAAGGAAGATTTGGGAACACCAGATGTTTTTGATGTTAATTCCAGGTTGTGGGAGTTAAAACATCTAAAAGGCTAAAGGTTCTCACCCCACTCCAGATTGATAGCAAGTCCTTAATAAGTACATTTTTCTGTTGCACAGGATTATGAATCATGTGGCTCTCCCAATGTTGGATTGTCAACTTTCAGTTCATCATCGCTGGTTATACTGGGCAGGTGTTGGAGAGTTGTAATCCAACAACATCCGGAGAGATGCACAATTTTCACCTCTGCTGTAGTACCCTGTATCCATTCTGTGGAAGCCTATTTTCTTTACTGTACTGCTAATGAAAGTTAGGTCTACTTTCACAACTAAGGGCCTTTGCAGACTGCCAGAAATAGTGCAAATTGAGTCCACTTTAACTGCCCTGACTCAGTGCTAGGGAATCATGGGAAATGTAGTTTACTGTGGCACCAGAGCTCTCTGACAGAGAAGGCTCAATGTCTCAGAAAAAAATACAATTCCCGTGATTCCCTAGCACTGAGCCAGAGCAGTTAAAGTGGACTCGATTTGCACTATTTCTAGCAGTCTGCAAAGGCCCTAATACTATATAAGGAAGAGAAAGCAAGAGGGAAAGAAGAGGCCAAAAATACAATCAAGAGATGAAGAGAAATCAAGAGGAGCACCTGATAAGGGGAGGACTCTGAGGCTGGGAGGGAAAAATGGGAGGAGAGGGCAGGAAAAAAGACAATACAGTCACAGACACAGAGGACAAATGGGGGGGCGGGGGAAGGATAGATAAAGCAGAAAGGTTTCCCTTCCTGTGCCTGGGCTCTGCATGTGCTTGGGAGGGGCATAAATGTTTGGGGGACCTGACTAATGGGTACAGTGGCCTGTGTGGTGGCAGGCCTTTGCCCACCCCTACCTTAAAGACCACTATTAAAAATCCAATAATATGCCTCAAGAGCTGATGGAGGGAGTGAAACCACATTTACAGCTACACCAATGCAACAATATTTCCTTTGGTGAAAAAAGGCTTACCTAAAATGAGATTGCAAATTGCTGTTCGTGCCATTTTAATGTTCTGGAAAGACCCTAAAATATGAACTTTCCTGTAATAAAAAAGAGGTCTTATTTATGAACATCTGGCCAGAGCTTCAGAGCATTCCACCCCCAAAATTTTGTTTAAGCTGTTTGTAGAACAGGCCGTGTCCTCATTAGGAAAGATTTCAACCACTAATCAACTGCTTGCACCTCCCTCAGGGTTAGAAGTAGCTATGGCATCCAACCACCTCCCATCTACTTCATTTCAGATCCACTTTGCTGCACTGCATGGTAATGCTTGCACCATCTGCCAGAGCACACTCTGCAGCTCAAGAATCCATCTTAATTTGGACTAATCCATTCTTCACTTATCTCTTCGCCTGCTACTGTGTAACATAGTACAATCAAGCTAGGATATAGCTGTCTGCCTAATTACCTTATCATTGTGAGCAATTAGGAATTTCTGCAAGAAGAGCATAGAGATTTGCAATCGCTGCAGCAGTCCAGGAGAGCTACTGACTTCATATCCTGCTTACTAATAATCTATGTATATGACTTGTCAGTGCCCCATCAGCCTGCATATCCTTATTATTTCTATTTATTCAGCAAGGTCACAACATTCTAATTACAATACACAGCCAAATTTTTCTGAAAGATAACATTTTATTCTCACTAGCCTTAGCTGAGCATTTGAAAAAGTCTGAGCAAGGTCTCCAGGTGAATTTGTGAGCTCATTCCAATGAAGTTGGGGGGGGGGGCTGGCTTGGTTACCCAATGAATTTAATTTCTTCAGATCATGTAGAACAGTAATTCCCAAACTTTCTTCCTCCAGATGTTTTGGACTGCAGCTCCCAGAATTCCTGACTGTTGACCAAGCTGGCTGGGGCATCTGGGAGTTGGAAGTCCAAACACCTGGAAGACCAAAGTTTGGGATCTAGAATGTCAATTCTTCCACGATTCTATGTGGGCTTTGTACAATCTGTTAAAAAGGATCTATTGAAAGCCACAACATGTTCCATTGAAAGATCCTTTCAAAAAACAATCCTACACATAGTTTACATGCAAGAGAAATGCAATATAAAGCCACACATTTAAAATAGGAAGGAGAAATGGTTTTTAAGGCACATCTGATGTCTAATTTTCTTACAGTATTAAAACAAGGTGATACAACCAATTGTAACATAACTAAAAAAAAAAATGGTTGTCTAAATAACAATAACAATTATAGAAAATTACAATAGTTGAAGCTTATTGAAAAAACAGTTCTAATTTCACACCAAAGGAAAGTGTGATACTTACGAATCTGCAAGAACTATCCGTGTTCGTGTTACATTTTCAATAGTGAATTTTGTTTTTCCACCTTTTCCAGCAATTCTTCCTATTGCTCTAGAAAGATGATCTCCTTTTAAAGGTTTCACTACAGAGAGAGAAAAATTGTTTTTACTGCAACGTACACATTTTCACCCTAGCCCTAAATAGGCTGACTCTTAAGGCCCAACAAATTGTCCAAAAGAGGGGTGGGCAAAGTATGAAATCCCCAGAAATAGTTGGACTTCAACCTCCATCAGCTCTTGCTAGCTAAGTCAATGGTGAAGAATGCTGGGAACTACAGCCCACCTTTGGTCTAGGAACGCCTCATACCACAGGACTGGTAAAGTGGAACATAAATGTAGTTAATCTCTTTAATAGCAAGTCACTAGAACTCAGAGAAAAATATGGCAGTATTTAACTTGAATCAATTAGGACTAAATATTTTAAAAATACTAAAATATTTAGTCCTAATTGATTCAAGTTAAATAGGAGTTACTGAAAATTTAAAATACTTAAATGTGCCTCGGACTGCAGTGTCAAGAGATTTACATGTTCAGATAAAAAGTATGTAAGTCTATCTTAACTAGGAGTGCACAACTCATGCAATTTATATCCCACCTTCCTCGCAAAATTGGGACAAAAGGTAGCTCAAATTTTATTTCAGAAAGGTGCTTAATCTAAACCTAGGAGGACTTTCCTGTTCATGCTTTTGTTCACATGAGGACTATCAACCAATTGATGGAAAAAAGCAGTACTGCGTGCTGTGAAATTATGCCTGCATCCTGGCTAGATAAATGTTGATGGAAAAACAAAATATTTTTGTCTGGATTGTAATAAACATAAAAGGCATCCTAGCTCCCCATTTAGTAATGACAAACCAAAATAACTTGCAGTAACACAACAGTATGTAACATCTCATAGTGCTGGCGCTTTTCACTTTAGAGACTGTCAAAATCCCAACAAACAAAAGGAAAACTGACAATGGTGAATTAGTTACCAGTGGATATTCTAAAACTCCATTTTGTGCTTTCAGATGACAAAAATACTTGGGCAAGTTTAATACATTATTTTTACTTTAATGAAGTGTGTTTCAAAGCACAGTGAGATGTAAGTATTATAAGAGTGGTGGCAAGCGCTGGGTCTCCAAGGGCAATTGTCAGTACCAATGAAGCCCCAAAGGAACACAAACTGCTCCCACAGCTGCCATTTTGGATGCCTGGAAGTGATGGTTTCATCATTCCAGGTCACTTCAAGGGACTTACTGGAAGGGGGGTTGTAGTTGTTTTTGCATTGCACCGCCCAACAGCCTTTTGGTTTAAAGGTATTGGTGGCTGAAAAATAGGGATTTCTGGGGTGATAAAGCTGAAGATACTGCAGGGGTTTAGGGGAAATCCAAAGTGTTGCACAGAACTGCCTCACCAGGAGCCAGTTATGGCCTGTGGTCCACAAGATTCCAACTCCTAGTTTAAAATATGGTTGCTTTATTTGGTGCATCAGCCAACTGAGATTTTAATAATAATAATAATAAAATTTATTTATATCCTGCTTATTGGCAACAATCCAAGCGGCTTACAGTAAAAATCCCCACAACATTTTATCCAAACTAACCCTAGCCCCCTAAAACAGCATTAAATAGCATATAATTAAAATTACAATAGACATCAATAAAACATAACAATATAAACTTATAAACTTAAACCTATTTGGGCAGGTACGGTACCCTAAACTGCTAATTTTAACTGGCTAATCAAGAATTTGGTTAATTCTAAACAGCGGTGTCACTATGGTTGATGTCACCTGGTGTGGTAACTCATGGTGTCACTCCTCCAAACAAAAAGTGATCTGCTCCCATACCATACCATACTAAATCCTTAGTAATGTTTTTTGTACTGTTACCCATTAATCATAATTCCCATATATCATTGAGTGTAACTGTAATACAGCTGCCCCTCCCAATTTGTGGGGAATCCATTCCAGAGCCCCCCCCCCCCCCCCCCCGCGGAAATGGCGGCTTGCTAATATTTGAGTCCAACTGAAACTAATGGCACGTGTGCGGCCATTTTAGCTATAGCTGTGTCCCTCCCCGTGAACAGTGAGACAGTGGACCCAAAGTCCGCGAACGAGGAGGGACAACCGTAGTTGCGACATAAACAACTAGAAAAATTAAAATTATACCTTTTAAATTACAGTATTATACACACAGCCTATATCTATTCACACATATATAGTTTTGTGTGGTTACAGTGAAAAAATTATGTTTTTAAAGAAAATTTTAAAATAATAGCATTTTATTTTTATTTTATTTTTTAATTATAAATTATACATTTTTAAAATCCTGGGCCCTAACCCTAACTCACTCCACTCACACTAGATCTTCAGCATTTTAAAGAGACACAGGC
>CM034701.1:221116335-221133687 GCA_020142125.1 Phrynosoma platyrhinos | reverse complement strand
GGGGGAGGAATCAGAAATTTAAACAGCGATTATCCCATGCAAAACACAATATCCCACTTAAGATTTTCACATACATCATTATTAAACAGGCAGTAAACAGCAACACACCATTTTTGGGATTTCCCTGTGAATGATTTGTTGCTGCTTATTGCCTGTTGAATACAATGTCGTGTGAAAATCTTAAGTGCGATACCACATTTTGGACGGGATAATCGCTGCTTAAACCCCCAGTTTTGCCCGATATCCCTGTGTGATAAAGTCAATTGTGTTTTTCTTATCTGCGGTTTTTCCACATTCACGAGGGTCCTGTGCCCCTAACCCCAGCGAATGCGGAGGGATGAGTATACAGTACTTTCCTTGACCTGTGGATAAGTTGACCCAGGGTTTGGGGGGTAATTTTGTTAACTTAGGGCCTTTGCAGACTGCCAGAAATAGTGCACATTAAATTGAGGCACTGTAATTTATTGTGGCACCAGAGCTCTCTGACAGAGAAGGCTCAATGTCTCAGAAAAAAATACAATTCCCATGACTCCCTAGCACTGAGCCAGGGCAGTGCCTCAATTTAATGTGCACTATTTCTGGCAGTCTGCAAAGGCCCTAAGATTTCTAAACTTAGACATGAGTATAATAATGTTATCCTATACTGTACTATATAGTATACTATATACTATACTATTGTCGTGGTGTGACTGGAGAATCTGAATTGTAGCAGGACTCAGAAAGAAGGCTGTCTTGCTCTCAGTGATGCTTGGAGACATCTACACTTTTTACCTTTTCCATTAAGCCATGGCTGGGGTATGGAGTTACTAGGTTTAGTGCTTATGAATGTGATATGTTTCCCAACATATGAAGGCTCAGTGGTGTCACTAAGGTTGGTGTCAGTAACTCATGGTGTTACATCCCCTCCATTGACCTCCCATTACCACACATACAGCAAGTATGTTCTTCTCAGTTCAGGATGAAACTGCCTTGTCAGTAATTGAACTGAGATTGAACTGCCACATTGTTCTTCTTCACTCGATGAAATGTCCTATGTCACAGGAGCAAAATATCTTATCCTACTCCTCTGTAGATCTCTTTGCCTTAGCAAATATTTATATGAGCCTTTCACATACTAAGGACAATCACTTTATAGTGGTTAAGAGCTGGGGGGGGGGAATATTTGGAGGTCTACAGCTCCCAGGATTTCCCAGCCTGTGGGCAGTGGGTTGGTGCCAGCCAGTTCGGGTAACTCATGGTGTCACACACACCCCCATTGACCTCCTCCCATTACCACACCATACAGAATCCTTAGTAATGTTTTTTTTGTACTAATGTTACATATAAATCATAATTCCTGCATGTCACAGAATGTAATAATGTGACATAAATAACTAGCACAATTAAAATTATACCTTCACATTGCAATATCATACGCACAGCCTAAATGTATTTACATTTACATAGTTTCATGTGGGTGAAGTGAAAATTTGGTAAATTGTGATGTTGTTAAAGAAAAATTTAGAATAATATATATTTTAAATTTTTTAAAAATTTATTTTTAAAAAACAACAACCTGGGACCTCTCCTTTCTCCTCCCATTGAGCCTCACCCAACTCACACTATCTCTTCAGCATTTTAAAGGGATTTAGGCAAATGCCACAGACCATTTCTGCAAAAATTCAGATGTTTGGGAAGCAGTGGTATCACACACACCCCTTTAGGGTTTCACCTGATGTGGTCGACAGCCCCTGCACCCCCTAGTGATGCCACTACAGAAAATATAGCCTGAAGAGTCTCCCCATCTGGCTGGCCAGTGCAGTGTACTGTAAAGCGGTGCTGCTGAAAGGGGTGGTCCATGGGCTTCTGCTGGTGAGAAAGGAACAATTGTAACCCAGGGACACAAATGTGGTAAGGGTCCCTGGCTGGTGCCTCCCATCAGAAACACTACTGTAGACTAAAGAACTGAAGTTGGACATGGGAGGGGGTGACAAAGACCCTGCTAATTCATTATATATGTCACTGGTGAGGGATATGGTATGTTACAAACCATAAGCATAAAAAAGAAAGAATGGTTGTCTCAACACTCACAATCACGGCAGGTGCTTGCAGACATGTGCTATGTATAAAAGTGCTGAACACTTCAGTAATAGTAACATGGTTATGTATTTCCAGTTCTAATTTCTAATAATAACTGCCTTTTTTTATCTGCCCTGTGACTCCTCCATGTTTTGTTTTAGGGCAGCATCAATAATGATAAATTGGTCATTTGCTTAAGGGTATTTCTAGCTGCTATAATGAAATTGCCTCAGATCTCTGTACCAAGGCACTTGTCCTAGATTCTTGTTATCTCTTCAGTGTCTCTATCCTGTTACCCTAACAGTCTGATTTGTGATGTGAAGTGGTATTCTTGTTGTTGCTTCCGCATGCTGCACCTAGAGTAATAATAGTAGAAGACACATCCCCTACCTTGCTTTTGGTTCACTTGGCCAGGCCTCACATTATTGCTTTTCCAGTGGAAAACTGGTGCATATACTCATGTATAAGTCTAGAACTACAGTTGCCCCTCTGTTTTTGTGGGGGATCAGTTTTGGACCCTCCCACCATGAAAATGGAAAATTGCCAATATTCAAGTCCCATTGGTTTGAATGGTGCTGTGCACCAGTGGGCACGCATCCCATTTTGGTCCCCTTCCATTTGCCGCCCATGAACGGGTGAGGGACGCGGACACGAAGTCCACGAAAACGGAGGGATGACTGTAATTTTAATAAAAAGTTGACCCAAAAAACATAGGTCAACTTATCCATGGGTCATTGTACATACAGCACTTACATATTTATATACTCAATTCCCACACACATGTAGGAATATATGTATTTGAGTAATATACAGTCGACCCTCTGTTCTCGTGGGGGATCTGTTCCAGATCACCCCATGTGAGAATGGAAAATTGCATATATTCAAGCCCCATAGGCTTGAATGGAGGCATGCCCCCATGGTGTGTGCCCCATTTTGTCCCCCTCCTCCACCCACGGATAGGTGAGGGACACAGATCCCATGTCCGTGAGAATGGAGAGGCAACTGTACTTTAACTCTTTTTTTTTTTTTAAAGGAACTATCCCCTTCTCTGATTAGAGCAGTAAAAAGGGAAAGTGTCATCCATCCTGGAAGCACTAACCTCTCCCCCGCAAGGTTGTGGGTTATGTTATTGTAATATGGCTGCCAGAACAGATGTAGGGACAGAACTGGCTTTGTGGCAGGGTCTTGTCTGTTTATTGCCACCAATGTTACGTATCCTGTTGTGAATACTGTCCCCCTCCCCGCAAAAAATCTGAGTCAGCTTTTCTACAAATTAATGTAAGTACCATACTTTAAAATAAATCCCATTTTGGGAGAAAGGGGGAATATAAATCCCATAAATAAATAAATAAATAAATAAATAAAGCATCCCTTGGTGAAGGGCAAGAGTGTAATCTGTCTGGAAGCACTGAACCCCCCCCCCCCCCAAATCCATCCTTTTAATGTGAGTACACACTTTTATGCCTGCTGGAATTGTGTACATTTTCTGGCATTGTTTTTCTTTGCTTTGTCCTTCATATACTTTGTTACATGCCCCTATATTTTGATATGACCTTGACCACCTATCAACAGGTCATATCAATATTTTGGCTCCAAAACCTGCCCTTGATTTAGACATGAGGTCAATTTATAGTCAAGCATAGATTATACGTTGTGAGGAGCAAACATGCACGGACACACAGGGAATTGTCCTTGGGCCAACTGAACTGAGGCTCCAGTTCAACTAGTGAACTTTACTTGGCTGCATGCCTCAGATCCATTCTGGGCAATTGCAGAACTCTGCTAATGCCATTTAAGCAAGGAAAATTAATCTGTCAGCCCACTTTACGGGGGGAAAAAATCACCTATTTTGATTTAATTTTTTAGATCAGAAATTAGAGCACAGTTCTCTGAAATCCTGACTTTCCATTCTGGCTAGCGTTTCTGACCTGTCTGGTGTCACACTAGCTTTTTCTATAATTGGTATGGTATCCCCATCGTTTTTCTCTATCATAATACACACTGCTGTGCTCATTTTGCCTTACTCTCTGACACCATAAAAAGTCTGTACATAATCTTGTTGGTTTGAGGATTCATGTGAACTTCAGTTAGAATAGAATATGAGGCTTTAAGTATCTGACCTGGCAGATTGACATCGTTCAGCCTATTTTGAAACCACAGAGAACTGTGGCTTTTCAATGTGTGAAATGTTTACGGACAGTTATTCTGTGCCAGGCATAGGGAATGAATCCCTGTAGATGTTGGGGTGTAGTTCCCATCATCCCTAGCCAACATAACCGATGATGAGGGATCAAGGAAGGCACTGTTCAACATCTGGAGAACAATACATTCTCCATTCATTTTCCAGCATGCCCTTCACTTTTTAACTAAACAGTCCTAGCCATCTTGATCATTCTTTTGAGAAGGTAAACCATTTTATCATAAATGAGATGGAAATATGTGGTAAAATAATCAGCATGTATCTTCTCGGAGATTGGTTTTCTGAGTTCTCGTCCAGTGACATCTTTCAGATTTCCAGTTGGTATGAGGCCATAGTAGCATTTATTTAGGGCACTGAGGCACAACGTGTGTTGTGTCAAATTGCCACTATTGCTGCATAGCAGGGAAGGAATGAAGCAAAGTTAGAAGGATTTTATAATCCATAGTACAGTATTTGTATCAGGGCCACTCGAAGAACACAGAGGTAGAAAGGGATGTATCCTACACCCTGAGTTTATGCATATAGAAGTAAGTCCCTTAGATTTTAATGAGAATGACTTCTATGTAAGTGCTGCTTTGGATGTAGCCTTAACTGAAACAGCTCCTGAGATCCAGAAGAAAATCAGAATGGACTTGACTGAACAAATGAAGAAAATTCCAGGCTGAAAATCACTAGCATTTTGGGAGTGAAACGCTGTATAGATGCATATGCAGATGGATGAAAGAGCATTGCTATTAGAATAGTTTAAGATGTTTACTTCCTGTTTTAAACTTTTTAATTAAGAAAAGAATGATTTCTGTATATGTATAAGCATAGCCCACATCATGATCAAACAGTCAAAGAAATGCATATGGATCGGCATAGATGTACTCCAGCCATGTCATGTTTTACTCTGCCTAACTGTTTGGCAAGCCAGTGTTGAGGGATCACGCACTGTTTGGAGATTAATAACAATGAGAAATGCTGTGCTGGTCACCATGGTGATAGCCATTAAGTTTGCTTGTATACACAGCGCTTCACTTCCCGCAGAGCATTGGTTGCTGTAGCCATAGCAATATAAGATTGCAATACATTGGCCTTATAAAGCATTAAGGAAAACTGAGTTGAAGCCTTCCTTAGCTGGTTGCTGAAGTCAGCTGTGAGATCTTGTTAAGAAGCAGTTCTTTTATACTGCAATGAAAATCTTTTGTTTTATTGTAATCTAGCTTTCCAGTGAGTAGGAACTTTTCCACATCATTAATATAAGCATGGTTTTCTAGCATCGCATATTAGTTATATAATATTATATAACTTATTAGTATGTAAAAGAATTAGTTCTAATATTTAGTATAGAAAAATATATAGAGGAGGAGGAGGGTGAAGATGGGACACTGGATACAAGGAAAATTGGTACACCTCTGTCTAAAAGTTTTAGAGTCAAAAATAGTACACTGCAACTGTGTACTAGTAGCTTACGTATAAGAATTTATTTCAGTTGGGTTTCTCTTTGTATTCACACTCAGTATATTTGCTAAGCTTGTGGTGGTTTTACTTGATTTATTCAAGCTCGCTCTGAGAGTGTGGCGAACTTGAACATCAGTCATCTTTAATTAGGTGTCATCCACCTTAGATGTGTAGATTTACATTGACTGGTTGAGAGGATATAAATAAACATGCTTGGATAGTCCCCATTGAATACTTCTGAGTAACGTGTTTAGGACTGGGTCTTGAATATAGAAAAAGACGGATTGAAAAAGAGAATAATACATTGCCAATTTGTAATGTTAAAGTTTTGGGAGAAAATTATTTGTGGAAGTAAAGTAATGCATAACATTTTAAAACTTGCCAGTTTCTGAAAGGGTAACATTTGAAAACCACTGTGTATTTAGCCTTTCTTTTTCAGGCCATAGATAGCAACTAATGATTTCTCTTTTCCTTTTTTGTAAAACATAAGGAATAACCAAGCTTTTAATGAGACTAAAAGGAGAAAAAAGAATAGCAGTGCGAGCCTGTGGATGACTACTCAGAAGTAAAATCCATTGAGTTAAATGGGATTTACTTCCTCTTAAGTATGTTTAGGATTGCAGTGTCAATGATGAAAAATCCACTCCATGTTCATTTGCAGCTAAATAAAATTTCAAACCATAAATCATACTAACCAGTCTTTCTTCCTACAAGTACAATCAGTATGACCAATCTTTCTTCCTATGAGTACAATCTTATGGGATGGGAATCAGGCCACACTCTCCATATGTTGCTAGCTAGACTGTAGCTTTCAGGATTCTCCACTATTGGTTATTCTGGCTAGGGTTGTTGAGAGTTACAGTAAGAAACATCACGAGGGCTAAATGATTCTCCTGTCTTATATAATAGAATATTTGAATTCTGCTAAAACTGTCATCAGTAATCTTTCTGTATTTTAATGTTCTAGTCAAACTATTTTTCAAAAGTATCTCCTCCAGAGCTGGACTCTGAAAGGATCTGCATTTTCGACCAGGTAGAAAAATCAGTGTAAAAATGAGGGCTCCTCCCAAAATGTGTGTGTTCCTCCTTTTTTTTTTTTTAGATTGAAAAGCCAAGGCCTATTAAATGTGGAACCTTTGGTGCTTCTTCTCTGCAACAAAGATATCTGGCTACAGGGGATTTTGGTGGAAACTTAAATATATGGTATGGAACATTAGATCTGCTGATTAATATTATGTAAAGCTTTATTCTACATGGCCATATTCTTCTTAGTACATAATCATTCCTTCAAATTCATTTAAATCATCTTATTTTGGGAACATTGACATTTTACACTACAGTCGCCCCTCTGTTTTTGCAGACTTGAAGTCCACGGTCTTGATTATTCACGGAGGGCCGAGCCCCAGTGACTAAAGTGGCATGTGTGCACAGGGCCGCGCAGCCATTCAAACCAGTGGGGCTTGAATATATGTGAGTTTCCGTTTTCACGGGGGTGAGGTGGGTCTGGAATGGATCCTCTGTGAAAACAGAGGGGCGACTGTAATCTAATACTAAGGTTTTGCTTTATAGAAAGATTAATAAATTAAACCACAAGACATTTGATGGGACCCAGTAATCATAGATCTGGTTTCACAGGCTCCAGGGATTTGTGGAAATTTCTCTCAAAAAGCATCATCTCACTTCTCTGCCCCCGCCTGCTAACAAACTGCTTTTGAAATTGGGGTACCTGATATGCCACATTTGTAAGAACACTTTGTCATTTGAAGAGCTAAATTGTAGTCTTTCTGTTTGCACATTAAAAATTATTAATGGTATTGTGTACTACAGTGGGCCCTTGGTATCCGTTGGGGTTTGGTTCAAGGACCCCCATGGATACCAAAATTGATAGATGCTCAAGCCCCATTAAATACAATGGTGCAGTAAAATGGTATCCCACATATAAAATGTCAAAATAAAAGTTTGCTTTTTGGAATTTTTATTTCTTTGAATATTTTCAAACCTTGGATGGTTGAATCTATGGATACAGAGCACTGACTGTACTACTGTGATTGAGTAAATTGATACTAGTTTCTTGTACATTGTGGTGGTCCACATTCCTGAATCAATTTACTTTGGATTATGAATGAACACAAAGTAATTGTTCCTTTCTGCTGTTTAGGAATTTGGAAGCTCCAGAAATCCCAGTGTACTCTGTGAAGGGACATGAAGAAATCATAAATAGTATTGATGGTGTTGGTGGCTTAGGAGTTGGGGAAGGAGCCCCAGAAATTGTGACAGGAAGTCGTGATGGTGAGTTAGCTCTATTGCAATGCCACTGGGTGGGAGAGAAAGACAGATTGTGGTTAATCCAGCTAATAGCCTCCTATGATGGCAGTTCCTTTATCACATGATTGAGTAGCTTAGATATTAGTATTAAAAACCAATATAGTCCTATAGTCTGTCCTTTGCACCCTCCAAATTTATTGGACTGCAACTCTCGTCATCCTCAGCAAACATGCTTACCTGAGGAGATTCATACAGCAGTTCCAGTTGCATGACCCCTATGGATTCTTTCAGCTTGTAAAATGAAGAATTAGTGTGCCTGTGCATAATTCAGGGAGGACCCTACAGAGTTGTCTTTGTACCCTTTGACCTCCCCAGACACCTTTAGACTACCCTTTTGCTTGCACAAAAAGGATGAATTGCTGCTCCTGGAAGGTTCATCTTTTAAACATGTTACAGGTTCCTCTTGCAAAATATAACATTGAAAGAGGGCACAAGGGAAATCTTTTTAAAAATCTGGCTGGCAATTTGGGAAAGCTAGAAAAGGAAACCTAGCTCCAACTGTAAAGACAGCTCTTGATAAGTTCATTCTGTCATTGCCACTCCATAGATTTTTCTTAGCTAGTATATACTTGGTAACAGTACTCCTGGTCAGCCTTCTTCCATTCTGGGTTCTTCAGCTGCTATGCGATATGGCTACAAGGGTACTGCAATCAGATCTACATATGCTGTATGTTCTATTTTAAGTTCCACATGGAACAGGATTTTGACATAAGTCATTGGAGGGTTGTAGCAAACTGATATCCCCACATAAGAGGATGCAGAAGAAGGAACATAAAGCAAGACAATTGCAGATAGCTCTAATATATAAATATATAGTATTAGTAGCTGCTGTTTTGATTGGAGACAGATGGATGCTGGAATTTTATATGAGTTACATTTAATTTAATTTTTGGACCAGATGGATAAATCTCAAAGCAAACAATTCTGTTTTGTTTTTGAAAATATAAATAAATGAAAAAGAAACATAAAGATTGTCTTCTTAAAAGCAAGTTGAAGGGGCTGAAGAATAGTTAGATGCTTGCAGCCTCTAATGGAAGAATAGATGTTGCAAGCCCTTCAGTCAGTAACATGATGATCTAATATAATTGACTACAGGGACTGTGAAGGTGTGGGACCCAAGACAAAAGGATATCCCAGTTGCAAATATGGAACCAGCACAAGGAGAGAGCAAGAGAGACTGCTGGACAGTAGCATTTGGTAAGTTCCCTGAGCTTGTTCATTCTTAATGGCAACATCTATCCAGGAATTTCTATTGTGGCATCTCATTAGTCTTTGACCACCATAACACTGAGTTTCCAGATGCTTTGCTTCATCGACACTAAAAGAAGATGGGGATTATCAGTACTAGAGTTAAAACAGCACCAGTGGGCTTAAACGTTTTGTTTGAAATGCAGCATATAAATTTTACTTGTTCTGGTAAATTATCTTTCAACTGCTTCCTTTTCTCTTCAAACTTCTACAGTATCAAACTGCCAGTTATAAAAACACCACTACAAATGCTGTTTTGCTGTTGCAGAGAATATGGTGTTACCTGTTTTAAATAAAACTATACAGGAAGACTGAAATTGTCTCTAAATATTTCAACTTTTGCTCCACCCCGCTTTGTTTGCTTTTATCTTTTAATGGATCTGAGGAATAATCATAACTTGAGCATGTTCCATAACTATTTTGTAGCAGAAATGTACACCCTTAAATTTGGGTTGATGTAAAATATGGAATTGCTGTAAGAAAGTTTGGTCATATGCTATATGGTCTGGGAAAAGGGGTTCATATCTCCACTTGGCCATGGAAGTACACCTTGGGCAAATCACACTCTCGTCAGCTTCAGAGAAAGGCAAAGACAAACCCCTCTCTGAACAAATCTTGCCAAGAACCCCTTGTGGTAGCTTTGCCTCTGTGTCACCATAAGTTAGAAACAACAACAGTGGTGATTCTGCAGCTAAAAGTGGTTCTTTTTCCAAACTAGGCAATGCATATAATCAAGAAGAGCGTGTTGTATGTGCTGGCTATGACAATGGAGATATCAAGTTGTTTGACCTGAAGAACATGACATTGCGCTGGGAAACCAACATTAAGAATGGGGTAACGTGTCACAAATGCATGTTAGGGTGCTAGTCTTTTTGGAAGATGAAAATTGCAGCACCTCCCAGTAGTCCATAGCCAATGGCTATGATAATGGGTGTTGTGATCCAACAATCTGGAGGAACACATGTCTCCCCCTGCCCACTTTGCTACCAGCCATTGGTTTCAGTGGGCCAACCTTTTAATAGGATTGAGATGTATGGCTTCAATCTTTAGTACATATCTTCTGTGGGACTTGTTTATAAATAAATACATTGCAGATTGCACTTTTGTGCAGTGTGAAGCATACCTGAAGTCTAATACTTGCTTTTGTATTTCTAGGTTTGTAGTCTCGAATTTGACCGGAAAGATATAAATATGAACAAATTGGTTGCTACATCACTTGAAGGAAAATTTCATGTATTTGATATGCGCACTCAACATCCAACCAAAGGTTTTGCCGCAGTTTCAGAGAAGGTACAATATACAGTCTGCTGTTCATTGTTATGATTGGAAGTGTTTTGCTCTTAACCATATTTTTAATGATTTTTTTAAATGAAGTTCTCCAATGAAGGGAAGCACTGATGTGTTATTAGAAACTGCAGAGTAGTTACTAATAAAAGTATTTCCATTGCTGCTGCTGCTGCTGCTGCTGCTGCTGCTGCTGCTGCTGCTGTTTTTTTGTTGCAGTTACAGACTTTCCTTTCTCTGGTAGTTTGTTAATTATTTTGTGAAAACAGGGCACATTCTTTGAATGTAAAGTGGCACTTGGTAGTCCACATTGTGCCTGATAGGGACTTGGTGCTTCCTTTGCACTGCGTAGCATTCATCCATATACATGTGCAGTTGGCCTTGTCTTATTTCTCCAGGTCTTCAAGGATGAGCAGCTCTTGATGCATGGGAAGGCAGACAAGAGCCATGTATCCATCTGCCACACTTCCATCCTGTGTTTACACAGGCCTTACACCACATGGGGGTCTTTGTCCCCATGGGTGGGTATTTATCCTTACTGGAGCCAACAGTTCTGGTATTGAACCTTCTTTTACAGTTGCCACAAGCTCCACCTATCCCCAAGCTGTTTTACATATGTGGAGGGAATGAAAAAGGAATAGGAGCAATCCTTTACTTCACCTAAGATTTAGGAGACATTTGGAAGTAGTGAAAGTGTTTATTGATGCTTCCAAGTTTCCCCAAATTTTGGAATGTTGAGACATTGATCCCTCCTTTCCACATCATCAAAACCACTACCATCCTAAGTTTTCTGCATATGTCAGCTAATGTGACAGATGTAAATGATCTGCCTCATTAAACCATACTGGCTCTGTTTTTCTCTTTGCTGTGATAAGCAGAGAACTGAGGGAAGAGCTCTCACTTCATATGGGGCAACCAAGTACATGTGATCACCAGAAAGATACTTTCATTGCTTCTGGCTACTTGGTAACTGGATCTGTGGGCCTCTGCTTTTTAATAATAGGAGAATAAAGTTACTTGTTCACTCAACAGTGTACAATTTTATGTAACTATGGGACAATACACTGGCATCACTCAATTTCAGCAGGACTGACACCTGTTCCCTGTGGACTGGGACAGACTAACAGTATAACAACTGTACATGTGATTGCTTTCTCCCTCAGCTGACTGCTACAGGATGATTTCTACTTGTCACAACCAAACAAGCATACAGATAAAACAGAATGGGTAGGCTAATTTATATCTAATTTTTGCTGATAGGCTCACAAATCTACAATGTGGCAAGTTCGGCATCTTCCCCAGAACAGAGATATATTTCTAACTAGTGGAGGAGCTGGAAACCTTCATCTTTGGAAATAGTGAGTATTATATATCATCACATAAATGCCTGGAAGAAATTATTCTAGGCATTCCAAACCTTGTACATTATGCTACAGATAAATAACTTGCAGTTATTTTCTTCTGCCTTATGAGAGCTTGCTGTTAGAAACTTAATTATTCTCTGAGAGAATTTGTTTAAATTGCTTTTCTTTATTATTAATATACACTTATTTGGCTGTGAATATCTAAATTTCCCACTACAATTTTGCTATTTTTTTCATGTGCTTTCCTCTGCCACTCAGAATATATCTATATCAGTATCAATATCAATATGTCATATCTGTCTGATGTGGTACAATCACATATAAATATTAAGTGTTTAATATCTATCTTGTGCTTCCCATAGAGACTCACCTCCCCACAAATGTATTAAGCCCAGCAGGTCACAGAAATAATACTCATTGAATACATATTCTTTTTTTTTCTTCCTTTTTTCTTTTTTGTAACAGAATCAGTAAACTGTCAGGTATTTCAGTAGAGACTCAGTGCCAAGGAGTATTTCACTTGATTGCTTAAACCCCATCTATACTCCCATTCTTTCTCTGTCTGGCTCCTATGAGGTGACTAGTTTAGCCAACTTCTCTCTCTTTTACTGCAAGTTGGCTATCAACACTTACTAGTTGTGGGAAGAGGACTGGATTGCAGAGTCACTAGGCTTTTCTTAGCTGGGGAGGGAGCTAGATGCACAGATGTAATTCTTCCTTTAGTAGCTCCTGTTGTGCTTTCGTCTAGCATGGCTGCCATCATTTCCAGGCAGAGCCATACACTCCTGATCTTGGGTGAGACAAAGGATGAATCTGCACTGCAGAAATATAGTTTGACACCGCTTTAACTGTCATGGCTCAATGCTATGGAATTCTGAGATTTGTAGTTTTATGAGATATTCAGCCTTCCCTGTCAGAGAACTCTGGTACTACAACAAACTACAAACCCCAAGATTCCATAGGATGGAGCCATGACAGTTAAAGCGCTATCAAACAGCATTATTCCTGCAGTATAGATTCAGCCTCAGAAGCAGGATAGTTAATCTTTTCAAATGGTGGAACTGAATGTGTACTGAACATGTGTATGATGAAATTTAACATTTTCTTTACACAGAGAACTTTAATTGTACACCTCACAGAGAACATCTGTCAATGGGGAGGTTTAAAAGTGCAATCAATATAGAAAGTTTCTTAATTCTTAATTAAGTTTCTTAATTCTTAATATTGTAATTTGATAATAGTCAATGGGGTGGTTTAAAAGTGCAATCAATATAGAAAGTTTCTTAACTTCCTTCTTAATGTTAGTTTCTCTAAAGTCAGTATTTCTGAAATTGTGAAATCTTTTGTATCCCATTAATCCCATTATCTTCCTCAATTTTCCCACGTATTTTTTCCCAAGAAGAGAAGTGTGGAATAGTTATTAAGGGACTGGATTTAAGAAAACCAAGTTGAAAGATCAACTGTGAAATATGTTGAACACACTTGGGCACTGTCTCAGCCTAACCCACCCTATAGGACTGTGGCGGTGATAAAATAAGCTGCCTCACCTAAGCCAGTCTGAGATCTTTAGAACTGGAGGGGGGAATTTAAGTAATACATTTTAAGAGTACATAGTACTGGTGTATAAAGCTTTTCTTGTTTTTCCCCATAGTGAGTATCCTGCACAGCGCTCTAAGAAGGATTCAGAAGGAGCTGAAATGGGAGTAGCTGGTTCGGTTAGCCTTCTCCAGAATGTGACACTGTCAACACAACCTATTTCTAGCCTTGACTGGAGCCCTGACAAAAGAGGTCTCTGTGTCTGTAGTTCATTTGACCAGACTGTGAGAGTACTTATTATCACTAAATTGAACAGGATTTGACCAAAAGATTTCTAACGGGGAAAAAAAAAACTTTCTTGGATGTTCCTGACCAAGCTTTCCAAAGTTTGTTGAAATATCATTGTATGACCTCATATTGGTACCACAAAATGTGGAAAATTTTGTATAGGGGGGAGATTTATCTCTTAAAAAATAAAATGTGCCTTTGTTTTTTGTAGATTAAAAACCTGTTTACTATTTATGCTGAAATTACACTTGACTTCAAAGTACCTTACTTTCATGACATCTCTTGTACAGTAATACCAGTGTATTGACTTTTTTAAAAAAATATTCTCAGTATGTACTTAATTTATATTGTCCACAAAAGTAAACAATAGTCTTATGATGTTTAGGAAAACAAGTTTCAGAATTACCAACTTTTGTACTTTAAAGTACTTCATTTGTTGTATGTTTGTCAGTATTGTTTAGGTTGCACTTATTTTGTCCATTTACAGTTCCAAGAGAATAAAAATTTAAAAGCTATATTCTGATATTGGCTAGTTGTTTAAAATAATGTTACAGGTATACACAGTGGATTAATGTAATTTGATAATAGTTCTTTCAGTGAGGAGAATACAGTAAACCATTAAATCATTGAGAACATGCATAAGTAAGTGCATATGTTCCATTAATTCATTAAATCTAGTTGGAATTAGCAGTTGGGTATAGGACATTATCTTGACGATCATATTTGGTGATATGATGAATCGGAAAGGGGTCCCCCTACTTCCCCCCAAAATAGGTATAGTCAGTGTGGCATAGTGATTTGAGCATTGTACTACATCTCTGGAGACCAGTGTTTGAATGCCTGCTTGGCCATGGTAGCCCACTGGATGACCTTGGGCAAGTCACATTCTCTCAGCCTCAGAGGAGGCAAAGACAACCCACCAAGAAAACCCCATGACCATAGGGTCACCATAAGTCAGAAACAATGTGAAGGCACACAGCAACAATTTCTTAAAGAGTTTTTTTTTAAAACGTATGTGTATATAGGATCTTTTCTAAGATCCTATTAAATCCTGTAAATACAGCCAGGATTTCATTGCAATCCAAACTGAAAGATGCATCTATTGGAGTGGGCTTTGGATCAGGTGAAGCCTCTTCTGTTAAGAGATATGCCATTATGCTGGCAGGTCTGCCATCTGCTCTTGGCCAGCAGACAATAAATTAAAAAGAAAAAAAAGATGGAGAAAGGGCAGAGAGAGAGGAGCTGGGGTATGCCAGATCTAAATCTCGACCAGCCTAGGGACAGCCAATATGCCAGCACAAAGTTAGGCAAGGGCAAGGGAAGTCCTAAGTACCTTCCAACATCCTTAGACTGGGAGGGATTTGGAATCAAGACAACTTCGTCCATTTTAGTTTCACCTCATCTATGGAAGCTGTGATTGTACTCAAAATAATTTGAAGGATCAGCAGAAAATACCATGAAATGGCAGCATTTTTAAAAAATACACAAAAGTTTAACTATCACCAAGGGAATTCTAACAAAACTTGTATTTTGATTCAGTAAGCAGCATCTAGATTTCCAAAGTACAGAAAGGGGCACTTTACACAAAAACATTTTCTACAAGAATATTATTTTCATATAAGCACATCACATGCATGGAAAGGGATATTTGTATGAGAACATTTTCTACAAGGATCATGTAAGCAAGTCACATACACCATTGCTTTGTTTATGTGCAGCGGAAAGCTGTGAGTCATGTACTGTAGTCTTGACAGATCAGGAAGTATCAAAATACAAGTGCTTATTTTCCCACTCATTTCAGTGCATGCATGGAAGTGATACAAGTATCTTATTTTATGTTTAAAATTAAATAGCGGAGAAATTCTTAATTTTTTTGTAAAGGTACACTGCAAAGATTCAGATGGTGACAGAAAAATACTAGTCCTTAAGTGGACTGTGTTTTCCTGAAGGTCTTAAGAGACAACTATCGTCAATGAAAGGTTCCATTTTATTGTTTAGTGTGTTGTGAGCAATGCATGATCCTCTGCAGCTATTTTTGCAGGCAGTATTCCAGGGACTCATGGAGGGGAGAGTCAGAAATGCAGCCCCCAGTCCACCAAGGCAGTTGTCCACCTTGTTTTTATCAAATCATGTGTTGTTTTTTGTGGGTTTTTCGGGCTGTGTGGCCATGTACTAGAAGAGTTTCTTTCTGACGTTTCGCCAGCATCTGTAGCTGGCATCTTCAGAGAATTCTCGTAAGATGCCAGCCACAGATGCTGGCGAAACGTCAGAAACAAACTCTTTTAGGACACGGCCACACAGCCCAAAAAATCCACAAAAAACTATGGATGCCGGCCATGAAAGCCTACGAGAGTGTTTCCTCTCCATTATGACATGGGCAATATGCACATTAGTGGCAAACATTCTGATTTTTGCATTGTGCAGTTCCTTGGCATGGAAGGAGGTCACAATGAGTTTAAAAGGACTTAAATAAATGTACATCACATTAGTTATTAATGTAGCCTTGATAATATAGAGCTCCATTAACTGATCTTTAAAATAAGGACTGTTACTTCTAGTCTCTAAGTCAGTCTTCTTCAGTGTGGCACTCTCCAGGGGGTTTGGACTACAACTCCCATTAGATCCAGAGACCATAAGCAGAGGTTAGGGGTAGAGGGAGATGTATGTTCCTAGTGTAAGTAGTGCAGGTAGAGCTTACTGAAAATCGTATCACTGAGGGTCTGGATCCAAACAGTCATATTTAGAAGAGAACCCACTGAAAGCAGAAGGACAAGACCCTCTGGGTTGGACCCAGCTTTGCTTCTGTAAGTGGGTTTTGTCTAGGCTTCCGCTTAGAATTGTCTTGATGGAAACAGGTAAGAGCAATCCTCCATGATTCCCAATGTCCATCTGCAGCCCACTCTGTTCTGGCTGATGCCTTAAATTGTCAGAGTATATTTGATGGGGTAGCAGCAGAGACAATAATTGAGAATCACTCCCTCTATTCCAATCAGAAACTTCCTACAGTTGGAAAGGAGTCCTGCTGTCTGCAGGAGACAGATTCTGCACTCAATGTTATGTTGATCCCAACTTTATGTATTCCCAGTATGGAACCGTATCATTAAAACTACAGGATGCTTCCTGGCCTTATCACATTACATGGCAGTCCAATTGTAGAACCGGATAGATAAGAATCTCTGAACATGAGTGAATTCATAAGTGGGATTACCAGCTGCAGAACTGACAAAGAAGCTCTGATGTTTCCCCATAGCACTGGGACCAGACTACTTGACTGACCTTACCTGACAGATAATAGGCATGTCCCATGCCCCCAAAATGAGTAACAGTAGCTTTAATGTTCTGTCCGCTGTCAAATTCTACTGTTATTTCAAGAGTTAGGGGGTTCTTAAAGCTGGATACAATTAGAAATAAAAAAAAAATGTTGTTAATTGTTTGATTTTAGAATTTCTGCACCGTTGAAATGTTTGGGGGGTGTTTTGCATAGATTTGAAAGCCCTATTATATATTTGATATCGATCAGACATTTGAAAGAAATTCATGGCTTTAAGGAAGCTGTGAACAGAGCCTTTGCAGACTGCTAGAAATAGTGCAAATTGAGTCCACTTT
>CM034701.1:221074725-221086559 GCA_020142125.1 Phrynosoma platyrhinos | reverse complement strand
ATTTTCCTGGGTTTAAAAGTCGTCTTATACACTGGAAAATACGGTACTCCAGAAGAGGCCTGGACAGCACAGAATACAGTAAGAGAGTGACTTCTCTTGACTTGGGAACTGTGCTTCTATTAGTGTAGCTAAAATAAAATTCACCTTTTTTGTTGCAGCATCACACTTCTGCCTCATGTTCAATTTATAATCAACAGTAATCCCAAGGTCCTTTTTGCATATAGAATTGCTGAGCCATATATCCTCCATCTTAATCCTGTGCATTTGGTTTTTGTGGCTTAAATGTAAAATCTTGCATTTGTCTCTACTGAATTTTATTTTATTAATTTCT
Source organism: Phrynosoma platyrhinos (assembly GCA_020142125.1). NCBI lineage: Eukaryota > Metazoa > Chordata > Lepidosauria > Squamata > Phrynosomatidae > Phrynosoma > Phrynosoma platyrhinos. Next base: position 221,086,228 of record CM034701.1, on the reverse strand, counting down.
ATCCAATTCTCTAGTTCATAATGGTCCTTTTGAATTCTGTTCCTATCTTTCAACATGTTAGCCTCCCCTCCCAGCTTTGTGTCATTTGCAAACTTGATAAGGATTCTTTCCACCCAGTCATCTAAGCCTAGAGAGTGACTTGCCTTGAAAAAATTGAATTGAAGCACTGAAAAAAGTGCTGAAAAGTAATGGCCCTAAGACAGAACTGTGAAGCACACCATTCAGGACCTCTTTCCAGTTTTGAAGTGGAGCTATTGATGATGACTGTTTGAGCATGGTTTTCCAACCAATTATGGATCCATCTGAAAGTGTTTCAATCTATTCCATATTTAATCAGTTTGCTAGTCAATATATTATAGGGGACCTTTCAAATGCTTTGCTTAAATCCATCCAAATGACATCCATAGCATCCCCACCTGATCTGATCAAAACTGTGAGATTATTTTGGCAGGACTTGTTCTTAACAAATCCATGCTGGCTCCTGCTGATCACTGCATTGTCATCAAGATAAAGTCATCCCTCGACATTTGCAGGTTTGACTTTTGCGGATTTGATTATTCACAAATTGTATTGGTATGTTATCTCTAGGAATATCCATTACAACTCTGGTCAACTTTAACCAAAAGTTGTACTGAAGGACCTAGAGATTCCTAGAGAGAACACTAGGCATTTGTAGCTCCTCCAGCACAATTCAATGGTCAATGCCTGACAGATGTTGCCCACACAGTTGCTCTGGAGGACCTAGAGAGGTGTTCCCTCAGGTAAAAACATAGTGTTTTTGTTATTTGCAGTTTTTTCACTTTCACGGGGGGACTGTGCCCCTAACCCTAGCAAATGTGGAGGGACCACTGTATATTGACAGACTCCTGTATAATCTATTCTATTTTTTCCCCCTGGTATTGAGGTGAGGCTGACTGGCCTGTAGTCTTTAGGATCTTCATTTTTGTATTTTTGAAGAGAGGGACAATATTTTTTGTCTCCAGTCTTCTGGCACCTCACTCATCCTCCAAGATTTCTCAAAAATATTGACAAGTAGTTCTGTGAGTATGGGATGAAGTTCATCTGGCCCTGCAGATCTGAACTCATTTAGGTCACCTAGGTGATTCCTGACTAGCTCCATATCATCCTTATTTTGCAATCCAGATCCCTTGCCAAGGTCTCTACTGATGCACAGAAGCATACAATCCTCTTTGTGTATGTGTGTGTATGCGCGGGGGGAACCCTGAAACACAATAGGCATTGAGTAGCTTTGCATTTTTGTGTGGCCTATTAGCATTTTACCATTCTTGTTGAGTAGGAGTCCCACTATTTCCTTAGTCATTCTCTTGATTTGCACGTATTTGAAAAACCTGTTCTTGTTTTTTCCTGTTTCCCTAGGTAGCATCAGCTCATTTTGAGGGTTAGTTTTTTCCTTATTATTCCTGCAAGCTTGGGCTACACATCTATATTTCTTCTTGGTGGTTCATCCTTTCTTTATACATGCTCTCTTTTTTCTTTTCACATCCTCCTTGAATTTACCATGCAGCCACATTGGCTTTTTCAGAAGTTTCCCATTCTTCCTTGGAATTGTTTGTGGTTGTGCTTTTAGCAACTCCTTCATGAAATCCCCACCCATGCTAGGTGTCTTTCTTTCATCATCTCTAGCCATACATAGTATTCCCCTGAGCTTGATAAAATTAGCTTTCCTGAAATCCATAGTTTATATTTCACTGTATTTTTCTTTTGGCCTATCCCACAAACATGAATTCTAGCATTACAGTGTCACTTTCCCCTAAAATGCCAAGTACTTTGAATCCAGTGACCAACCTCTTCCTATTGGTTAGGATCAAATCTAGAGTGAAGTGTTTATAAGTGAGATAGCACTATATTTAGCACAGATCTCATATGCCTACTTGAACATGCAGTTAGAAACTGGAGGAACAGATAGTAAAGAAACTAAATTTGAGGGCATAAATCTGTCTGCATGTTATGCCATGTTTAGAAGTAAACTTCTCTGTGCCTGTTTTAGCTAGTGCTAGGTCAGTTAAACACAAGACTTCTCTCAAATACAGGTCTGTTGGACTGGACTGCTAACAATGTTCCAGATGTACATAAGGCTATACTGCATATGTTCTTTTTGTTGATGCTAGCAGTTTCAAAGCCTGTTTTTATTTCACCTCATCTACACCACAGCATGATGCACTTTGTAGGAAACAGGGTGATTAGTGGGATTAGGCTGTTTACATGGGTGTGGTAGTTAAAGTAAGGGAAAGTTTCATCAATGTGCTTGTGTTCTGAGTTGGCATGAAGAGGGGTGATCTGTGGTCTGAATGTCCTTCCATGGGTGGGGCTGTAAATCCAACTATTACTTCTTGCTTTAAATCAGTGGCTCCCAAACCTTGATCCTCCAGGCGTTTTGTACTTCAACTCCCAGAATTCCTGACTGTCATTCAAGCTGGCTGGAGCTTCTGGGAGTTGAAGTTCAAAACACCTTGAGGACCAAATCTTAGTACCCACTGCTTTAAACCAAAGATTTTTGTCTGTTTCAGGAACACCAAATTACAGTTCAGTTTTTGTTTGTTTCATGTGTGATGTAGCACATCATAGTAGATCATGGAGTCCCACAATTTGTTTTATTTAACAGTTCTATAGTATGGCACACATTATGTTCTTTCTACACATTTGGACAGAATATTCAGCTAATTAATAAGTGGAACCTAATACTTTAACTTGTTTGTTTAAATTATTACACACCTTATTGCCCAAAAAACTTAAGAGAGCTAATAGTAGTTGTAACAACTGAGATTTGGCCCCCTTTCCCCTTAGAAATAGTTGCCCAGAAGGATGCCACATTTATCTGACTGGAGGAATGGTGATCTTATCAAGGGTTGACAAAGTACAGCCTGCATGTCATGAACCCCCAGAATCTCTGGTGTAATTATGGCTTTCCTCTCCCCCCCCCCTTCCTTTTGATGAAAAACCTCTAGGGGCCCTGCGAGGCCATTTTGTGATAAGCAGTGAGGATGTGTGTGGCCAGCTTTAGGTGAGAGGATTTGGTTTTTCCCAAATCCAAAGTGATTTCTTGTCACTTCCTCCAGAGAGGTCCCTAAATATAGCAAAATGGTGGATGGTGTGGGAATTGGGCAGTCACATCAAGTGATGGGGTGCAGCCACTGACTCTGGGTTAGTTGTCCATCACTGTCTTAAATGCAATATAGGGGTTCATAAGAGTGTCCACTAAAAATTTAGTGGTGATGATGATGATGATAACTTATTTTTAACCCCCCCCCTGCAGAGCGGTTTACAACATTAAGAATTTACATAAATACAATCCCTGTCCCATCCCAACCAACCCCAAACCCTCCCACCCCTAAAAAAATATTAAACAATATTACAAATTTAAAATGACATTTAAAATAAATACATTAAGAGGGACCAACCGTCATTATAACAAAAGTAGGGAAGGAGAGGGAAACTAACTCTAAAGCCTCCTTAGCATTAATGTAATATGTGGGGCTAGTTTTTTAAAAAAATATTGAAGGCCTCAGTTGTAGTTTGAAATATTGAATCAATATGAGAACTGTGTTAGCTACTTGCACTAATGTCATTTTTCTGGGGAATTGAATTCTGCAGTATGTAAAGAAGCAGTGGTGTCTACTCTTGCTGATCTACCTAAACATTTGTGCATGTCTGAGTATGTGCTTTAAACATTTCTTCCTTTTTCAGGAAAGAATAAGAACATACATGAATAGGGTGAAAGAGATAACAGACAAGAAGAAAGCTGCCAAACTAGATAAGGGTGCTGCTTCAAGATTTGTACGAAATGCATTGTATGAACCAAAACCTCCCAGCAAATCTACAAAGAAGACACCTGTTCCAGCTAAAAAGAAGAAAACGCACTAGGGCATTTACAGTTTTGTGTTAATTGCTATAGGGAGAAGGAAATCTTTTAATTAAGTTTTCTTGTTTTATAGACAGTGAAAGATGCATTTGGTAAAATAAGGTTATGGCAGTTACCTATTTGTTACTACATGATTGTTTCTCATGTCCAGATATCCTGATTATTATGTTAACCTCCCCTTCCAGTTGGCTATATTTAAAATAAAGTTTTATTTATTTAACAAAGAATAATAACACCAAGCAGGATTTCCCTCAGTGTCCTATCTGCATTTGTGGTTTTGGCTTTTTACCAAGTTAGAAGATACGTATGTGTTACCCTAAGCTTTCTTTCGGGTTGGATTACATGTTGCTGTTTTCTTTCATCCTTGATCTGTTAAACATGACATGGTATCTATACTTGAGCAAGCTGAAAAGCAGCACAGGTAAGCCTGCAGATTGCTCTGCCAGTGCTCAGACGTATCAGTGTGTTGGCATCCAGTGTTTGTGTGCTTAGGACAAACTGGCTTAGTTGCCAAAGTGTACAAATAGGTACATTTGTTAAATATCTACTTGAATAAATTAGCTCTAGTAAATCACAGGCTCATTGGTCTTATAGCTGAACTGAGTGCTTTTCTAGTTAACTGTCACTGCACTGTTTTGTTCTCTCTGTTGCCGGCTAAAGCAGTAGTGACCTGGGGCAGGTTATAATGGCTAAAACATTATTATCCACTGCTAACTTTAATCTATGTTGACCTTTAATAATTGCTGTTCCACATGGGACTGAAATGCTATATGAAATAATCTTAGGCAAAGTTTAAACATTTGTAAGTTTGTTATAATGGTATACAGTAAATACTAAACCTCCTCACTGATTTTTGAATAATATGATGAAATGAAGAGTTCCTTAGAATGTATCAACGCTGTAGAAATAATGTAATTTGACACTACTTTACTGCAATGGCTCCATCCTACAGAATCCTGGGATATGTAGTTTTTGTCAGAATCCTGGGATATATAGCTGGGATGAGGCACCAGCACAGACAGAGAAGGCTTAAGACCTTGTAAAACTACAAGGTCTACATAGGATGGAGCTACAACACTTAAAGTGGTGTTGAACTGCATTGTTTCTACAATTAGATAGTGAGCAGTCCTGTTAAGCTCTCTTTTGAGCTTCCCATAGCTGATGCTCAGTTTCACTTTCCAGCCTACTTACATTCCTGGGACATCATAAAACATTCTTGTTACAGATAATTTATTGAAGAGGATATTTAATAAACACCACACAAACACTGGATCCCAACAACAGCATATAGTGTGCTACAAAAATCAAATTGACACACTTGCAAACAAAACAAAACAAAATCAGCCTAAGGAATGTCCCCAGAAGCCTTCAGGCACTATGTGTCTGCTCTAGCTCCAAATAACCCCCCTCCAAAAAACAAAACAAAACCCCAACCAAAACCTGGAAGAGACCTTTTCACCTCTCCCAAATTAGAAGAAAAGGGAAAGTGATGTCTGTTAGGGAGCATGAAAGTGGAATGGGGTGGCCCCAAGAACCTCACCGACTTCCCACCCTATTGTACACCAAGATGCCCAAATGTCAGACTTTAAAAGCAGGGATTCTTAATCTGTGCCCATGGATAGTCTTTACAAAGTCCTTGAATTGGTTGCCAATTGTTTTTTTGCTTTCTGTTAACTTTGAAATGGTATTTGTGATATATATATGTTTTAAAAAGTCAAAATGTTATTGTCATGCGCCTTCAAGTCGTTTGATTGTTGTGACCCAAAGGTGACCCTATCACAGAGTTTTCTTGGAAAGTTTATTCAGAGGGGGTTTGCCATTGCCATCACTCCTGAGGCTGAGAGAGTGTGACTTGCCCAAGGTCACCCAGTGGTTTTCCATGGCTGAGCTGGGATGCAAACCCTAGTCTCCAGAGTCATAACCCAACACTCAAACCGCTACACCACACATGGCTCTTACTGGTATGTTGCAAACAAAGATAAAGTGACATAGGACATCTTTGTTGCCATGTTACAAGACAGAAACTTGCAACTTTCATCAGATGCCAGAAAGGATCTGTGATCCTAAAAAAAAGTTAAGATCCACCACTTTGATGTAATCAAGTTCATTTGCATACACTTGCTCTCTTTTACAGCTAACCATGGGAATGGTGGCACTGCAACCTCGATCATGAGAAGTCCTGATGAGAGTCTCTGCGTCTGCAACCTCCTCTCCCCAACCTCTGAGATTTCAGTATTTGCAGCAATAAGGGCCTCATTTTGAAAATGTCACACAGACAAGCTATTTGATTTCTTCAGGATGCTCAGAGCCTTCTGTAAAGACACTCTTATATGAGTCATTTAAGGACTCTGCCTGTAGCTCTTAAGCCCTTGTATTGATTTACAAACAGATTCTGCAGAGGTGTCTGTTAGGTAAGCAAAAAGTGCAGGTTTGGACTACCCTTTTCCAGTGTAAATGATCCCCCCCCCCCAAGGTCTAGCCATGTGAATGCAGGCTCCTGATGGCCACATTGCACTCTGCTATTTTCCACACTCAATTTACGTTGGGGCTCTATCGTTTGTCATTCTCTTTTAAATGTTGGTTTTAAATCAGGGTATGTTAGATTTCCTCTGTTTCACTTCACTAAGAGCAATCTTTCTCATGATTGTTCTGCAAATTTACTCCATAATGTGGCTACGTCTCATCTAAAGTGATTAGAACGAGATGCTGTCGCCAGCACTTGTTTCTCTTGCTGAACACTTAAGCACTTATTTATTTAATGCTTTTATACTGCAAAACTGTTTTCATGATCAGACACTGAGGTCAAATAGAAGATCATTCATTCATTTTTAAAATACAAATTAAATATTTGATAATGACTGACAATTATAGTACAAATTACCTAGGTGTGCAGCTACACAGGAACAATAATACTGCCTGTGTTGCTCTGGGATGATCTGATAGGAACTCATAATTATTTCCCCTAAAGCTTTATTTATATGCTCCTTTTTGCACTGTAAATTGTACCCAAAGCTTTCACAATAAACATTAACTAATCAAAATACATAAAATACATAACGCGGGGGAAAGGCTTTATTGAGAATGTATCAAAGTGAAATGAGCTACAGTAAAAGTCAACAATTCAGTAAACGTAGGACAGGTTCCTTGTCACAATGGAATAATAGAGACATTGAACACATAGCAAATATAGAAAAACAATCAAATTTAATAGGCCAGTGGATACAAATAAAAGTCTTCTGGAGGTGTGGATGATAACAAGTAACCAAACAAACAAGAGCCATGAACACCTCAGTTGCTGCATCAGTATAAAATAGAAAATACCATTTTGTGTTTTTACTGTGTTGGAGGCATTCCCATTTCCTCTAGCTTGGAATTGTAATATTTGCCCCAGACAACACGAGGCAAGATTGGGTTGCCTCATGCACATCTATAACACACAAGCAGTCTTCCCTGACTGTCGCCAGAGGAGTAACACCTGCATAAATGCCTTGCAGTACCAAGATCTATGATCTATGTACAGTGGATAAAGATGTTCGTTCTTTTTTAAAATATTTGACAACTGTCAAGATATACCTCTCTTTTCAGCCATGCTTTTGATCATTTCAAAATATCAATTCATTTAAAACATAATGAAATCCTTTAGCACCCATATAAGTCATTTCTCTAAAACTTCCCTTGCTTATCAGTGACAATTTGTCTGTCCCTCAAATGTGTGTAATCCAGCCTTCCTCAATCCAAAGCCAGCTAAATGTCTGGGGTGTCTGGGGGCTGCGGGTGTTGTAGTTCAACAAATTTAGAGGGCGCCAGGTTGGATAAAACTGGTTTAGCTGGTCTCAGGACCAAAGCCCTGGAATAATTTGGGTGTTTTTAGACTCATTTCCAAAAATGTTGGAAACTATTCAATGACCTGTAGGCAGGAAAAATGCCGAATCTCCCAAATTTCAGCAATTTGTTGAAAAGGGAAAATAATATTCACCAGTGGGCTTCCACTATCACTGCAGATACTGAAGGTCTCCAAAGAGAATGAGCCTATAATGGTGCTGCTGTCTTGGATAGTAAATTGTGGATACCCTTTCCCTTTCATTCTAGTGAGGTTTATACAACATTTTCACATGGCTATTATGCTGTGTGTTTACATGTAGTTTCTGCAATGGACACCAAGTCTGGTGCCGGCTTAGCAGTAGGGAACTGAAATGAACTCTAGGAAGAAAAAGATAATAGTGGTGGTGAAGGTGGGACTTTATATGTACCATTATTTCTGTAGGTCTCTTTACAGAGTAACATAAGCAAACAAGGGAAGTCCAGTCTGTGCCTTTGGGAGTATTTGCAAACTAAATTTTGGTGCATGTGTCAGCAATGAGAAGAGGAGGTGACGTGCAAATGCAGTTACATAGGAGCCTCCTCCAAGCATTGCAATATGAGTGCATATAATAATAATAATAATAATAATAATAATAATAATAATAATAATAATAATAATAATAAAATCCATATCCCGCCTCTGTAAAAACAACTGAGGCAGCTTCAATATGTCCCTTCCCCTTGCTGCTCCCTTTCCATGGAGGACAATGGTTTCAAGAGGGTCCCTTCTTCTCTCTCCATGTAAGCCAGAATTCTGGAAAATCAAGTGTTTCAAACTGGAATGGATTGAGGTAGGGCTTTGCCTCAGACACTCCCCACCTTCCACCTGCACGGGATGGTAGAAACAACTGAGGAGAGGCATTGAGGGAACACTTGCCTCCCCAATTCCTTTTTTTTTTTTTTGCCTACATCAATAATACCTGAGAAGAGTTAAGAGTTATGCATAGATGACTTTTTTAGATGTTCCGTAGGCGGATCCATTAAATGCCTCCTGATTCCTGCCCCTTAACTGTGTGTTGCTGATCTGTGCTAGAATCCACATGCATACATCCCAAACACATGGTTTTGTGCCCTTCAAAATGGAGGATGCGGATAGCCAGGATGTATTAGGATGTGTTCTTGAACATGTTTAGCTCAAGTGGGGTGCAGGGGTACAGGCAGCAAGGAAAATCCAGCACCCCGGCATCTGTGCTCAGAGGGCACTTTCAGCCTTTATGCTGTTGAGGTACTTAAACACATACATCAGTGTGATGGTCTGTGTTTACTTTCAATGTATTGTTTGCGACTGCTTTTGATTTTCCATGGACTGTTAGAAGCAAATAATCAAAACAGTGTTAGGTACACTGAGTGCAATGATAAATGTTTAGACGGGAAGCAGCAAAAGAGGTTTTAACTTTTAACTGCCAAGTGTTACACAGCTGCCCAGGTGGATTTTGCTACCATAAATCATTTCATTGACATGTTCTTGCCAGCCGTATGTATGTGCCAAGGGAACTGAGGTGGCATTCTTTTTTTTTTCTTTTTCTTTCATGGAAGCATAAGAGCGTAATGATATTTTATATAGCTAGGCAGTATTCTCCCTCAAGGCCTGGAGGACTGTATGTGAGTTTCCTCTTTTTATATGCTGAAAAATGACTTCATAGAGACCGATCTTTCACTGAGGCTACCATAACCTAGAGATAACACAAATGGTCTTTATGGAAAACCGGCATTTTAAAGTAGCACCTTCTTCTTGAGAGAGAAGATTATTTATCTCTGACAGAGAAAAACAACAACAACCAGTTACTGATTGGACAATAGTACTGGCAAAAGGAGTACAAGAAAGATTCTGGAAATCACTGGCTTGAAAAAACATTTAATAAAGAATCAAACACTCCACAGAGAAGAGAAAGCTAGAAAATGTTAACATGATGAATGTGAAGCTAAAATGGAAGACACCAGCTTCAAGGTGGAGAATGAGTCTCTCCAGTGTTACTGGACTCCAGGTCCCATTACATCTAGCTAAAGTAGCCAGTGGAGATGTATGATGGGGATTCAACAATGATGGCATTGCCACAGGTTCACGTGAGAACACAAGTAAAAGAGGGAATCCCCGAGTTTGTTAAAGACCAATATGTTTGGGAAATGTTCAGTTTTCTTTTGTTTTTTTTTTAAAAACCTGACTTGGCTTGATTTAGAAAAAAAAATCTAGAGCAGGAAGCCTATATCGGAAGAAGGAAATGTATTTCCAAAATGTGTTGGCAATCTTGAGAACTTGTCTTCCCTTCTGTTTCTTGCATCCAGCAGCGGAGTAAAACTTAAAAGTCCATCAGTGTGTTTTGTGAGGAACAGGAGGAGGAAGAGGAGGCAGCTTGACTGTGAATACTGATGTTCACAAGAACAGCAAATGGTTTTGCTCCCATACTCTGCTTCCATTATGAGGCAAGTGCTAGAGATGAGTGCTTTAAAAGAATGGTGGGATATGGCAAGTGCAAGCACAAGAAACAAAGAATTGGATGAGCTTGGCCCAGTTGCTATCCCTTGGACCTGCTTAAAAAAGGAATGGCTTAATAGAGTCCTTTAGCCTTTAGTTCCTTGGCAAAAGAGCATAATGTGGATGTGATGAACTAAATTTATATTGCCAAGTTCAAGTATACTCTTTCAGAAAAAATGGGCTTTGCGAAGGCAGAAAAAAGGTGGCTGTTGCTCATGCTAACATAGGATGTATTTTATTTCATATACAGTCTCTTAAATGCCATTCTGATCATTCAGTGCCTGACTGTAGGATCCCAGGCCACCATAACCAGATTAATTGAGGTTTGGGGCTAAACCAGCCATGAAGCTGAATGACTAGTTTTGTATGTCAGATTCTATACAAGACTCATTAGTCTTATATACTAAGCCTGAGTAGGTCTGTCCCTCCAGATGCTTTTAGACTACAGGTTCTACAGAGCTTCTCTATTGACTATGCTGGATATGGAGCTGTTCCTGGAGCTGTGGGCCAAAGATATAGGAAGAGTATAGTTCCCCACCTCTGCTATAGGTAATGAACTGGACTCCAAAAATTATCACCAGACTATTCTGAGTCCATGAGCTGAGATGCCTGCTAAAAAGGGGAAAGGCCAGCACCCTGGGGGGTGCTGACATTCCCCCTTCTTTTTAAGCAGGTATGAATTGAGAGTAATACCATTGCAAGAACTGCATTTGGAACATACTTCAGGCTTGTCAAAGTTGGCAGTATATTTTCTTCTCTAGAACTGTGTCAGCTGCTTCTTTTAAAGACTGAACTGCCTGCTGACACTGTACACCTAACTCTCTCTCTCTCTCTCTCTGTAGTCCCCAGTTTTTTGAAGTTCAGTTTATTCACTTTATCTTGTTACAGCCAGATGAGACCATCCCCATTGGAGATTATGAGCTTGTGGTCCAACTAATCTGGATGGCAGCAGGTCAGGAAAGGCTGTATTAAGAAGTCTGTTATATGCTAAGAAGAACCTTGCTCCACCTTTTCTTTTAATTCAAGTTCTGTCCCCTTTCCTCTGCTTGGAGAGGGAAGCTCAAATCTTCCTACCTCATTTGTCTCAAATGACATGAGATGTGTCTGCCTACCGATTCAAAGTGCTGGAGGGATCACTGAGCTTGCAGCCTGGAGAAAGAGTCAAGCAGCTACTGCGGACTAGATTCAATTAGGTTAATGCCAGTTTGGTTGGGGGCTTGTGTGTGTGTGGGATTAAGAGGCACTGGAGCTTGGATGAAAGGAATGGTGAGCAACTGAACCCCCCCCCC
>CM034701.1:221062280-221072353 GCA_020142125.1 Phrynosoma platyrhinos | reverse complement strand
TTTAACCATTCTGGCTAGCTTCCAAATATGGACTTTTGATGGAAGTAAAGCTTCTTGAAAGGATGAGGAGTCAAGTGATTTCAAAAAAATAGAAAAGAGTTCAGCATCCCTCATTCACATCACCTTTCTGTTGAGGGTGACTCACAGATTAGACATCTCCCTGTCTCCTCTGTTTTTAACATTATAGCTCTTGTAATTGTTTTTAAGTAGTTTTTATTGTAGTTGTTGTTATCTGCTGTCAAGTCAGTTTTAATTTATTGTGACCTCATGAATGAGAAACTCATAGTCCCTATTATTAACAACTCTGCTCAGATCTTTCAAACCCAGGGTGACTATGACTTCCTTGATTGAGTCAGTCCACTAGTGATGTAGTTTCTCTCTTTTCCTACTTCTTTCCACTTTACCAAACAGTATTACATCTTTTCCAGTGAGTCATGTCATCCCATGATGTGTCCAAAGCACAATTGACTCCGTTTAGCCATCTTGGCTTTTACAGAGAGTTCAGGATTTGTTCTGGGAGCCATTCATTTGTCTCTTTAGTGGTCCATGGTAGAACTCTCCTCCAGTACCATCTGTCAAATGATTTGGTTTTTCACCTCTCAGCTTTCTTCACTCTCCAGCTTTCACTGTTTTTACTTTAATTGGTTTTTAAAGCTGAATTTTGTTTTAACCTGTGTGAGCAGCCTGACTTCTGTATCTAGAGAAATATTGGATATTTATTTCTATTAAATAAACAAATAAATATAAAGCATTCACTTGATAATCAGTACTACAGAAAATAAGCTGTAAAAAAAAAAAAACCTTACATTATTTTGACAAGCTTTCAGTTTTGTCTTCATTTTAATAAGAATCACTGGGCAGGGGTGATATTCCTTTGCAAGATAAGTTAATTTCATAGTAGGAACCCCAAAGTGTTATTTGAAAAATCCAGGGAAATGTTATCTGCTCAGTTTTAATTCTTCCTCGGTGTGATAGGAAGAGTAATGCTTGCTTCAAATAATGGTTGTTATGGGAAAGAGCAACTGAAAAGCATCTTGCTTGCTAAAATAGAAATATCAATGAATAGGAGGAAATATTGATGTCAATATATTCAGAATAGTTCAGCATTTCACACGATCCCATCTTTTAGCAATTTAGGAATTAAATCTTCAGTTGAACTGCTGCTTGATTGGCATACTTTCCACTCAGTTTCATTTTAGCTCGAATGTATGAATCAGATAATAAATCTTAAGTGACACATTAATCAATCAAACATATTTGTGGCATATAAATATCACGAATGTATGAATCAGGGATTTTCCAAATTTGTGGCTGGTGACTCTCCAACCATAAGAGCAATTAGATGAGCAACTTCTTACAGTCTCCCATTTTACACTAATTATGTGATGTAAGCAAATGTAAATTTCTAGCAATAGCAAAGAACAGAGTTTTTGCATCATAGGGCTTTTCAAGAGGAGGACAGATATAGGTGTAATAGGAAAAAAAGAAAAACTGATCATGCTGTGACATTGGGACAGAAGCATCATATAAGTTAGAATGAGAAGATGTGCAGTTTTTGGTAAGGCCTTCATAGTCTTCAGAAAAAGGAGCTGTGTAGTCTTCATAAAAAGGCATTATTTAGAAATTCTCTTGCTGCTTAATGAAACTCATGAGAGTTAGAAACTTCCACTTGGATTCTTGTGTGTCCAGTTTTCATGCTGCACAACATTGATGATAGATGTTGGTACTTTACATCATCATATTCATAGACAAGGACCACTCAATTTTATTTAGAAGTTAACCCAGAGGGGATAAAATGTTTTGAACCTACTATTCCCCTGCACAAGTTTTAATTTGGTCTAGCTCATAACTTTTTAATTTCAATTTTTTTTTGTTATCCACAAAAAAGCAACAATTAGTCATTATTCATTAAGCAACAATTAGTCATTATTCAAAATCAAATGGTCATCCTATTTGTAGACTGAAAGAACAGGTGCTGTGCTGGTGAGCATCATCAGGTAGGATGTTGTTGTTGTGTCCCTTCAAGTTGTTTCTTATGGCAATCCTAAGTGTTATGGTGAACCTAAGGATTTTTTTTTGTAAGTTTCTTCAGAGGAGGTTTGCCATTGCTATCCTCTGAGGCTGAAAGAGTGTGATGTGGCTTTCACAAGGTCACTCAGTGGGTTTACATGGCCACACCAGGATTCAAACCCTGGTCTCCAGAGTCAGAGCCCAAGAGAGACAGCATGAACATGGCATGTTTCTATGGAGAATAGTTTTCCTCAAGCAGGTTGCTCTCCCAGTTAGTTGTTTGACACTCATAGTAAACCCCTTCACTGTGGGCTGAACGTAGTGTTTATAATTATGACCTAGTTTGAATGGTTCATGTTCCATGCATCTGTATAAGACATGGTTTATTTCTACTGCTTTATATGAAAATGACTTCCTTTAATTTGACAGGAAATTAAAAACACAAGCCCCAACCCCCAAAAAAGAACTTTGTTGTGTGAGATCAACTGAGCCTAATTTCACATTCTCATTAAATGTATGTTGGTTTTCATTAAAAGACCCAATCTACATTTCTCAAAGAGACAGTAAAAATAGGGCCTACTTACCACAACATGTTTTGCAAGCAGCAGCAGAAATCTTTTCAAGCAGAGCTGGCCACTTGTACAACATTCATAGCTCCTACCAAGCATAGCCAAGTTGTCATCCATAAACATCTGATGTAGAGCCAGTTTTCCAGCCCCACTTTAAAGTGTTGTAGTTAAGCACTGAGAGGGGTATTCGCTGTTCCAAACATCATTTAAAACTAGCAGTACATTGGAAGATGCAATTTCCCAATAAAGATTTGTTGACTTCCTTTAAGGGAAACCTGCTCTATGGATATTGTCATCTAATGTCTGCTTGCCAGACTTTTGACATTTGACCTTATGAAAGTTTTTTGTCCATGTTATGTATGTTATATGTTTGGTGAAACAGTTATATCCTAACTTCTGTCAAAAGAAATCAGTTGAAATCAAGTGGAACACAAGAGGCCAATCTGGGTCCCAAACAATCCATGATGGATAACAACAGCTGAAGATCACACAACATGTAACACATCCTTCATTGAGGATCTTAGATTTTTGGTGGGTTTTTATGGAAGGAGGCAGTCTTGCAAATATTCTAGTCTGAAGTCATTTAGGGCTTTATAGGTCAAACACAACAGTTCAGGGACAAGGAAAACTACTATAATAATGAATGCAAGAAACTGGAAGACAACAACAAAGACAAAACAAGAGACCTCTTCCACAAGATCTGAGAAATCAAAGAGAAATTTAAACAAAGAGTGGGGATGCTGTATGACCATCAGAGGAACACATTACATGACCAAATTGTGGAGTGGGGTGGGGGAAATGATGGAAACAATACACTGAAGAAAATATTAAAGGATGATGGATTCTTTCAAGGAAGAACTATCTGAAGATAAATCCACAATTTTAGAAAGTGAAATGGAAGCAGTACTCAAAACCCTCCTGAGAAATAAATCACCAGGAACGGATGGAATACAAATAGAGTTGCTTCAAGCTACAAAGACAGAATCCATAGATTCTTGCAAAATCTATCAACAAATATGGAAAACAAAATAATGGCTCACAGATTGGAAATGCTAAATGTGCATTCCAATACCCAAGAAAGAGGACACACAGCAATGACTACTGGGCTGTTACATTAATCTCCCATGCAAGAAAGGTGATGCTCAAAATTCTGCAACACAGACTTTTACCATAAATGGAGCAAGAAATGCCAGGTGTCCAAGCTGGATTCAAAGGAAGAGGCACTAGGGATCATATTGCAAACATACAGTGGATAATGGAGCACACCAAAGAATTACAGAAGAAAATCAGGCTGTGTTTTATAAATGATAGTAAGGCCTTTGATTTGATAGATTATGAGAAGCTATGGCTTGATCTTAAAGAAATGGGTGTGTCCCAACATTTGATTGTCCTAATGTACAACTTGTACTTAGGACAAGAGGTCACCATCAGGGCAGAATATGGAGAAACAGAATGACTTCTAACTAGCAAGTGGATGAGCCAAGGCTGCATTTTATTTATTTATTTATTGAATTTATATCCCATCTTTCTCCCAAGATAGGATTTGAGGTGGCTTACAATAATTTAAAAAAGATTAATGTAAAAATATCTTACAGAAGTTAAAAAAGAATTAAATAACAATATTATTTTTAAAAATATGATTAATTTTTGTATGAATATATCTGTTCAATTTGTATGCTGAATATATAATTCATAAAGCAAGATTAGATTTGGAAGTAGGAGATGTGAGAATTGGAAGAAGGAACATCAACAATTTAAGATAGGCAGGTGACACCATATTTCTATCAGAAAATAGCAAAGACTTGGAACAACTATTGTAGAAAATCAAACTAGAAAGTGCAAAGGCACGGTTACCATTGAACATTATAAATACAATAATAATGATCACTGGTGATTTACAGAATTTTAAAGTAGATGAAAAAGATATTGATATAGTTTAACATTTTCCATACCTTGACTGATTCATTAATCAGAACAGATACTGCAGTCAAGAAATCAGAATACTAACATTTGGAAAGGCAGCTATTAAGAAACTAGGCAAGCTCCTTAAGTTTAAAGATATATCACTGAATACCAAAGTCAGGATTCTTCATTCCATTGTATTTTCAGTTTCTGTGTATGGTCATGAAAACTGGACAGTGAAGAAACACGCGAGGAATAGAATCAACTCATTTGAAATGTGGTGCTGGAGGAGTGTTCTGCAGTTACTGTGGACTGCCAAAAAGACAAATAAATGAGAGCAAATCAAGCCTGAACTCTCCCTAGAAAACAACATGACCAAACTGAGACTGTGATAGTTTGGACGTAATTTGAAAAGACATGACTCACTAGAAAAGACTGGTGCTTGGGAAGCTAGAAGGCAGTAGGAAAAGAGGAAAAGCACATTACAGATGGATAGAGTTAATCAAGGAGCCCACAGCCCTAAGTTTGCAAGGCTTGAGAAGAACTGCTGATAACAGGGTGATGTGAAGGTCTCTCATTCATAGGGTCTCCATAAGTCAAAGTTGATTTGACGTCCATTAACAACAACAATGAAGGCATGACCCACTGTAGCCAGATCTGCTGATGCACCAACTAAAGGGTCCCAAAGCTGCAAAGCTGTTCTTTCAGAAGGACTGTAACCTCATCCAAAATAGAAGATGATTTCAACCACAGATTACCTTTCCTATGAATCTGCAGCAATTCTGCATTGTCTGGACTAAGCCTCAGTTTATTCACCCATGCCAATCTTTCATTGCTTCCAGACAGTGATTCAGGACTTCTACAACCTACTTGGCATCAGTTGTAAAAGAGAGACCGAACTAGATTATCATCAAAATTCAGGACTTCTACAACCTACTTGGCATCAGTTGTAAAAGAGAGACCGAACTAGATTATCATCAGTATTAATTAGGTTGCGTTAATGGCATGTGTAATGTTATAGTTCTGTAGTTTTATATTTATAGTTTTAAAGGAGGGTGGGAAGTGGAGAGGTCCCAGGTTTTTTTAAATTTTTTTTTATTAAAAACTCTTTTAAAAATATCAAATCTTACCAAATTTAACTGTAATCACATGAAACTATGTACATGTAAATTCATTTAGGCTGCAAACATGAAATTGTAATTTAAATGTATAATTTTAATTTTGCAGTGTGCCATAGTGATTTGAGTGATGGACTATGATTCTGGAGATCAGGGTTCAATTTCCAGCTCAATCATAAAAACCCATTGGGTGATCTTGGGCAAGTCACATTCTTTCAGCCTCAGAAGGTGGCAATGGTAAACCTCCTCTGAAGAAACTTGCCAAGAAAATCCAGTGATAGAGTAAATTTAGGATTGCCATAAATTAAAAAAAAAAAAAAGACTTGGAAGCACACAACAACAAAAGTTGTTTTATGTCACAACTATTACCATGACATTTGGTGATACCTGGGAATTATGATTTATGAGTATTATTAGTGCAAATAACATTACTAAGGATTCTGTGTGGTGTGGTGTGGCATGGGAGGAGGTCAGTAACGTCAAAACAACTGAACCGGGCAAGATTGTACCAATGTAATAGAGCTAGTGGTTTGAGTGTTGGACTATAACTCTGGAGACCATGGTTCGAATCGAATCCTTGCTCTGCCATAGAAACCCACTGGGTGTCCTTGTGCAAGTCACACACTCTCAGCCTCAAAAGAAGGCAAAAGCAACTCCTCCTGTTGAACAAATCTTGCCAAGAAAACCCAATGATAGGTTTGCTTTACCGTCGCCATAAGCTGGAAACAACCTGAAGACACACAACAACAGAGGCAGGAAAGTATTGCTGCAGACTAAGTTCTTTCCCATTCTAAACTTCATTTATTGTAGATTATTTTTTATTTTATTTTAAACACAGGCTCAGAAAAGTGTTCAGCTCCAGATTAGAAAACAAAGAAATATATGAAGGATACATAATTTTTTTTTTGACTGCAGATAAAAAATAGAAGTCAGCTACAAATACTGTAGTTTAGATTTGTCCCCGACATCTCATTTTCCTATAGGACACTTTGTGGTCAAGATCCTACATTTCCCAGTCTAGCGCAAGACTCCTGCAGGTTAAACTCTGCCCCACATCCCCCCAGCACTCATAGTTTTGTTATGATAGCTCCCTTGAATGAGGCAGGATCAGAGAAGCACATCACTGTGCGTCATAGCCACATTCAGACCAAGAGCATCACTTGCCATGATTCAGTGGGCTCTTGGTGGATTATGACATTGGTCTGTGTCTGGCTATGGGGCATAAACAGATGCTTCTCCTATCCCCTGTGCTCTCCACCCATGAAAAGGCCATTGAGGGCAGCTATCATAATGACTGGTCATTGTGGATCAGGGAAAAGGAATCCCAACCTCCAACATGATTTTGTGTGTGTGTGTGCGTGCATGCAGATATAAGGTGCACTAATGCTTATATAAGTCACTAAAGAGATGCTAGCCAATGTATGTTTAGAGGCATTTGGATAATTGTGTGTCTTTGTGCAATCTTCAGTAAGGCATGCAGTCTACTTTATGAGACCATAGCCATCTAAGTCCTTACTTTATCAGTATCGACATCATTTTTTGTTCAGATTTGGTTTATATTTTGTTGAGCAAAAGAATGCATCTATCAGAGGTCTTACTTTCATCAGCAGAACTCAGAGAAGGTGATCACTCTCCCTTCAGTCCCCCTGTGCACCCCCAAACCTGATCTGGAGGACTGGGAAACTTCTGGAGCTGGTTTCCATGGGGTTAGAAACATCATCATTTGTGCTCCCTGACTGGCAGTTGAACAACCCCCCATTAGCTGACGCAGCTGCTGGCTGTTAAGGTGGGTTTTGGGGGCAGACATTGACAATCATGGCAATAGTGCCATGATCGTGGCTACATGCTTTTACTGAATATGGAGCAGTTACAGAGCCATAACTCCAGGGTATGACTCTGTAACTAATTATGCATCAGAATACCAGAAATAATTAGTAAAAGATAAAAATGAAATTACTTTTTTTAAAAAAAGTAAACGGTCAAAAGTATGAGGTCAGATGTAGTAATGCAGTTACTTATAAAATGTTTAAAACGTGTAAAAAGTTGCAAGTAATTGCATCACTACTTCTGACGTTGTTGTTGTTGTTGTTGTGTGCCTTCAAGTCGTTGCTGACTTATGGCGACCTTAAGACAACCCTATCATAGGATTTTCTTAGCAAGAATTCTTCAAAGGTGGTTTGCCATGGCCTTGTCCTGAGGTTGAGAGAATGTGACTTGCCAATGGGTTTCATGGCTGAGCTGGGAATCGAAGCCTAGTCTCGAGTCATAGTCTGACACTCCAACCACTATGCCATGCTGGCTTTCATATAGGGTCTCTTCTGACTCTAGAGTAACTTTATTAACAAATGTTCTAAGATGTATTACCTCTAGTGATCGCAGTTGGGAGAGAGGCAAAGTTTAACATCTAGTGTATCGAATGAGCCCAGAAGAGGCCAATCTGGGGAAATGGAGCAACTTTGGATGCAGTGGATCTTATCCCTGTTTTTGTCTTGTAACAAAGGGGGTGGAGTGGATGTGGCAGAGCCCCTTGCCAACAACTTACCTTCCTGGCCTCCTCTGGCTATCAGTGAATTGAGGGTGAGAGAAGGATCACACTGATAACCTTTCTTTAATTTCCAAAGGAGTGATACCTTCTTTCTGAATCCTTTCCTGAACTTCTATTTTACTTCTATGCCTCTTCCAATATTCTTCCAATTTAGTCACAAATAGATATTTAAAAGCATGGTTTGCACATTTCTCTGCAGCAGCATCACCCCACATTGCTCATTGGTGATGACAGGCTGGGAATTATAGCCGAGCAGCACCTAGAGTGTCATAGGTCTCCCCACCTTTGGTTTTCACTGGATCTACTATTCTTTCTGTTTCCAAGTCTCTGTTTTCACTCAGTATTCACTGTAATACCTTCTGTGCTAAGTCTGGTCATTCCTTGCACCTTGCAAGTACCTGCATTCTGCCTCACAGTTTACTTCCTTCATCTAGGCTTTATGTCTAGCCTTGTTTCTAGTGAGCATGCTGAGAGTTAACACAGGATCATCTGAGCATGATGAAAAGACACAAGGGTTATCTGCCTATGGTAGAGATGTTTGGACCGCTTGGAGAAAGTGAATGCAAATTTTGTCCACAGCTTGGACTTAAAAAACAACAACAACTTTTTGAACTGCAGATCCCAAAATCCCCAAGCCAGCATGGCTATCCTGTGGGGGATTCTGGAAGTCACAGTCCAAAAAAGAGCTTTCCCAAGCTCTGATCTCCCACCACTTGTATTTGTGCACATGTATAATGTACAGTCTGCATTGCTCTAAGCATCTCCCTGTGTGCCACTTGTATTGGGAATGGCACAAGCAATAATAATGATAATAGGCATTCCCTCCTCTCTCAACATATGGCTCTTATTTCTGCTTTGACTCTTAACTGTGGAAATAGGAACGGCAAACAAATTTTCTTTTAAAAAACCCACTAAAAATATCAACATGCTGCATGACACAGAGAATCAAACCTGCCCCCTTCTAAGAGCAAATTTTGATGTGAAAATTGAGCACTGTGAAAACTAATTAGAGTTCTAGTTTTACTTTTTTGAGTGTTTTTTTCTTGTGTCTCTTTTTTTTGGTGTCTCATGTTGTGAACAACCACTGGGTGGCAGCAAAGGAACATCAAAAGTTGCAGACACAGGCTCTGGCCAAGGTGTGTTTGAAGGAATTGAAAGATTTTGTTCTGTGATGGGTGGAGGCAGAATAATGGGTAAAATAGAAAATTGTACATAATTAAAATGGATGACATCTCCGCAGACCCTTTCCCCAACCATCAGATTGTCACAGTGACACATCTACCAGGCTGTCTTTTTAAATCCTTTTATATTAATATTGTTATTTTAATAGAATATTACAGCTTACAAGATCCTGTACTCAATATTTTAAACAAATTTGTATCTCATGCCATGTATGTTGTTTTTCTCTTCTGTAACAAACAAAAAAGGCAATGTACTCTTGTCACTCCACATTTGCGGCTTTGACTTTTGCAGATTTGATTATTCACAGATTTTATTAATATGTTCTCTCTAGGATTCTCTAGGTTCTCCAGCGCAACTCTGTGGTCCACTTTAACCAAAAGTCATATTGAAGGACCTATAGATTCCTAGAGAGAACACTCTACTAGGCATTTGTAGCTCCTCTAGCACAATTCTGTGGTCAATGTCTGGCAAATGTTGATCACAGAGTTGCACTGGAGGATCTAAAGATTCCTAGAGAGGTGTTCTCTCAGGTAAAAACATAGTGTTTTTGTTATTTGCAGTTTTTCCACATTCATGGGGGTCCAGTGTCCCTAACTCCAGTGAATGTGGAGGGATGAGTTTATACTTTTGATGTGTCTACTTATGGCTACTTATCTTTGTGAATGATGGTTTCACTTGCCACTTTTTCCAAAAGTTGGTATGAAACAGCAACATCTGACTATGATATATTTTGCAGGAGGGACCAGA
>CM034701.1:221024839-221037327 GCA_020142125.1 Phrynosoma platyrhinos | reverse complement strand
TTATTATTATTATTATTATTATTATTATTATTATTATATGTAAATGAACTGAATTTGTGTGTATGATATTGTAATTTAAAGATATATTTTTAATTTTGGTAGTTTTATGTCACAATTATTACAATGACTTTCAGTGATATGCAGGAATTATGATTAATGAGTAGCAGTAATACAAAAACCATTACTAAAGATTCTATATGATGTGGTAAGGGAGGAGATCAATGAGGGAAGTGACACCATGAGTTACCACACCAGGTGACGCCAACCCTAGTGCTGTCACTGTTACACATTAATAACTTTTGCCATCTGGATCATACTGTGATGTTGCTTGGCCATACCCGTTCCAGTTTTTGTTTGTAACATGTTGGCGGGTATGACTTTGCACCCTTTATGGTGCTGTGTCCACACAGATGTTTGGTGTAGAGAATTATACAGCATCCAAACTAGACCAGAAATCCCACTGGCTTAGAGTTAATTATTGGAACAGGTAAGTCTTCTATTATTTTGGTTAGAGAATGAAATTAAGCCTACATCAAAACTCAGAATGGTGCCTTTATTACATCTCCATAGCAGAACATAATTGTAATTTGAAATCTTCTGTGTCCATCAACAGGATCTTTTGTGTCCATCCAGAGTAGAGTAGCTTTTGGTGGTAGCCCCACCCATTCAGGCACCAACATATATAGAGCTACCTCTCTCAATTCCTTTTCATATATCATGCAACTCACTTCAGGATTTTCAATGCTGAGTAGGGCAAAGATATAATCTTGCCTGAATTGCCAAACTCCAGATTGGCATGAGTTCTGGTGGCCTCCTCCATGCGCCATTCACTCTTGATGGATCCCCTGACCCTAGTTGCAATCAACAATCCTACACATACCAAGGATTAGTCAGTTTAGGAAGTTCCTTGGGTGGCAC
This sequence comes from Phrynosoma platyrhinos, assembly GCA_020142125.1. Lineage (NCBI taxonomy): Eukaryota > Metazoa > Chordata > Lepidosauria > Squamata > Phrynosomatidae > Phrynosoma > Phrynosoma platyrhinos. Next base: position 221,036,409 of record CM034701.1, on the reverse strand, counting down.
ATACCAAACTGACAAGCCCCCAATCGAACAACATCCTGGGGTTAGTTCTCCAATACTGGAACTGCAGTAGAGCCACTTGCCTGCTCAGAAACCATCTCCTCTTCTGTTGCACCCTCTGACTACTCCACTTTGTAGGAATTCTCTGGCCTCATCCTTTGACTCACAACAGGTTGGTGTTGCTCCTGGTCCTAGGAGAGACCTATTCTGTCTCTATCCTAGTCCAGGGAGCATGTGCTTCAGATCCCTGACTATCGGGATTCTGCTCATTGGCACCACCATAAAAACTCTGTCTGGGGTCCCGCTACTGCAACTGCAACTGCTACTGCTACTGCAATTGGTACAGAGAACTTTCTCCCAAAACAGATTCAGTCATGTCCAGCTGTTACACTTATGAACCATCAGGGTGGATCCTCCTCTTGCTTTTCTACTGGTACCATCAAAAGCAGATGACCACTGATACCATTGAGATGATATCTGTTGTTACCAATCCCCCTTGTTTTCAGCTGGCTGCATGATTTCTACACAACATGGTAGCTATCACTCCTGGTTCTGGCACTTCTCATTATGTCACTTCTTTGGGTTCAGTGCTGTTCTGCCAACCATAGAGATGCCTTCAGCTCCAAGACCTTCAGATCATGACACCCTGCCAGTTTCAGCCATTCAGATCCATCAGGATCCAACTGCCCAGTAGTCTTCAAACCCTTGCACCTATGTCCAGGCTGCCTGTAAACCTCCACCAACTCCTCTGGCTTCACAATTGCCTGTAGTGCTTCACCATACCAATTTATCTGCTGGATCCATGGGCAAGGAACATGCAGGGCAGACAAAAGTCACACCCAGTGGTATCCCATAATGGTGCCAAACTATAGTCAAGGCAACACAATCAAAATTGACTAGAAAGTGCCTGATTGCTCCCCCTGACAAGGAGGATTGCTCCCTGGATATCTTTGGGAGGAAGTTTTATTCCTTCACTGCTTTGGCCATCATGGTAGCCAACTACCAAGCATGTATGGCTAGGTACTCACAGCTCTTGTGAAAAAAGACTGCATCTTTCATCACCTACTTACCAGAGGAGTAATTCTTGGCACTATTTATGTTGGTGTCCCAAAGGGTGGGGCCACCACCAAAAGCTACTCAGCTCTGCAATATTCCATTGAGGGATCTGTGCAAATGCAAGGCCCAATTGTGTGAGAGCACAGATGGTCACTCAAAGAACTACAGTTACTGCCCTTACTGATTACAGGTAGAAGAACTTATGAACATAGAAATCTATTATCTGTGGGATTTTTTTCAAAATTTTGGGATGTATGCTAGCTTCTCTAGCCATTCCCTTCTTCAAGGCTGAGAAGGAAGTGGAAGAGACACTTGAAACCTAGATATCACCCTGATGGTTCATAAATTATGTTGCTGAATTTACTTCCTAGACAATTTTGTGTGGTCCTTCCTTGGTTGGGCTTATTTATTTATCCAAAAACTGACTTTTGATTACATTTTCTAGAATCTACCAACCAGCATGGCCAGTGAACATGGTAGTTGGGGTCCAGAGTGTTTCTAGGAGTTGTACTCCAAAAAGGCCACTTTCCCAAGTTACAGTGGGCCCTTGGTATACACTGGGGTTTGGTTACAGGACCCCACATGGATACCAAAATCTGTGAAAGAGATGGTTAAGAGGTGATATGATAGTCCTCTTTAAGTATTTGAAGGGGTGTCACACTGAAGATGGAGCAAGCTTGTTTTCTGCTGCTCCAGAGATTAGGACAAGGAACAATGGGTGCAAGCTACAGGAAAAGAGATTCCATTTCAACATTAGGAGGTGTTCAATAGTGGAACACACTCTCTCAGAGTTTGGTGGAGTCTCCTTCCTTGGAGGTCTTTAAACAGAGGCTGGATGGCCATCTTCAGGGAAACTTTGTGATTTCCTGCATGACAGAGGGTTGGACTGGATGGCCCTTGTGGTCTCTTCCAATTCTATGATTCTATGTTCTGTTATATACAATGGTGTAGTAAAATGGTAACCTTATATAAAATAACACAAATAAGCTTTCCTTTTTGGATTTTTAAACAATATTTTCAAGCCATGGATGTTTGAATTTGTGGATATGGAGGGCCAACTGTATATTTATCTATTTATGTTTGTACAGAAGAAACTACAAAAACCATCTCTCAGGAGTAGCATGTTGATTGTGAAGTGCTGGTATAGACAAAGTGTGGTAAATGGAATAATTGAGAAGGACTTGGCAGAAGAGAAGGCCCAGATCATGCAGCACACTACAGCTTTGCTGATGAGCTCTGCTGGCTAAACACCAGAGGAGAAGAGAAAGTCAAACAGAAGAATCCCACCAGAGTGTCTGGAGGGGTCTTGTGACTTTATATTCCTTTCATTGCAAGCAACAGCTCGATTGAGGTTTGAAAATGTCCTCAGCTCAAGAGAGTGTTGTAGCGTAATGTGATAGCAAACCCAGCAAAGGTTATCAGTGATATTATCAAATCTATTTGCTGGACAAAGGGTCTTACTGTATAGCTAATTAAAACTTATTTCTGGAGCTTCTCTCCCACCCTTTTCCTTTGCCCATTCCTATTTTGTGACTATTCAGAACCTGGCTGCAAAGCACTGGAGCGGAAACTTGGCTCTTGATATTTTAAGACAAGCTCCTTCCAAAACCCCTTATCAAAAGCCTGTTTTCCAGGCTGCATGAAAGCCTGCTGATGAAGCCATTTGCAGACAATTGCTGCCTGCCCATAAGGTCAGTTGCAAGGGAGAAAGCAAAGGTGATATTCTATTCCCGTGCCTTGTATTTGCAGAAGTGGAAGTTTTCCAATGTTGTCTATTCACTCCACATTTGGACCCCAGAACAATCCAAAATGCTCTTTACTTGAACTTTACAGACTTTATTCTCAAATATCATAGGGGTTTGTGGACCAGAATAGATGTTGTATACATATTCATGTAAAATAGCTTAACAACAACAACAAATAGGTTTCACAGCCTACCAGCTGTTATTGACTGGAGGTTTTGAACATCAGCAAATTGGATTCCATCCAAGAGTCTAGGACTCAGTGAGGTATTGTCAGATCATGTGGCACACCATCATTATAATCATCATAGTTATTGTTGCTATTGTTGTTGTTGTTGTTGTTGTTATTTATTTTGTGCCAAGTCACTATTTTCTTAATGAAATTGCCTTAGATGAGATTACAATAACATATTTACAAAAATGGACTCTTGTTAGGAATGTACACCATTATTTTATGATACTTCACAGATTCCTAGATTCTTTGATAAAATATCTGAATCACTGACAGTCAAAACTCCAGCCAGGAAATCCAGTAGACTGTGAAGCTGAGATTGCTACCAACACCATTACTAATATCTTGCCCTTTCTCCAAGTAGCTTGAAGCCTCATCATCCACAGTTCCCTTTCATTTTGTTCTTAAAACAAATTTATGAGATAGTTTAAACAGAAAATAATTGGCCTCAGGTCATGTAGGAAGTTTCTTGGCTGAGTAATACTTTCCTCGTGTATTTTAGCAGGAAAAAATCCTCTAAAATAGTTGCAAATGTTTAGTAATTATTCAAGATTCAAACATTATGGATTTTTACTTTTCTCTCTGACCACCTCTGTAAACTTCTTTCAATAAGGATGGAATTATGGACTTCAATAACCTCAAAGCAGGTGATATAACATGTGATCAGATTTGCCTTGCCCTTTTATAGTTTGCTCCTTTATGTATTTACATCTGAAATAAAACTCATTGATTGCATAGAATAGCAATGTCATAGGGAAAGTGGTTGATACAGCATAACATGATATGGATTCCCCCCCATCATGAAAATACCAATTATTTTTTCCTACTTAGGAGGTGTTGGCAAAAGGGGTATCAATGGCAAATTGTTTTTGGTTTCCCAAGAAACAAAAGGCTGACATTTGGAATAAGGCTATTGCTGTTCCTTGTCCAATAAAAATGAAAAACTTGATGGCTAACAGACAACCTAAAAGGATATGCAGAGCAAGTCTCCTTTCTCCTTCTCTGTATGAGTAACTGGCACATGAGCCAAAAAAGCCTGTCACTAGATTTTTTGAACCTTCATTGGGGGTGCCAATCATTGATTCATGAATCAATAACTGATATCATCAGATTCTGTCTAAAATGCAAAAGAAAGAAACACCCATCTGGTGCTAATTCCTTGAATTCAGGTAATAGCTCAATGTGATGGGGGTCAACAAGAGAAGACCAAAGGAAAAGAACTTCAAAAGCTATAATGATGAGGAACACTTCAACATTATGATTGAGACTCCCCGCTCCATGAGCTCCTCTGTCCTCCTTTCTTCCTTGGGTCTGGAAACAACATGTGAAGTTACTTAATACCTACTCTACAGTATTCTGGCAGAATCAAACAAGTCAAGAGTGGAATTTCCTTTCATTTATCATTCTGGGTTACAACAATTAGGGCTGACCAGTGTATGGAATCCTTCCCATGGCCCAGTGTTGTGAATTCACTGCAAACAAGCTCCAGGGGTTTTTCCAGCCAAAAGTTTTAGAAAGTTGGAATCCCTTGAAAGAGCAAAACAACAACAAATAATGATAGAAGGGATAACCTTTCTGTGACAGTCACATTCCAAGACTGTGTTGGTCAGTCTAGTCCTGAATTGAACTTATCCCAAGCTCTAAAATAAATTCTAGATTGCAGTGACCATTTCATCTTTATCTGATTTCAGTGATGCATACAGAGATATTTCAACGCAGCTCAAACCATTTTGTTTTCACTGTAGATCCCATTCACAGTAGCACACTCAGCTGTATCTGCCAACACTGCAGCCCCACTCTTCCTTCAGTAAAGGACAGATCAACATGTCTCCTTTTGGCCCACAACCCTCAAGTGTCTTCCACTAGGGTGAAAGTGACATCTGTAGACTAGATAACCTGGGACTTGAAGGCACAGTTGTATATTGAAATTAAAATTTTACAGGTGACAGGTTTTTGTTTTTGTTTAGATGGGCTCATTTTCACACTTGACCTTTTATTTGGAAGAGATAACTGAGGGCCGATGCAGACCGGCCAAAAGGGCCAGCCCGGGGGGTGGAGTTGAGGTGTGGCAGCCGCACACTGGCTGCCCTGACTCCACCCTTACTCTGTGCGCCCCTCCACACAGCACGTGGTGTCAGGGTACCCTCTTGGTGCAGCGTGCACACATGCTGTGCCAAATGGGTGCAAAAGAGCTGCGGTGGCAGCTCAAAGGAATGGCATTTTGCCACTGTTTTTGGGGTGGCAAAAAGGAGGATTTGGGCCGTGGCATGTGGTTGCTGCAGCCCCAATCCACCACTCCTATGGGCAGACCAGAGCCACCCAAAGGGGCTGTCTGCATTGGCCCTTAATTCACTCAGTATTAACATAGTAAAAAGGTAACAAGGGCTGCCAAACTGTTAGTGGCTTATGCAGGAAGAAGTCCACCTTACTCCTGTATAAGTCATGTTTTGGGTCAATGCAGAGGTTAGCATTCTCTACTGACCTTATGCAACAACCAGACTCCTCCCAAAGCCCACATTTTACCTGTAGGAGCCCCCCCCCCACAAGAAATTCATTTACTAGCCAGTGGAGATTGTGGGGTTGTGGAAGCAGCAGAGAAGTATCCAGTTATGTTCCTATAAGTAGACACACAACACTGATGTCATCCTCTGGAATCCCTGAAAGATCCCCTGGATGTTGCAGAGGATCTCTCATCACTATGGATGCAGCTATAGGAAGTGAATGGCCATGTTGTGGGAAGGGCTGGAATGGAGGGTTTGGGGGGTGAGGCAAGAGCTATGGCATGGTTCCACCTGAGTAAAACTTTGCTCTACAATCTTGGCCTCTGTTGGCAGGTTGTTGCATTCCAGTATTTGCTGCTTTGCCCTCCCAAAGACCTGATTTGGGACACATTTATGAGAAATAAAATTCAGTTGGCAAGCTAACCTCTCCAGTATGTTTAGGGACAATGTGCAATTGGGGCTTTTAAGATGTAATGTATCCTGAATCACAAGTCTTGCATCTCACCAGTTCAGATTGTTATATTGTTTCCTGTTAAGTGTGGTTGATTAGTGATTAATTGCTTGTTAATTGCCTCTTTACATAACCAGTTTCTGTTCCCTTCAAGGGGTGAGTAGTTTAATTATTGGTTATACACATTCCTTTTTTAATTTTCCCTTAGAGCTTTAGAATAGGAAATTGATGTGGGAGCCTGATGAACGTGTTCTGGGGTTTATGGATGATTTTTAAATAAACAAACAAATATGGTAAATTGAAGAATTAAAAATAGTGCATTATAACATATTATTTTGCCCTTAAAAGGAATTCTCAGCATTCTCAACAAAGCCTGGATTCTTTTAGAAAGCCATGCCAATGAAACAGGTATCAAGCCAGTGTAAATTTGTACCGCAGATGCTGTCTTGAAAAGCTACATTGCTTTATCACACCTGCTAGGGAACAGCCAGTGTGCTTTTCTACCCACTGTCATTTGTCTCAGCTGCCTGGTGAGCAGCACAAAGGCCTAAAATCAAAGTACAAGTACAAAGAAACCTTCTATTTTAAAAGTGAGAGAGGAAACCTGGAGTGTGGGAATATGAAATCAAATGGGTCATGAAGTCATGTTTAGCAGAAGTGGATGACCCCAGTGGCAGGGCTAGAAAGAAAACAAACCCTCCCACATATCCTCAGAAATTCTTGCATTACAAGAGAACTTAATTTTTGATCTTTAATTGTAGTTGTTAGGTGCCAGTCATTTGCAGACTTCCTGCGATTTTTCGACATAATTACAAACTCAAAGGGAGTTGTGCAAAGTGAAACTATAATTGATGTGTGGTGTGTGTGTGTGTAACTTAATATGGACACAATCATTCTTAAAACAGAAAATCAGAAAGAAGATATCAGGAAGGGCCAGAAAACAAGCACCAAATACCACTGCACCCCATTATGCCACATAATATGGTATGGCATAGTGTAGATTTGTGTGGCATCAAAAAGTAGGATCTGGGTGCTTTGCTGTGTATTGTGTGCCTTCAAGTTGTTTCTGACTTACGGCAACCTTAATGTGAACTGTCACTGGGTTTTCTTAGCAAGAGTTGTTCAGAGACAGTCTCATCCCTTCCATGGGGTATGGGAAGGGAAAGTTTCTGCAGAATCAGAGGTGGGAAAGCACTAGTCCATTTCCCTCAGTAACTTCCCACGTGTATTCACATGATGAAAATAATCCAGGATGAATTTGGGATGAATCTTTGTTGTTCACACACATTCATGTAAATTCACTTGATTAAGTTGGGGGTGTGTGCTAAAACCCCCATTTATCCCAGGACAATCAATGTCAGGCTTTTCCCCAGGTTTTTACAAAAGATTTGCATTGTTGGCTGTGGAACAATGATGCTAATAGACCCAAATAGATAAAACTCTCCATGTCTTCAACAGGTTTCAAATGCATTTGCATCATTGACAGCCCACATGATTAAGAAAGTGCCACCCCTTGCCAAGTGGAACAGCCACTGCTGGGCTGCTGGGGAGAAAAGAGGAAAGAGAGAGGAAAAGGGGAGAGAGAAAAAGGAAAGCTGACCCCCCCCCCGCAGTCTGGCTGAGGGGTGCCGGTGGATGCAGGGACAAGGGAAGGTTGTCCGCACACGTGAGCAACCAAACTCACAGAGATGCGAAGTGATGCGGTTCATGGAAAGATGCGGTTCCATGGTGTTAATAACAAACCCAGAATGTGTGAGTGAGGTTATTCGCATCATTATGATAAAAAAATGACAATCCAACAACAATGTGTGAATGATGCCTCATCAGATACATGTGCAGAGAGGGGTTAAAATCAGTGGGTGGTGGCTGATCAGATAGATGGTCTCTAGAGGTATCATCCTACTCAGCAGAAGCAGGAGGGAGATTCTAGAACAGGGGTAGGCAACATTATTGAGCCAGGGGCTGGGTTGCTGTCCCTCAGACAATTGGGGGGGCCAAAGCACCAAAAATAAATAAATAAATAAATAAATAAATAAATAATATTTATTTTTTAAAAATTAAAAAAAATATATATGCATGCATGCTCTCTCAGCCCCAGAAAATCCATGGCAAAACCCCTGTGGTGATTTTGCCAAGGAAACCCCAAGAACAAGTAATAACAACAATAATCAACATCATCATGGCAGGCAGCAGCAGCGGCGGCGGCAGGACCAGCCTGGGGCTGGTCCAAAGGCCTCGGGGGGCCACATCCGGCTCCTGAGCCTTAGGTTGCCTACCTCTGCCCTAGAACCATCACACCTCCTTTTCTTAGAAACTATGGGTTCAATTATAGGACTAGTCCCCACATGGCTTTGTCTAGCAGTGCTCCTGAAACACTGGAAGAATTCTCTGATCTGCAACAGAAAGGCTTGGGACATATTTTTTTTTTACACTTTGGCTTTGGGCGATTAAGTTTATTAATGGCTGTCGTTGTGTGTTCTCATTATCACAATGTAGGTTGGACCATTAGATTTTTATGCCTGGTCTGCTTAATTTTCATTATGCCCCTGAACATATATAATTATAAGCTTTTTAAAAGCTCATTTTTGGGCAGGACTCTGGAAGAGTGACAGGCATAATGACAGGAGGCAATTTTCACTTTAAAACGTTCATAGATTTTGCATTCCTGAAGCTAGTGGAGGTCACATTTGTTGTTCATGAGCCAAGGGAAAGAATATGGTCCCCTCAATGTATAATTTCACATGAACTATGACTCCATGGAGACAGGACAATGATCTCTGCTTTTAGCAGCAGTGGGTGGATGAGTCTATTTTGGTTTCTATCAGTTTCTAACTATGCTGTCAAGAGAGTAAGAGATAGGAGAAAAATCTTCTTCCCTCCCTCCTTCCCCAGTTACTCAAAGCAGGGGCAGATCCTACCATTAGGACCTTCTGTAACATAAATGTAGTGGAAATCTTGCTAGATTCCCCACTACCCCCAAAACCAGGAGAAATTGCTGTTTTCCATGCTCTGGGTTATGCATGAAACTTAAGGCATACTCCAGCACTCACCAACATAGTAGTCTCCAAAGGTGTTGGACTACAACTCCCATCACATCCAGCCAGTTTCTGACACCTTTGGAAGACACTAATTTGAGGAAAGCGCCCATAACTGAAGTCTGTTTCCCACCCACTCTGCTGAAGAGTTTAAAAGCTAATGTGATTTAATCATATGGGCATCCCTGGGGAAGATTTTAAACCAGTTGTGTGATATCTTTTTGTGGACTGTGCTTTTGAGTGTGAAGTTGAAGGCTTTCATGGCTGGCATCCATAGTTTTTTGTGGGTTTTTTGGGCTGTGTGGCCATGTTCTAGAAGAGTTTCTTTCTCACGTTTCGCCAGCATCTGTGGCTGGCATCTTCAGAGAATAATGGAATACCCACTCTCTTCCATTCCATTATTCTATGAAGATGCCAGCCACAGATGCTGGCGAAACATCAGAAAGTCTTCTAGAACATGGCCACACAGCCTGAAAAACCCACAAAAAACTATGTGCTTCTGAGACTTTCTCTTTTTAGGGAAGTGGTGGTGGTGGAGAATCCTTCCTAACTCAGGGACTAAGGGCCTTTGCAGACTGCTAGAAATAGTGCAAATTGAGTTCACTTTAACTGTCTTGGCTCAGTGCTAGGGAATCAAACTCAATTTGCACTATTTCTCGCAGTCTGCAAAGGCCCTACATTCCAACTTTAGAAATGTCTAAATGGGAGTCACATTCCAGCAGTGGGCAGGGCTAAGGCACATGGGAGGGCCATATCCAAATGGGATGGGTCCAATGTAAATTTTCCCAATTTGGCTCACTGCAACAGATTTAGAACATTATCACATGAGTCCTGTTCTTGCTGCAATTGCACTAATTAAATGAAAATGCAAACATACCATTTTGGGAGCAGCCATTATTGGATACCTTCACAATTGTGCATATGGGGCTGTCATTGCCATTGCACTCTCTTCTGGACTCCTCCTTAATCCTGCCTCCCTGCCCTATGTACCACCCAGAATGAATTTCATTTCATTTCATTTCATTTCAATTTACTTTTTAAAATGCAATTCTACAGTTCTGGTAATGTGATTTAAAGTTTTAAAAATAAAAATAAATAAAAAAAGGCACAAATCAAGGTGCTTGGGACTAGCTGGGGGAGGGGAGAGGAGGGGACACTGACACCACATGACTGCCAATTGTGCAACTCCCCTGGCAGTGACATTTTGCATTTTAGGAGTCCTGGGACTGCTGCACAATTGAGAGTGATTGATGAGCTTCCTCCATCAATGAACACAGCAGCTATGGGTCTGAGGCAATGTTATGTGATAAGTGTCACCAAAGGTGCTATTTTACTACTATAATCACAGTTTAAAAGTTGTATGTGATAATCTCCATACAAAACCTTGCCAGCTTGCAAAATGAGTTGCTGTGGTATACAAAACCTTATCAGTCAGCAAACAAGAGCTCCTACGGCACACAAAAAGTCCTCAGTTTATAAATGAGCACTGCTGTGGCTTCAAAATGTGACCAGTCTGTTTTAGACAAAAACTTGCTAGTCTGTAAACCAGAGGTCCTGTTTCATGCCAGATTTTCCAAAGCTGCAAACCAGAGTTCATTTCATCTCATTTCTTCTCGAACAATTCCAAACTTTTCCCATCAATCCTCTTGTTTCTGATTGGAGATAAATTCCAAAGCTTTACATTTGAAAGATCCATCACCTGAATTAGGCCCATAGGCTACAGCAGCATTTCCCAACCTATGTTTCATGGAGTCCTTAGGTTCCGCAAGTCAAAAAGATTGGGAACCCCTGGGCTAGAGGTTTTCTTTCCTTGTTTTGTGAAGACTATATAGTGGCTTCAGTGCAGTTTTGTTACAGAGCTCAAGAGAACCAAGGTGTCTACCACATGCTCACGTTGTTGAACATAACTTCTCACCTGTGTAAGCAATGAAGTCACAAAATCAGGCAAAGCAAGTTAGGTATTTGGGTATGTGCCAATATCTTTCATTGAAGGCAGAAATCTCTTTGCACCTCTCCTGTACTTTCAGCCGTATTAAAACAATATGAATTGTGAGGTGAGGGTGTGTGAGTGTGCTATATTTGCCCAAGAGTGAGCAAGCAGAAAAGCTTGGAAAAACAGACTGTGTGCACTTTCAGGAGGGTCTATAAATCCTCTGATGACACAACTGCAAACAGAGCAGTACTCTACCAGTGAGAAAGAATCTACCAGAGATGAGAAACAGACTTTGGAGAACATATAGCATATGAAAAAGAAGAGAAGGAGTTGGAGGAAGAGGAAGAGGAAGAGGAAGAGGAAGAAGAAGAAGAAGAAGAAGAAGAAGAAGAGAAAGCTCATTTCACCACACAGAATTAAATTCTGCCCAGAATGACCTATATGGAGGCTAGTAGAGAATCTAAAGGTCAACAGATGGACCTAAGAGTATTCGCACGTCACATTTCTTTCTCTTCTTGTGCATGTGAATTGCCAAATGAATATTTATTTTTCTGAGTCCTATCCATGAAAAGTCCTTGGACGTTTTCATACACACGGCTCTAAAGCCGGCTGGAAGCTGCCTG
>CM034701.1:221000450-221024509 GCA_020142125.1 Phrynosoma platyrhinos | reverse complement strand
TAAAGCCCCGTGTGAAAACGTCCCTTGTCAATCTCTACTTCTAATTTTAGCCTGTGGTTTAGTGACAAATTGGAATGTTTCATTTTTAAATACTCTTAATGTTTGAACTAGTGCTAGCAATGTTCTTTTTAAAATGCATTAATAAAAGTTAAAATAATGACAGAGTGCTTCCATGTGAGATCTTTAAGCAGAGTAACTACATTCTCAGGTATTTTTCTTTTCTATTCTTTTGTCTATCCTTTCATTAATGTTTAATAAGCTATGATCTCACTGAAGTCAGTTTTCAGTTTTTGCATAATTATTTCACAAACTAAGGAGTTAATCACATTGTAAAATAAATTGCCTTACCTGATCCAGTTTAAAATTTTAATTGGGCATGCTGATATTTTCAGAAGGATTTAGCCACTTAATCCATCACCTGGGTCCATCCTGGGTCCTATGGCCGCTCAGTGCTGCTTTTTTCGAAGCCGGGAGTTTTCCGGCTTGAGAAAATGGCTGCCAGAACACCCCTGTGAGTGGGGATGGACCCAGGATGGATCTGGCCAGTGGATTTGGCAGCTAAATCCTTCTGATAATATCAGCATGCATCCTAATTTAAATTTTAAACTGGATCGGGTAAGGCAATTTATTTAATGGTGCAATAAGCATTGTTTTAGTGCTATTATTCCATTTTAATTGCTGTGGCAACATCCTTTGAAATTCCGAGATTTTCAGTTTAAGGAAGGGCATTTAGAATTCTCAGCCAGAGAGCTCTTGAGCCCCATTAAACTACAAACCCCAGAATTCCACAGGATGTTGCCATGACAGTTAAAGTGGAATAATAGCACTATAGGGGATGCAGTGGCTTAGTAGTTAAGATGCCAATTCTGACGGTAGGAAGATCGGAAGGTTGGCAGTTCAAGGCCCGAGTGCTGCATGATGGAATGAGTTCCTGTCACTAGTCCCAGCTTCTGCCAATCTAGCAGTTCAAAAGCACACAAATGCAAGTAGATAAATAGGTACCAATTCGGTGGTAGGTAACAGCATTAGGTGCAGTCATGCTGGCCACATGATCACTGGAGTCATCTTTGGACAATACTAGCTCTTTGGCTTAGTAATGGAGATGAGCACCACTCTCTACAGTTGGCTATGGATAGGCATTCATGTCAAGGGACTACCTTTACCTTTACCTTTAATAGCACTATAACAATGTAATGTGACCAGTTAACCACCTCAGACTTCGGATGCAAATGTTTTCTATCTGTTTTTATCAAAATATTCCACAATACTGCTTGAAAAAAAATCTTCACCAAAAAGATGTCACAGCCTATGGTGCCTATGGTATGGAGGTATTTCCTAGCTCTGTTCAGGCATCTCATTAAAACATTTTTGAGGATTAGTCAATGTGATTTTGGGGCTCATATGTTTCACCCCTTCATGGATCTGTAAGGAAGAGACTGAAAACACTAACACCCAATTTTGATTGACATTTCTAAATAGTAATTGTGGTTTGCTGAAACCTATAAAATTTGTTATGGGCTTATTTCAAACTAACCATAGTTAAGGTCAGCCACAGTCATTGAGCACTGACACTATGATAAGCTATTGTTAATAAAGAGTGGAATTGAAAATCTGAGGCTTGCCCATGATCATTTCAGTCACTCTAAAACAGTGGTGAGAATCATGTGGCTCTCTAGGTGCTGTTGAGCAGCCTAACTCCCAGCATCTCTCACCCTTGTCTATCCTGGCTCAGGTTGATGGGACTTGCAGACCAGCAACATTGGAAGTGTCACATGATGCTCACCCCTGATCTAAGGAATGGATAGACTAACTGGGGAGGTTTATAGGAGAGAAGGGATTGTACCAGTCATTTCTACACCAGAGAAATGGGAACCTCATGTTAGTTATTGGAATAGCTCTTTCCATAAGGCTGGGAAGAATCTTGTTTTCATAAATTCGTGATTTGTGTAAATTTGAGTATTGCAATGATACATCTAATTTATTTTTATGTGTTGTTATCTTTGGATATAACATGGTAATAAAAATGAAGAACAAAAACATAAACTATGGTTTAGCACCCTGGATGGAAAGGTCAGAGGTTCAGTGCTTGGATTTTTGAGTAGACAGATAAGCAGAGCAGCAAGGCTGTACCTGACCTCTGTCTGAGACCCCGAAGAACTGCAGCCATTAATCATTCTTTAGAACCTGGAGTGCTCCCACAGACATTGCTAGGAAAGATGGACTTACAAGTTAATTTCATATGTTTATAAGTTCAGTTCTGCCTATATAGCATCCTCTGGCACACAATTTAAAAGATGCAGTAATATTGCAGAACCACCCAGAGAAAAGATGGTGTAGATGCCCACAGCACTCTGAAAAAAAATTCTGTTTTGGAAGTCACACATGCTAATTATTAAATATACAACCCAAGTAAAGCAAAGTTTTGTATGAGGTAGCCAGATTGCCACAGAAAGAGGATTGTTGGAAAAGATATCCCACTCACCCCAAGCCATTTAGCCGTAGGTCAATGGCCAGCATAATGGTTCTCCTTCTCCCCATGTAGCTAATCCCCAATAAAGTAGGTGGGGGGGAGGACTTTCAATTGTGACAATAGTGCCACAATTGTGATGAAACAATGATCGCGCATAAGGAGGAGTTGTTGTTGTGTTACTTCATATTGTTTCCCACTTATGGTGACCTTAAGGTAACCTATCACAGTGTTTTCTTGTCAAAATTTGCTCAGAGGGGGTTTGCCTTTGCCTTCCTCTGAGGCTGAAAGAGTGTGACTTGTCCAAAGTCACCTAGTGGTTTTCCACGGCTGAGTTGGGATTTGAACTGGTCTCTAGAGTCCTAGTCCAGCACTCAAACCATTGGAATAATTATAGATGATTAAATCTAGGAAACTGTTCTGTATTCATAAACAGTTTAAATACACTTAGTATATTTAACTAAATAGCTGATATAGAATACCGGCCTGTATTTGCATTTGCACAATTTTATGAATTCTACTGTCAGTGCTTCAGTGTCTGACATGTACTACATCAGATGTGATGTTGGTCTGGGCAAAAGCTTTTGAGAGAGAGAGAGAGAGAAATCACCAGTTTTGTTAATACTGAAACCAGAAATTATAGGACTCCATTTCTGTCAGTCCCTCCATCCCTTTAGTCTTAAGTGTATGTGTCTGTGTGTATCCTGTCTCAGTCTCTCTCTCACACACATCTCTCAGCACATACATCTTTCCTGAGAGATGATGCCCATGATAAAACTGCTGATAGATGGCACAATATGGCTGACAATAGTTCTCTGTAGTTAAGAGCTTTTTTGTGTTTTTGGTGTTATAAATCAGGAAGACTTACCACAGTTAGCACCATGGGGGAAGGCAGAGCAGCAATTTTTCCTCCATTTTATGTTTAAACCCATAGGGCTGGCTCTGCCATAAGTTGATGGGAGGGAGTTGTTGCGGCAAGGAGGCAGATCTTGAGACATGACAGCAAGGTGTTGGAGGAGAAAGAGCCCTGCCCTATGCAGGTGGCTCCAAAGCTAGCCTGTTGACTGTGGTGGAAGGAGGCTGTCCTGTTGCTGATGCTGAAGTATGGTCCAGTTCCTGGTCCAGTCTGTTTTCATGCATGGAATGGAAGGGGGCATCATCTTGTTCTTTGCCTTTTATGATCTCTATTGTCAGTGCTTCAGTGTCTGACATGTGGAACTTAAACAGTATAAATATACAGTGGCCCCTCCACATTCACTGAGGTTAGGAGTGAAGGACCCTCATAAATGTGGAAAAACCACAAATAAGAAACATTATTCTTTTTACTTGATTGAACACCTCTGTAGGAATCTTCAGGTCCTCCAGTGCAAGTCCATGGTCAACATCTGCCAGAAGTTGATCATAGGATCCTGCTGGAGGACCTACAAATTCCTAGAGAAGTGTTTTCTTTAGGAACTTCTAGGTTCTCCAGCACAACTCTATGGTCAACTTCTGGCAGAGTTGTGCTCCAGCTAGACCTAGGACCTAGAGATTTCTAGAGAGAATATATTAATCAAAACCACAAATAATCAAATCCACAAAAATGAAAGCCGAAAATGTGGAGGGCCAACTGTAATGGAAAAGAATTAATAGCAGCCACAAAACACAATGTGTTCTTTTTTCCTCCCTTTCAGTTGTGTGTTTTTGCTTTTCCCTTTCAAATATGTTCCCTTCTGCAGAGGATTTCCCCTACACAACAGTGCTGGAATGTCCCTTTGCAAAAATTAAGTCAGTGACAAATGGGCTTTATTGTAGGAAACAATTTGCCAATGTATTATGTTTGCACATGTGAAATATTGCTGCTGCAGGCTGGGGGTACAGTTTCATGAGAGCTATGTGGGCCAATTGCTCTTGCTACTCCCTAGGTAAGGAAAAGGTCCTTTAAACAGGTGCATTGGATCAAGGAATATTTCATCCGGCAACAATGCACCTGCAGGCAGAGGCACATTTGGAGTTACACAGCGTGTTTGCTTGCCAGCAGAACGTGTTCTCTGGAAGTCCCCCTTTGTCTACACTGGTGGCTTTGTATATATTTTCTTCTGAGCAGAGGAAATCAAAGCCCAGGTGGGATAGACCTATAGATGACATCATGGGGTGTGTTTGGCTCTACTGTTATTTTGTAGGGTAAGGTATGCAAGGGAGTTGCGTTCTGTCATTCTCTGTCTTTACCATAAAGAAAGAGGAAGATTCTGAATAAATTTATTAGCAGAAATGATATTTACCCAGTCACACACACACACACACACACACACACACACACACACACAAACAGAGAATTGCAGCTGAATACAGATCAAACAGTATTGTGGGGAGCTTATACATGATCTCTGTTAGAGATATTGGAATTTCACCTCCGGGCATGCCTCTGTCTTCTTAATATCCAAGTTTCTAAACTTTGCCATTGATTGGCAGCCAAAACAAAACAATTTGTGCAGATAGGTGAAGGTGGATTAAGATAAAGAAGATGATACCGCTCACAAAATGTGGTGAAGAACAGTCAAGCACCTCTCCTCACTCCCTGCCCCACTTTACACCCCCATATTAATCTGCTTGAGTGAACAAAAGCTGGGGATACAACAATTATAGCTCTTGTCAAAGCAAGAAATGAAAAACTTGGCAAACTGAATGACAGCCAGAGCAAAAAGAGCAGAAAAAATAAAGAAAGTAAGCAGAGATGGAGTGTGTGCATGGTGTATGTGTGTAATCTCAGCCTTTGGCACTGAGATAGGTTTTGTGAGTATTTGCTTTCTTTTGGTTTTTATTGCTGTTGTTAAAAAAATTGACAATAAAGCAATTCCTTTAAACATGTAATAGAAAGCTGGCGGCTATAATAATGTTTAAGCCTACCTAGAGCAATGGTTCTATTCTATTACTTGCCTGCATGGCAAAGGTCACTCAGAGAGAGAGAAAGAGAGAGAGAGAGAGAGAGAAAGAGAAGGAAAGACTTTTGCTGCTTGGGTTTGCTCTTCTTTGTTGTTGGTGCTTCCGCTGCCACTGCTGCTACCATTTAAGCCCAGAATTTTATTTATTCTAAAGGCTCCAGGATGCCAAGCCTATTGATACTGGAAATAAAGGAGGAAAGACAATCCCAACAACTTGGGTGCAAGGTCTGAAGTGAGAAATTAAAGGGGGGGGGGAAGGCAAACATCCCACACTATATTGTTTTCTTGGGGAGTCATTTTCACATTTGTTGAGGCAGTCCTGGATGGGTTCCACAGGGCTTCAACAAAAAGTGAGTTTCTTTTATTCAATCCCATCCAGAGATATCCCAACCTCAAAAGGCTACTGTTACCTAAAGGGTTTCAGATGAAAGCATCCAAGCATGATGTTGGAAATTGGAGGACTTGCAGTTGTCATTTGACAAGGATTTGAGAGACCTGTCAAACCTCCATTTTCCAGGCAGAACCTTTGTTTACATAATCTGACCTGATCCCCTCCTCTGCCACACCACTTCTCCACAACTGAGTCATCTAGAGGCAAAAAATAAAAAATAAAATAAAAATAAATAAATAAATAAAATAAATCTGTTTCTAAAAGTCCCCTTTCCCCCCAACTAGTGGTGGGGGTGCAGTTGAAGAGAAGAGAAGTTTGCACATGCCTCCTCTTTTGTCTTGTTATGCAGGATTTAAGCATCAAATGCTTGAACTCTCAGTTGAAGCAAATTCACAGGTCACTGCAAGACCTTTTAGATTCCAAAACAGGGATGGAGTGGGGGGGGGGGGAAGAGAAAAAAGAAACCTCTTTTCTGGTTCTGAGTATAAAATGGCAAGGCAAATGACAAGATTCACAAGTGCCCTTTAATGATTAGACATCCTCTTTTACATGCAGTGCAGCATTTCTGCGTAGGAATAATGATCAACATGTTGAGCAACAGCATTTTAAAATATCAGAATTAATGTCTGGAATACCAGTTGAGTCTCCTTTATCTGAAATACTTGGGACCAGAAATGTTTTAGATTCCAGATTTTTTTTTTTTTGATTTTGGAATATTTGCATGTACCTTATTTTCCTGCGTATAAGACTACTTTTTAACCTGCAAAATCTGTGGTTAAAGTGGGGGGTCGTCTTATACGCCAGGTATAAGGATAAGGAGGATGGAGGTGCTGAAACTCTATATTTTGACTGGGAAAATGGGGGGTCGTCTTATACGTGGGTCATCTTATACGCCGGAAAATATGGTACATAATGAGATATCTTGGAGATGGGACCCAAGTCCGAACATTAAATTCATTTATGTTTCATATACACACTATACAGATAGCCTGAAGGTAATTTTATACACAATGTTTTAAATAATTTTGTGCAGGACTTAGGAGAACTCTGAAAAAAGGCACACTTGTTCTTGAGGGAAATGTGTGACTTTTTTAAAGACTACTTCTGTTCACATTGATCAATCCCTACCCTCTCATAGACATCAAATCTCAACACATTTGACTGCATCCTCCCTGGAACTGCCTCAGTTCAAGAGTTTCATAGTCATTTTTAATCTGTGAAATGTACGTTATCTGTTGCTGTTTTAATTCATCAAAGCCCTTGAAAGAATATGGCACTCTTGATGGACTATATGTTACTTCTCCTTCAAGAAATTTACCTTTTTTCTTTTAAAAATTAAATATTTCGTTTTGAAATTAAATGTACCGTAACATTATTGAACTTCTGGAAAATTCCCCCTGTATATTACTGTCCACACACTACTAGGGGTTGTAAAATCACAACTCAGCAAAGTAGTATTTTCCTTTGAAAGCACCAATCAGAAGTAAGAACTATGAGTTCTTCCTTGTGTCTCCTTGGCCACCAGTTTTGTAGTACTCCAGTTTTTGAATAATTGTTTTGTAATCCATGATGTATTTACATGCATGCATATAAAGGTAATATAATGATAAATATATGTCAAGATCACTTTATCCCTCTTTTGATTTTACATCTGGCCTCTCTCTGACTTCTGAAAAAACAAATAGCTCTTTTTTGGTGGCAGCCTCTTATTTGCAGATTTCTTTTCTGAGGAAGATGTACTCCACTGCTTGTTCAAAAAGTGTCAGAAGATTATTACTCTGCTCTGCAGTTCATTCTGAGTTGGCTGGAATTCAAATGTTTTAGAATTTACTTCTGTCTCTGTAGTTTTCTTTTAATGGTTAATACATTTCAATACATATATTTTATTGTTCTAATTATAAGTTGCATTGAAGGTACTTTTAATGAAAGCGGAGGCATTTTTCCATGTAAATATGATTACATAAATAAGATGCTCAGAGCAATCAAGTTTGAAATCAAGATAGGATGCAATTTCAAAAGGAGATTTTTTTTTTGAGAAATGTCATTTAAACTTACAAGTTAGAGGTGATTCTTCCCAGAGGCAAAGGGAACTGCTAAAAGTGCACACTGTCCACACTGTCCTGCAAGCAGACATGTGCATTTTCAGAAGAAATAAAAAGGGAATATTTTATCATCATCTTGCTTCATTTTCTCCAATTAATATAAACTTCACAGGCAGCTTTTGGGGCAGTCTCATATTAGCTCATTAGCCCCAAACCAATGATTTTATAAATTATATTTTACAATACACAAAGAAAAAGATGTTCAAAGGGAAACCATATTTCAACATAAGGTGTGTCCTTCTCACACCTTAACTCTCCACATTCCACACTGTTATGCTGAAATATTATTACCTGTGCAAGTCTCTTTCTACACCACTTATAAATGGCTATAATTTTCCCTTTCGGTATTTCTGTTTGATTCCAATTGTAAATGAGTGTGAGTGGCTTATATTGCAGCTTTCATCATCATCATCATCATCATCACCACCACGAGCATTACACCCCTCCCTTATTTTTATCTCATTTTCCAGCTTTCTCTTAAGTTTAGAGCTTTCTGTCTGAGTAGTCAAGCTGGTTTTCATCCACCTTGTTTGAACGACTCCATCATAGATTGGGGGTTGTGGGGAATTAGTATCAGAGGTAAGCAGAATGTGTCTGATTCTAGAATGATGTGTAAGAAAAGTCATGTTCTTCTGCTTGAACAGGAATGTGCAACTGAAATGATAAGAATTCCTCTGGAACCTACCTGTGACTACATTTGCAAAGAAGTCATGGGTTCAGGATTAACACGCTAAACCTTTTCCCCCTTTCATAAATCTGAATATACGGTATTTTAATGCAGAGGTTTGGCACCAACGCTTCTCTAATGTAGGCTTGATAGATTACACAATTTAGCTAACAAAATTTAAAGCTAAAATGGCATCAATACCATCTGCTGAAATGACTTCAGTTAGACTATGAGTCTACCCAGTGGATAATGCAAAATTGTAAATAATGAAACCATGGTTGAAAACTAATAATTTGATCAACTCAGCTCATGTAACCTATAACCCATCATGTAAAAATGCAGCCATCAGTCATATATATGGCAACAGGAATTTTATAAACTTACGGTTTTGGCTGAAAAAAAGAGAATAAGGTTGTCATTTATCTCATAGGCAAATATTGATCAGAACTCACCCTGGAATCTGAGATATCTGATGTAGAGGAGGTGGACTGCAAGGAGCTTGTTCTGGCCCCATATGATGGCTCCTTTCCCCAATCTGAGAAGCTGGTAGCCAAAACAGCTGAGGGGCTCTCCTCAGGAGGGCTTGATAGACTCTGAAGACATACCTCCATTTTTTGAAGTCAAGTTAGGAGAGAAATGGTAAAACATCTGGAAAACATGCCCTATGAGGAGAGGCTTAGGGAGCTTGGTATGTTTATCTTGGAGAAGAGAATGTTAAGAAGTAACATAATAGCCATATTTAAATATTTGAAAGGATGCCATATTGAAGAAGGAGCAAGCTTATTTTCTGTTGCTCCAGAGACAAGGAAATGGAACAATGGATTCAAACTACAAGAACAGAGATCCCACCTAAACATTAGGAAGAATTTCCTAACAGTAATATACTCCCTCAAAGTGTAGTGAACTTTCCTTTGGAGGTTTTTAAATAGAGCTGGATGACCCTCCATCGAGAATGCTTTGATGGTGTATTCTTGCATGGAGCAGGTTGGACTGGACGGTCCTTGTGGACTTCTGCAAATGTATGATTCTATGAGGAGGAGTAGCTTTGTGGGATTCAACATTTGTTAAATGGGAAATGCTGACTAATCAATAACCTGGGGTCCAGAGTCCATCACCTATACATTTCCCAACAGCTATTGGGAGTCTTCGTTGCTTGCAGCCACCTAGTCTCCTTGATTGGCAGTGCTTTCAGAGCTCATATCTTACTTGGGATTCTTGACTGCTGGACTAGCTACATTGAATGTCCCCTTCTTTTAACCTTTTTGGCTTTGGTTATCTTGATTTTGTGTAATGATGTCTGGACTAGCTGAGATCTTGCCCCTCTCCTCTCTTCATCTTCCATGAACTTCCTAGATTATCTGTGTATACCCTGGACTGGATTGACTGACCCATAGTTGCTATTCTTACAATAATCTGCCTTTCTGGACACTTTCTGCCTGTAGGAAAATATTCATGGTTAGTGGGCTGGAAACTATATAAAGCCAAAATGACAAGTAGCATTGACAGCTTTATGAGATTATCACACCCTTAAATCCCACTGGGAGAGACATGAGATCTAAAAGACGAAAACAAGTATTATCATACTTACCCATGCCTGGGCTGTAGGCAGCCTGAATCTTCCTGAGCAGCCCATCTACAACCCGGACTTCTGCCACAGCTTTTTCAAGAACGAGATTTTCCCATTTTTAAAAAAGCTGCAGGAGAAGTCCGGGTTGCAGATGGGCTGCCCAGGTGGATACGGGCTGCCTACAGCCCAGGCACAAATAAGTATGATAATACCCATTTTCATCTTTTAGATCCTGTGTCTCTCCCGGCGGGATTTAAGGGTGTGATAATCTCCTTAGTCTCCATGAATTGGTCTAACACCTTCTGAAAGTCATTCAAACCTGTGGTCATCACTACTACATCTTGTGATAGCAAATTTTATGCTTTAACTGTGCACTTCATGATGAAGAGCCCTATTCAAGCATTTGCCTGAACAAATGTAAAGTTAAAACTAGTGATGTAGACATGGGTGCACATCTAAGCCACACCCTGCTGTCCCTGAGCATCTAGAAGTAAATTAGAACTTTGTCCAGTAAGTGAATGTGGTTGCAAATTTCCCAAAAGGAGGAATGTTAATTAGGATTTGCATATCTTAGTGCGTACAGTGAAACTTTAAAAATAGTTATAGAAACACAGTACATCCCACCATAGTGGAGGATGCTATGATCAAATGACCCATGTATATGCTCAGCCATGGTCCATGCTGCTAAGTATTTATAGGAAACTTCAGATCCTCTGCTTGCTCTTCCTTCTTAAGGTTCTTTGTCTTTAAACTGGAGTTGGGCTGCTGAGCTTTTCAGACAATGGTGAGCATAGGCAACCTAGATGCTGTCTAGATTTTTTGGCCTATGACATCCATCAGAGCTAGGCAGTAGAGGCAATAGGGAGGGATTATAGGAGTTATGATCTGCAAGCCACATGTTCTTGCTTACTCCTGTTGTAGAATCTGGAGATTTCTTTATACTTCACGTTATATAGGTATGCTGTTGCTGTGCGTCTACAAGTTGTTTCCAATTTATGGTGACCATAAGGCAACCCTATCACAAAGTTTGCTTGGCAAGATTTGTTCAGAGGGGGTTTGCCCTTGCCTTTGCCAGAAGCTGTGAGTGTGTTGTGACTTGTCCAAAGTCATCCAGTGGATTTCCATAGCTGAACAGGGATTTGAATCCTAGTCTGCAGAGTCATAGTCCAACACTCAAATCAATATACCACTCTGGCTCTATATGTGTATATATGCCTATTCTATAAGTCTGAGAGAGGGGGCAATATCTGACTTACTGTCCCACCCATAAAAATCTGATTCATTTTCTGGGTTTCCTTCCTATGCAGCCACATTCCAAACTATGAAGTTATTTGTCTTCAAAGAGCCATTGTGAGCTTATGGATATAGTTTGCATACTAAGCATTTTGGTAATTGATCTTTTTGGCTTTTGCTGTGCCTTGCAGAAGGTTGTCAACTGCTTCTTTGAAGTTAACTAATGATCCTGCAAGCAAGGCATCTCAGTGAGGAGCTGAGGTCAGATTAGCATTGTCAAAATGTGAGTCCCACATGCAAACTCTCATGTTACCTCACACTGCATTATTTAGGTCAGCAAAGTAAGAAAAGACCTTATGTTGTATTATATTCCAAATGAGGAAAGGAGACTGAAGATTTTTATTATTACCAGACTTTTTCTTGTGTCTACCAAGTTTGTGAGCTGCTGTTTCTTCTATGCAAACCAGGGCTGACAAAGTGCAATTTGTAGTAGAGAAGCTTTCGGTGAGAGGAAGTATTTCATCTGTTGTCTACGTGTTGATTCTCCCTCCATTGTCCCAACTGCTTTCCCTCTTTCTGGGGCTGGCCCTACTGTTTGGAAGAAGATTTTGGATGAAAGTGAAGAAAAATGTTAGCTATTTCATTTAATATGGTTTGCTTTATCATAGTTAGGAAGGGGCAAAGGCAGTTGTGATATCTTGTGCCTCAGGTACCAAAATAACTTGGGTGGCTCAGGATAACACATTATGCAACTTTTTCTTTGATATGGTAGGGACACAGTTTCCTGCATTTTCTGGCATCACTGGGGAGGTGTGTGTGTGTGTGTGTGCTATTTATTATGTAGCATGAAAGCGCCCAAGGACCCAATTTTCTGATATCACCTAGGACTTAACAAACTAAGGGGGGTTGCAGACTGCCAGAAATAGTGCAAATTGAGTCCACTTTTAGGGTTAGGGTTAGTGCTAGGGAATCATGGGAACTGTATTTTAATGTGGCACCAGAGCTCTCTGACAGAGAAGGCTCAATGTCTCAGAAAAAACAATTCCCATGATTCCCTAGCACTAACCCTAACCCTTAAAGTGGACTCAATTTGCACTATTTCTGGCAGTCTGCAACCCCCCCAAAGTTCATGATATCTGGAACCCAGCAAAAGGGAATACAGCCAGGAAAGACATTTTGGAAAAGGAAAAAAAAAAACCTGGTAGGGGAAAAAATTAAGCACTCCACTCTGCTTCTATGTCCTTGTGCAATATAGTCTCTTCCTGAAGACTTTGGGGCTGAACAGACTGGCATAAAGAGCTGAACTGGGGGCATGACGACTACATGCAGGCCACCCTGACTGCCCCCTTATTGGCTTCATGCCATTTGCCCCACCGCATGGTGGAATGCTTCAGGGCACTCCCTTGGTGTAGCGTCCATGCACACTGTGCCAAAGGGATGCTGAAAAGCTGCCACTGTGGTTGCAAAGGTGACTTTTTGCTGCTCTAAAAAGGAGCAGCATTTGCCAGCTCTGGGGCTCTGTGCCACCCCTTTGCTTGCCAGCTCGGGGCTGTGGAAACCACATGCCATGGCCCTGATCTAGTGCTTTGCCACTCTAAAAAGAGCTGGCACATGCCGCTCCTTTTTAAAGCGGCAAAGAGCCATCCTTGCCACTGTGGTGGAAGTTTTTCAGTGCTCCTTTGGCACAGCGTGTGTGGACGCTGCGCCAAGGGAGTGCTCTGACACCTCTCACTGTGCAGTGGGGCATGCAGCATGAAGGTGGTGTGAAGGCAGAGTTGGGGTGGCCAGCTTTCAGTAGCCATGCCCCCACTCTGCCCCCAGGCTGGTTCTTTATGCTGGTCTGCTCAGCCCCTCTTTTTAGGCGTGCGATTGCCATGGCCCCGATCTGGCAAGCAAAGGGGCAGCACAGAGCAACTCCATTGGGGCGGTCTGTTCAGCCCCTTTGTTTCCTTCACAAAATTGGTATACTCATTTGGATATAATGTGAAGTTTGTCTTTAAGGAGGTATGCCATTGAGTCCTTTCAGTGATGATTTGATGGGTATGAGAGAGGTCCTTTGCAGTGGTAATGATGAAGATCTGCCTTGGTCTTGTTAGAAACAGGAAGACAATCACATTATTACATCATTATGGGATTTATTTTCTTTCTTTTCTTTTCATGTATGATTCTTTAACTATCATGACTCTATCCTACAGAACCCTGGGATTTGTAATTTGGTGAGGCACCAGCGTGCTCTAACAAACCAGCGTGAATACCTCACCAAAGTTAAAATCTCAGGATTCTGTAGTCATGGCAGTTACAGTGGTGTTAAACCACTTTAATTCTTCTGTGTGAATATAATAGAGCTCAGTTTCACAAGTTACACATGATACAATTGGCCCCCTGTACCTACAGATTCTTTATCCATGGATGCAACCATCTGTAGCTTGAAAATATTTAAAAAATATATAAATCCCAAAAAGCAAACCTAAATTTTTCCATTTTATATACCATCCTGCTTTGCCATTATATATAATGGAAATCCATGGATTTTAATAGCCACAGGGGGTCCTGGAACCAAACCCCAGTGGATACCAAGGTCCTACTGTACATTATTGTCTGCTTACACTGGAAGTAGGAACTGGTCATGCATTTACCGGAATGTTTGAAGGTTACAAAATGAAGAGGAAAGAGCATATCACACCGCCCCTGCCCTTCAATATCATGGCATGCTTCGGCAGGTCCCTGGTGTGCTTCGGCAGCCTTATTTTAAAACCAGGAGCTTTCTGACTTCAAAAAATGGCTACCAAGTGCACTGGAGGACCTGGGACACAGCCGAGCTGTACTCACCTAGCAGCTTCAGTGGCAAAATCTTTGTGATAGCTGCCTCCCAAATTAGATCTCAATTTGGAAGAGGTAAGCCAGGTTATTAAAGTGGTGGGATAATCTCCTACATCTGTGTTTTTCTATGACAGGAATGCACAACATTTTTTGTGGAATTACAACTCCTCTCATTCCTAAACAGCATGACCACAGGTTGCCCATATCTGTTCTTCATAGTTTCAGGCATCACACACTCAAGTAAAGCATGGAACAAGGCTCAAGTCTAAAGAAGGATTTTTCTGATTGAATGTACCTGTTTGGTATCCATCTTTCCAAATGAGTCTTGGTAAATTCATATTTTTCCTTTCTTAGGCTTGCATTTTTTAAAAGTGATGTTTCAAGTGCACCAAAGAGAAAACCAGTTATTTAGACAGTCAGATGTCAGGAAGCAAAGTAGACATAAAGACACTGGATTAGATTCAGACACAGGAGATTATCGCACCTGTCTTTTCTCCCATGCTAGGTGCAGGATGTAAACATATAGCTTTTTGACAGAACAGGCTAAATATCTCACAAAACTACAATGCCCAGAAATCCATAGCATTGATGTCAAACTGGATTATTTCTATAGTGCGGGTGCAGCCTCATAGTATAGTTTCATAATACACTGAATGGTGTGCACCTGCTTCAATGTTTCAATTTGTTTTAATGAAACAGATTTTGCTGTTATTGGAACAAAGTTGCAGTGAAGACCTCATTTCATTCTTCACAGACACAACATATTTTTACACATGCATGTGAGCTTCCTTTGTTTTGGGACACATGCACAGCATTTAAAAATATTTTTCTGTAAGTATGTATAATAATAATGATTTCACTTGGACAAAGAAATTCAGATAAACTCAGACAAAGCACTCACAACATCTACATGAAAGTATATGGAAGGTC
Organism: Phrynosoma platyrhinos; assembly: GCA_020142125.1. Lineage (NCBI taxonomy): Eukaryota > Metazoa > Chordata > Lepidosauria > Squamata > Phrynosomatidae > Phrynosoma > Phrynosoma platyrhinos. The sequence continues at coordinate 221,009,411 of CM034701.1, read as the reverse complement.
TTACATACAAACATTCAGTCTTTGAAAAGCTGAAGGAAAACAAAGCAATCCTACCCTTTAACCTCTTTAAATTACAGTTTTAGAAATAAAGTACCGTAATCAGGATTTACAGGCTTTTCAAGTGTACATGAATTTAAACAGAAAGCATTATTTGGCACATTTGCAGTTTACACATTCATTTTTGCAGTTCATCTGTATAATGCCAGTAATAACTCTCAGTTTGTTGGTTTTTGTTAGTCTTTTGATCCTTGCAGATGTTAGTTTTTAAGGATGATCCACTCTCTCTTCCTGCACTAAACAGAGGGTTGGACTCAGTGGTCCATGAGGCCCTTCCAACTCGATTCTTTGATACTATGATTCTCAGCTCTTTTGTGGCTCATGGTTATTTTTTCCTTAAAATAAAAACCTTGCAAGAACTATCTGTCTCAGGGCTTGATGGATGCTAGGAATATTCCTGTTAACCTCCCCCCCCCAATTTAGAAATATTTACTCATTTCATTTTCCAGCAAAAACTCTGATGCATCTTCTCAGGCCCACAAGACAGGGAATCAAAACTCGTGGATTTATAGCAGGCATTTCTCAAACTACAATACCTACCCAATGGGGGTAACCCCCCCCCCAATGAACAAGAACTAAGAACAATCTACTGGAACCCAGGAACAATCTACTACAAGACAGATGAATTGTCTTGACAAAATACCATGGTTGTGACTTATACCTCCCAGATGAGACCACTCAAATTAATAAGTTCCAAATACTTCTGGACAGTAATACTGCTTTTGGACAGCCTTAAGATGGTAGGCCTTTCCTTACACACAGCTCCCCATCCTGAAAAAAAATCTCACCTACAATAAGGCATATTACATGGATCAAAGTACAGGGACAAACCAAGCTACAAAACAAGGTGCTAGAGACCCCACATCTACTCAGGCAGCAACAGCACATGTCCTAAAAACATCTCCTGAAAAACCAGAGGAACATTTTCTTGCTCATTTGCAGAAAGATCTCAGGTCCAACTGCTTGTAAAGTTATAAAAAAAAGAGAGTATAATAATATATCACAAAATAGCTGGCAACACTCTTTAACTACCTGCCCCTTGCTCCTGAAGGAGATGGGTGGGACAAAGCTCCAAAGCAAGCTGAAGCCTGGAGCATTGGGGAGCTTCTTTTATAGAGCAGCAACCAACTTGAGTGAAGCCTTTGACCAAACTCACCTCAGTCCCACCCACCAGCCAATGAATTTCAATTCCTTGGCTGTTAGTTTTCTGCTTCTTCCCAAAGACCATGCAAATTGTGTGGACCTCTGGGAAGAAGACAAATGCCACCAATGCCACCTGGTGCCATAACATTCCTTACTGCCCTGAAGCTGCAAATTCACCCTACAGTAAGTCGTCAAGCTTTCCCCCCACCCTACTGGAACTTATTTTGCACAGAGATACATACAGTTTGTCACCTGTCTTGTAACAACAACAACAATAACAACATATTGTGTAAGATATTTTTGTTGTGAAAGATTGCTTCTTTTTTTTTGTAGGAAACTGAAATGTTGCACACACAAAAACATGTGGCTGTTTGGAAACTGGTTTTTGCACAAACTCCCACAGTTCATGCATCATAACACAAACACACAAAATGTGTATTAGGGTGCAGAATAATATCTGAAACACTTCAGGATGTGTGAATACTGTAAAAACTGCACCAAGTTCTTGCTCCTCTACTATTCTTCCCAATTACATTTTAAAAAAATCTTTATTGAATTATAATATTAATACATTTGAATTAAACACATACAGTTAATTTCAAGTATCCAGCAATTTCAACAATCACCTCAGCTTTCCCCACATGCTTTATTGAAACTATTTGACTTCCTGTTAAATCCTAATTTTCATACATTCTCATAACGAATTTAATGGTTAAATAAATGTCAATAGATACATTGTACTTATCCATATACCCTAAATAAACTAGACAAACACTAATGATCAAAATAAACTAATAAAACTAGCCAACTACTTATAGATTATAACTCTGATCTATAATCAATACAACTATCATTGCTACATTAAAAATCAACTTAAAGTCAAAATCCTCTATATTCCTAATTTCTATACTTGTCTTCTACATTTCTATGATTCTAAATCAGGGGTAGGCAACCTGCGGCCCGGGGGCCGGATGTGGCCCAATGAGGCCTTTGGACCGGCCCCAGGCTGGTCCTGCCGCCACCGCTGACAACCCCTGCTGCCCACAGCCGCCCGCCATGATGATATTGATTATTGTTGTTATTACTTGTTCTTGGGGGTTTTCTTGGCAAAATCTCCCCAGGGGTTTTGCCATCATGGCTTTTCTGGGGCTGAGAGAGTGTGCATGCATATATTTTTTTTAAAAAAATAATTTTAAAAATTCATTTATTTTTGCTTCGGCCCCCCAATTGTCTGAGGGACAGTAACCTGGCCCCCGACTCAAAAAGGTTGCCTATCCCTGTTCTAAATACTTACCACTGTGCTATCACCTCATTGTTCCCTGATAAAGTTTCTTATTACGTCCCATTCTGTATCATCCTTCATTGGGTTATCTTTTATCATGCCTATCAATTCTACCATTTCCATAATATCATACAGTTTAAATATCCATTCCTTTAACTCAGGTGCATTTTCCAATCTCCATTTTTGTGCAAAAGGTAATCTAGCCATAGTGGTCAAATAAAATAAGATTTAACCTAATTTTTCTATCTCATCTTCACATATTTCCCAACAACATATATTCTGGTTTCATTACCAAATTTATGTTTAATATTTTGTTAATTGTTTGGGTAATGATACTCCATTTTTTTTACCCTTTTGCACACCCACTAGCAATGGAAATAAGTACCTGGTGTATCCCTACATTTCCAGCATAGCTTGTCCATTTTTTAAATAAATTTTTGCAACCCAATTTTTTATATCAGTCTTTGTCCTTTCATACCGTTGCCTATATTTAAACCAACTAAATTTGAAACCTTTTTATATTAATATCTCCTGCTTCAACTACAATAAGATTTATATACACCCAGATTATGGAACGGCCTGCCAGACAAGATCCGTCAGATTACGAGCTTAACCAGCTTTAAAAAAGCTGTGAAGACAGATCTCTTCTGGCAGGTCTTTCCTGATTAGATCCTGGCCTCAGGAGTTGTGCCTCCCTACCTCTTTCTGTTTGGCTTACCTACGGCTTATGTTTATTTGTAATTGTCTTAATTATCTTGTTTTTTTCTTTGATTTTATGTCAATTTTAACATGTGTAGTTTAATAATTTTTATGGGTGAGGGTGGGGTTTTGGGGTTTTAGTTTGTACTCTTGATGTAATTTTAATTGTTGTAAGCCGTCCCAATTGTACTCTTGATGTAATTTTAATTGTTGTAAGCCATCCCAATTGTTTTTACAGAGGGGCGGGGTATAAATAAATTATTATTATTATTATTATTATTATTATTATTATTATTATTATTATCTTCCTGAAGAATTTCTTTTCTATAAAATGCTTCTTGAGGAGAAATCCATCCCAGTAAATCATTAACAATTCTCCTTTTATTTTAATTCCATATAAATAATAAGGATTCCCAAATGCAATGATTATTTACCTGGTAATTTGATTTTTCTTTATCATATATTAAGTATGCATGGAACCTGAACTTTAGGCCCTCTCCCTCTAATTCTAGCAATTTTTGATCTTTAAGATCTACCCATTCTTTGATCCAGAACAAGCAAGCAGCTTCATAATATAATTTGAGCCAACTGCATTTTATGACTGTTGGGAAATCCATTTTTCATCTAGGAGACAAATAACTGCAAATATTCTTTCCATAACTAATACGATTTTTATTATATTTTATATTGTGTATATTTTATATGATTTTATATATATATGTTTTCATTGTTTGAATTCTATTGCAATTATAAAGGTTTCATCTGTGAGCCACCTTGGGTCCCTCTGGGGAGAAAGGTGGGATATAAATGAAATAAATAAATAAATAAATAATAAAAAAGTACGAGAGTCCTCATAACTCCACATGAAACAAGACTTTTCCTCAAAAATGTTATTTTAACAGCATCTTAGACCTGTAACATCTTGCGCAACACTTTGAAAGTTTATTATAATAATAATAAAATTTGTTCCTTTCTGTATAGTATTCCCCCCTTCCAAATAACTGCTTAATATGTCTCTGAATATTGTATTTCATCAAGAGGAAGAGGATTGTGATCCACAAAAAGCTCATGCTAAAATAAATCCATTCTTGTTAAAGGTGTTCCTTGATCCCTTCTCTTCCCTCTCTTTTCTTATTCTTGTGTACCTTATTTACTTACTCTATTCTGTCTTTACACTTGTGCTTGTCTGAGAAGGTATTTTAGATTTCCATGTATGGAGTATCCTACATAGATTCTAGTGCCCTCCAGATGTTTTGAGTTACAGTCTCTTAACTCTTGACTCTGGATTGAGTAGATCAGATTTCTTGTCCAGAGAAGTTATCTCAGATAACTTTTTTAAAAATAGGAGTAAATGTTCAAGGCTGTGGACAGTACAGTCGCCTCTGCCATCCCTTCTTCTTGTTCCCTGAGAAAATATAAACATAGTATGTTTGTGTGCAACAAAACCTGTCATAGATTGGGGTTCCTCTGCTTTGCTATAGTACAAATAAGAGAGCTAAACAGGGTCTGATTAATTTTGAAACTTAAAAGTCTGCTCCTCTCCTTCCCCCACCCTGAAATGTGATTTGTGAAATAACAAAGTATTACAGTCAAGATCGTCTGATCATTGCCCTTTAAAGTCTCTTTCTCACATGGCCGGGCTTCACAAAAAGCTATTTTACTAGAAGAAATTAGATTTCTGGTTAGCAGGAGCCCTAAATAGACATGAATTACAAGAACGTCCTTTGAAAACTCCATCCAGCACTTTGTTTCATTAAATCCCATGAAGCGACCTTAATTTAGTGGAACACTGGATGGGTTGTTCTTTTAACCTATTAGCACTTTGGGCAGTCCCATAAAGCATATTCATGGTTGATTCTATCAAGAAGGACAACAGTGGGATTAATATTATTTCAGGATACAGTAAATGCCACAATGATGAAGCTGTTCAAGATCTGGTGCTCACTGTGTCACATTGAATGCATTGACATTTACTCTGCTATCATTTCATTTCCAACGTTCCTTCCAAATCAGCCAGTGTTAATGTTTCTCTCTGTGTGTGAGTGAGTGTGCCAGCCTGGAATACAGGTACCTCAAGGCTTTAGAGAAAAAGGATAAGCTTCCTACTTCAAACTTGCTCATCTACCCACAATGTGAGAAATTGCAAATCATTTGTCTTTCCTATATTGTAGTGTCCACAAGCATCTGATCACAGCAGCAAAGAGGCTCTGTTCACACACTCAGCTGGGGGAAGAGTCAAATATGAACACTGGAAGGGGCCCAATTATTATTTCATTTTAATTATGTTTATAACCCATCTTTTCTCCAATGGATTCATGTTGGGTCCAAGGGCCACCTGATGGGTTTCATGGCTCAGCAGGGACTTGAACATGGATTACCTGAGTCCCAGTCTAATCTTCCAACTATTACTCTGATTCTGCACTTAGCTTAACTCCTATTGATTTCAGCACAAGATAGTTATGATTTATTTTGTACCATGCATTTATATAATATCACCTGATTTCCTTACACTTCACCACCCACTGTTTCTTACTTATTTTAAAGCCTGCCAGTACAGATTTTTCAGGTTGTATACATGATGCCTAGTATGCCTAAAATCACCTGATTTTTTTACACTTTATTTCTTATTATTTACTTTTATGCATTTCTGTAGTACTTTTCAGTTATACAGTCTCCAAGAAAGGTTTACACAGTGCTGGAGGGAGAGGTTGACATCATATTTAATAAAGTTATTATGCAATATAACAGAAGAGTATTGCTGTAAAATAAACATTGCAACTCCTCCACACAAACCTCTAGGGTTTTTTAAAAAGTATTTATTTGATGCTACAAAAGGAAACAGAGATAGTAGTGGGAGACAACAACAGGAAAAAGCTTATCACAGATTATATCATGATGTAACATAGATAGGATGCAGCAGGAGGAGGATCCAGCTTGTGGAGACCAATCCATGAGTGGAAAGGGTCAGTCTGGATGGTATCCTGAGCACTGTACCTCAAATTGAGGAAGGTACACTTAATGATTGACAGGTCAGTCTGTGAGCTGACTCCACTGAAAGGCTTTACATTTGAAGTGATGTGGGGAGATACTGGAAGTTTGATCTGTGGTGTTTGATCTGCAATGGTTCATTCTATACATGCACATTACCCTTTGATGTTACAGCCAGGGAATGATACAATTATCAGGGTGAAGCAGGCCTCACTTTCTCTGGATTTTGCCTGTAACTTTGTGAAAAGAAAAAACAACCCCAAGCATTTTAAAAGAGAGAAGTAAAAGAGATGAGGTGTTAAAACACTATAGTCAATAAGGAGGTTGTCATAGATGTCAGTGGAATCAAGATTGCTTCCTAACAAGCTACATATTGATTTAATTGAAACTTGGAAAGCAGTTGTTCTGTTGTAACGTGCATGCTGTGAATGATTGCCTTCTTAGACTCTGATCTTTGAAAGCACTTGTGATTTCTTGGCATGCGTTTTGAGGGCCAGTCTCTCTGTTTTAATTTCCTTGCTGAAGTGATATTTGCATTGTCATAGTACCAGTTTTCTTTCATGCTATATCAACCCAATCATCTTTGAGCCAAGGGAACTTCTTGTAAAATACGCATTCCTCAACACTTCAAACTCTGTGTAAATTCCACCAGGCTGCTTCATTCTTTTCTGAAATGTCAGATAACCCTACGTGGATGTCAAAATATGATTTTGATTGTTTCCTAAAAAACATGTGTCAAAAAATTCCTGTCACACAGTGCTTTTCTGGTTGTGTGTGTGTATGTATGTGTGCACGGATAGGGTGTGTAACTTTTAAATAAATCTCCTAAGGTGATGTTGTAGCCTCACTGAAGTGGTGAAAAATGGTTCTGAAATCTAAACAAAAGTCTCTTTTGCTTTCTCAGAAATCTGAAGCATAGCCAAAGACTTTTCAGCAAGTTTATGTAAGCTGTGTTCACAAAACAGAGAAAGGAGCTATCCCATAACAAAGGAGGATGGCAGAAGATGTGTGCTGAATGATTTTCCTGCCAGAAGGAGTTTCTTTATTAGCCACTAGTCATGCTAAATGGAGCTTGTCAGTTATAGCTAAAAAATTTTGATGATCAGGATTATTATATCCTTGAATTAACAGGCAGCAGCAGTTGTCTCCAGGTGTTGCTTTCTTTCCCAACTGCCCTCATGGAACAAGCATATGACATTGTCACATCAGGGTCTTCCTCTTTGTTCAAAGATGACAATGGCTGAATCTAATAGGCTTAAATTATACATGGATACATTTTGATGAACATGAAGGGCATGGGGGTAAATGCTCCATGCATGAAAGGGGAACCCTTTACTTTAGACTGAAAAAGTGCTCCATGGCTTTAAACAAAAGTTGGCCAGATGGTCTATTGCTGGCATTCCTTCCTTAAGCAGGAGGTTGGATTGGATGGCCTACTAGGCTTCTTCTAACTCTGATTTTATCAATCCAGCAATTGACGGATTCACATTGCAATAGTAGACCTAGCTTTAGGCTGAACCACTTTAGATTTGGCAGCTGGTGCAGTGGTGTAGTTGCCCTTTTATTATAATGGTAAATCACATTTATGAAACTGGATGTACAAGTGCTTTTTTTTTTTTTACAGTAGCACTACTGCAATTTCTGACAGGCTTTCCAGTAAATAAAATATCTGGGAATAAGCAACTCTTCAGCACTTTTCAACTCATACATAGGCAGAGTGCTTACTACCAGATGAATTATAGAGTGCAAATTCCTAGCCAATGACACCAACCATGGGTTGTAAAGATATATGGTATAAGATGCTGAGGCTAACCTTCTGTAACCATGATGAGTGCAATAATCACAGTGGTACAAGAGGATGGTACAATAAGAATACACTTCAGGGCTCCCGGTGTGAAAGCACAATTTCATTTACAGCCCTTGCTCACCAAGTGTTGGTTCTTTGCCAAGCTGAATTGAATGTATTTGAAGTCTCAGTCTTTCAGTATCAATTCCATCTGGCAAAACTATGTGATATTTGCAAGCAAGTTTCCTTATGCAAGAACCTCTTCATCTTGTTGATGGATTTTTGTTTCCCTCATGTATGTCATCACGACTGCAACAGATTCCTTCTGTCTCCCCTCCCCACTCCCCAATCTGCCGTGGTTGGAAAGTCCATTATGGCAGCTTCCTTTGTCTTCACAGATGTGTGCAGATATATACAATAAGATGGAATGTTTTTCCTTGTCAGGCAGCCAGCCAGCCCACCCAGCTGGGGCAGTGTCAGATTACAGCTGGCATGAAAACACTGTGCTCATATCAGTAGTAATCTGAAGAATTGCGTTCAGGTGTTATATGCTATTCTTAGCATATCCTGAGGTTGTTAGGAAAGCTGAACTAGTTGCCTGTTTTCATAAACCTACTTCAGTGCAGCCCCCCTCTCTGCTTAGTAGGACTCTTACTTTTTAGTCATGCATGAAAGGGGAATCCACTTTACTTTAGACTAAAAAAGTGCCAACCCACCTAGCTACAATCATCAAAGTTTAGAAGACAACAGGTCCCAGAATCCCCTACCCCAGTGTTATTAAACTTGACAGAACTCATAAGTAGTGGCATCGTTAGGGGTGTGTGGGCTGCACCATGTGACACCCTAAGGGGGTGACACCAGTGATTCCCAAAGATCTGTGTTTGGGCAGAAATGGGCTATGGCATTTAGCTGTTTTCATTTAAAACATTGTAAGAGATGGTATGAATGAGGTGAGGCATGGTGAGAGGAAGGGCCCCATTTTTTAAAAAATCATTTTTATTTTTTT
>CM034701.1:220974347-220986070 GCA_020142125.1 Phrynosoma platyrhinos | reverse complement strand
CAACTGTTCACCCCCTTTCTTTTTTTTGCCTCATCTCAAGTACTCACAATGCCACTCTCCCTTAGTCTGCAGCTGATTTTCTCTTCCTCCTTTACTTCCTTACAATGAATCCCATTGTGGAAGAAAGGCAAGATATATAATAATAATAATAATAATAATAATAATAATAATAATAATAATAATAATAATATCACATTTTTGTTGCTGCTGCTGCTACAGTTGTTATGTGCCTTCAAGACATTTGCAACTTATGGCGACCCTAAGGTGAATCTCTCACAGTTTTCTCGGGCTGAGAGTATGGAACCCAACCAAGATCACCCAGTGGGTTTCCATGCCAAGCAGGAAATTGGACCCTGATCTCCAGAGTCATACTCCACATTCCCTTCTCTTGATCCTTGGATTCCATCGCTTCCATTTCCCACACTCCCTTACCTCCTTGCCTCATCTTATGTCACCACTTTTCCCTCTCCTGCATGTTCCATCACTTTGTGCTTTTCTCTCTCACTCATTGCACCCTCCCATCCTTTAAAAGATCTGGGAGAAGCCTGGGTTGGGTATGGGTTGAGTACTGCCTGGGGACAGGGCTATGTGACAGAATCCATCCCTTTGTGTTTACATCCTGTGCCTAGTGCAGGAATAAAAGCCGGTGTGCTATTTCCATAATCTTTGAGAGTCTTGAGCAATACTGAGCTAACAGCATCCATTTATCAGAGCAGAATAATGAGTTGTTTTGGGGCAAACAAGAAGCAGGGTATGATCCATATTGGCTGGATTGGTCAGGGGACCAAAAGCTTGTCCCTTATCTATGGCTGATAGTTGGGGAGAGGAAGTTATAAGGATGGTGAGTACCTGTAGATATTGATTTGGTAAAGGGAATGTTTCTGGACTATTCTGATGACAAAATCCAGTGGTTTGGGGAAGGAGTCACCCCTGAGAGATGTCTTTACTCGAAATGACCTGAGTAATGTCTTCATTCTAAATTGTGGGACTTGAGGAAGATTGTTCCTTAGGGTGGAGCCTTATAACTAGAAGCCAGGCAGGAGGCAACCAGGTCATGTTCGATTGCTCCCTGGGGCTAGGCGTCTCACCCAAAGGGGATTGAGGAAGAGATTTGGAAGCCCCCCCCCCCGCCTCAGCAAAAATCCACACAGGGTAGATTCCACCCCCCATTGCAGTAAATGTTTAAAGGTTTAAAATGAAATATTTAATAAAAGTGGCCCTATTTAACCCAATGCATGTGTCTGGTCTTCTTATTCCTGTGGTGTCAGTAAATATGGCCTTAAACCATTTGACAATCCCAATGTCTGAATGACATAATAAAATGGAGCAAAGTGTCCAAATATATTTCCTGCAGAAATGAGCCAATTTTTAAAATAACTAAGAGAAAAAAGAGTAATATTATAGATTGCAATCCATAGCATACTTACTTGGAAACAAGCCATGCTGAACTCATTGGGATTTATTGTACTTCTCAGTAAACCTGCACAGGACTCAGTAAGCCAAGTGTATGCCTTTTATAGTTTTCTTCCTAGTTCATTGGCTTATACATGGGTAACAGCTTTTCATCTTTTGCAGCTGGATAACATGCATCAGAGTTATGTATGAGGAGAATTGCCCATGTGAGTTTGGCTACTGAGTCTTTAAGGCATATAGTTGTGCTTGAACCTTTTCTTCTTGACTTCTACATTAACACAATGTACAAATTGTATAAATTGTACAATTTTACAATTGTGAATTGCACAATTGTACAAGGCTATTCTTACATTTCTTGCAGTGATCTTCCTCATGTCATTCCATGTCAAAATGAGAATAATTTGGCACAGGGTAAGGTGGTGCTGGCATCTTCTACATGTATACACTGACCTTGTCTAAAGCACTGAAGTGGGAGATGCAGGAGTTGTGCCAAAAGATGCAGGTTCTTCTGATTTGTGTGAGAACAGGAACTAACTTGAATCAAATATTGTCATGGAAACTCTGCCATGAATTTCCAATAATAAAAATGTACACACAAAAATGCAATACATAAAGCTGTGCCATTATACTGCCATGTTCCTGATTGTGGAGTTTATCACATTACCTTTTAAATCGAAATTAACCTCCCGGGATGTGGTGTGGAGGTGGGAATTGTCACATTGTAATATGCTGCTGAATCGCTAGGTGACTGCAGTCCGGGTCCTAGCCACACTCAGCTGATGCTTTTTCAAAGTCAGCAAGCTCCAGAATTTTAAATGGTGGCTGGCTGAGTGCAGCTGGAACCTGGGTTACAGTCAGCCTGCGACTTGGCGGTGAATTACAATGCGATAATTCCAGCCTCCACGCCATGTCCTGGCTGCATCCTGGGAGGCTAATTTCAAATTCAAAGGTAATGCAATAAGCTCCTGTGTATACTATATGGACAGCACATGTAACTCCCTGAATTTAGCACATAGCCCCTAACAGTGTTATGTAACTCTTTTTAGGAGGCCAGTAGAACTGTCTTGTAAGTCTGCATCAAAATTGGTCGCCTATGCTATAATTAGTCACAATAAGTCAATTAATCTAATTGATCTGACAGAGTCTAAGACATGGATAGAACAGGTCCCAAAAGGAAAGCAAATCATAGCCAAGTTTTCTACCAATACATCTTCACTTGCTACATCCAGAGCACTGATTATTCCAGAGGAAGAGTCTCACTTGAAAACCTTTCAAATACTGCCAATAGTGGAATAAACTGAGATTATAGAAAGGCTATCTATGTTGAAAGATACTCTATTAAGAGTTCAAAGGAACAGTGAAATAGATAAGTGAAAGCCCTCTGACTGGAAAGTAAATAAGAAAGAGAGTGATAGGAACCCCAATTGGATTCCTCAAGAGCAGATAGCCGGGAGGGAGGGAATTAAAATTAACAGCTGGGGGATGGGCAAGCAGAATCTGAGTGAGTGGCACCTCCTGGGAAATGGCTCTGTAGTTCATGATGAGAATGGAAAATTGGCAGAGATTGAAAAAATATATTGACCACCCAAGAATAGGCCAAAAATCCTCAACGGGATGAAAATATCCAGCCTCTATGGTGCCTCCTGGCCTCCTCCAGATGTAAATCCATCTCAGTGAGGGAAAGCTGGGATAACTTCCCAGATAAATTGCATATCTTGGAACATAGCTGGGTGGAGCACCAAATTTGGAGACAATGAATTTATTTTAATCCCCTACAATTCCCTACAATTAATATTGATTAATGTATACATCCCCCCAATAACAAACAGGGAGGAAATTAAGCAAAAATGGGAGGCCCTAGAGAATTATATAGTTAATTTTGAGATGCAGTTTCCTGAAGCACATTTAATTGTATTGGGAGATTTCAATGCTAGAACTGGCCCCAACAATGAGACCCTTTTTTCATCTTGAGACTGGCACCTAGAGGAAACAAGGGAGTATAATCTAAACCATAACAGACATTCTAAAGATACTAGGATCAATTATGCTGGTCTATGCCTTATCCAAATGATGGGATGCCTTGTTTTAAAAATAATTAATGGGGATCGACATTTTGAAACACAAGGTGAGTGCACATACACTTCACATCAAGAGATAGCAGTACAATTGACTATATTAGAGTCCAATTCCATCTATAAAATTACAGTTCTCCCTCTATTTTCATGGGGGAATCCGTTCTTGACCCCCCTGCAGAAAGGGAAATTCACATATATTCAAAGCTCATTGATTATAATGAGCGCGCACTCTCATGTGCGCCATTTTAATCCCTCCCCACCTTGCCATCATGAAAAGCAAGACCATGGACTCCACGTCCACAAATTAGATTATATATCCAAATTTGCTGTAGGAGACAGATTAGAAAGTGATCATTTTCACCTTTCTTTTTCTCTTGCGATGGCTATGAATGGGGCATTGCAGACCAGCCTAAAGAGCCAGCCTGGGGGTGGAGTTGGGGTGGGGAAGCTGCATGGTGCCCACTGTAACTCCACCTCGACACCATCCTGATGCCGTGCACCTGTACACACAGTGCATGGAGTCAGGATGCCCTCCTGGTGCAGCATGTACACATGATGCGCCAAAAGGGCATGGCTTTTAGGGAGGATTGGGGCAGCAGCGTGCAGTTGCTGTGGCCCTGATCTGCCACTCCACTGTGCTGCCCCAAAAGATGAGTATGTAAAGGACCAATGTCCACTTAAGATCCCAACCTCAGCTTGATAATTCAGTAATAGAAATCAGGCACAAAAGACTGAAATGGACAGACAAAATCTGGACTATTGTTATGGGAGAGCTCAGTGATCTCCAGGGAGCACCATGCTGTACTATACCTTCCTATGTATGGGGAAATTATTTTTCCACACTATTTAAGGAAAAAGAACAGACTGAGACTGTAGAACTAGAAGCTTTAAATCCAACTCTGAGCTCATTAGATATGCCAGAATGGCTGCCAGTGACCCAACATGAAATTGAGCTGCTGATTTCTATGATCAGGTCTGGAAAAGCACTAGTTTTAATCATGCCAGAATTTTTTAAGATCAACATCACATGGTGGGCACCCTTGCTAACAACTCTCTTTACCCATATAAATTGGACAGCTCAGTTCCCAAACAACTGGATAAAAGCTATCATAGTACCCATATATAAAAAGGAGATAAAAATGATCCAGACAATTATCGCTCCATCAGTCTTTTATTGATAATGAGTAAATTGTATGGTCACTATCTTAACAATAGGATGACTGAATGATAGAGGCAAAAAAAAATTATTGGGGATGAACAGGCAGGGTTTAAAAAAGGAAAGACAACCACTGACCATTGTGTAATTTTGAATCATTTTGCTGAAAAATATTCAAATGTCCTAAATATCAACTTGTATGTAGCTTTTATGGATTTAAAGTCAGCTTTTGATTCTATACTCAGAAATAAGCTTTGGGCTAAATTGCTCAGCACTATAATTGGCAAAAGACTATTCTGGTCAATTATGAATCTATATAGGAATACAACAATATAGGTAAGAACAGGGCTATGGGGCAATCTAACTAGGGACATCCATACCTGTAGAAGGGTTCATCAAGGATGCATTCTGGTGCCTACCCTGTTTAATTTATATCTGAATGATCTGGCTAGATGCTATCAGATACTTAGCACTCTCCAAAATTGGCCTCAACCAGCATTTCACTACAGTTATATGTGGATGCTGCTCTTCTCTTCTCTTTTACTAGAATTGGACTAAGATACCTGCTAAGACTATTTATGAGGTACTGTAAAAAAACCAGCTAACTATTAATTATAATAAATCCAAAATTATGATTTTCTCTCAAAGCTGTACTGTAAATGATTGCGAAATAGCAGGTCATACAATCAAACAGTTTAGATATTTAAGTATCTAGGTATAAACTTTCAAGCAGCTGGCTCATGGGTACTCCATTGGATGGCAGCTGTCCAGTCTGCAAGTAATAGTAGCAAAGCACTATCCTGTTTTGTTTTGTTTTTTTACACCTAGAGAGGTCAATTTATACCTGCTGCATGCAAGGTACAGCAGGTTAAGCTTCTCCCCCAACTAATGTTTGGCATTCCAATATGGATAATGGGCTTCTCTCCATTGGTTGAATGGGTTCTATCAACCTTTCTTAGAAATTTATTTGGAGTCCCAAAATGTGTGTCATCAGCAGTTCTGCGATTGGAAGTCAGATGTACATCAATGGAATATATTGCATAGGAATGGGCTCTAAGGTACTGGCTAAAGTTCACCTTTGTAGGCCCAGAAAGAAGCTAAGTTAATCTGTTACAGAAGGACTCATATAAATCACAAACATTCAAGAGAAATTCCAGAGATTAGGCCTCTTGGATAGTTTTCTTTGTACGTTAAATTGGACAATGGCAAGAAAAATCCTCATACAGATGATCAGAGATATTGATACCCAGCATTCATTGTCAATTGCCAACATGATCTATTCTCCCATTAATTTAGGCCTGGCATTTAATTCAAAGGGTGGTGCAAATTACCTAACCCCCCCACAATTCCCAAATATTGCTTGGCATTTACTAAAGCAAGATTTAATGCATTTCCATCTGCAGTAATGGAAGGTCGATTTCAACAAGTTGAGTATAAGGATTGACTGTGCCCATTTGGAGAAGGATCAGTAGAATCCATATCACATATCCTTCTCACATGCACTTTCTACAGGGATGACAAATTAAGATTAATAGCACCCATATTAGATAAATTCCATGGAAGATCTCAGAGCTGGTACACAAGATGTTTACTAAAAGATACTGATAAAAAGATCACAGAAGAGGTGGCAAAATTCTGTTTTGCAAAAATGAAGACCCGTAGGGTTATAGTAACTACTAAAGCTAAGAAGCAATAACTGGTGTTAGCAACTAACAGTAATGTCTTCTTCTGATCCCGCCCAATCTTACAGTATACAGAATAACGAGAAGGAGCAGTATCTGTTTTATATAATAGGATTTGGCTAAGTTTTTAATATATTAATAAGATGAAGGGCTAGAAGGTTTTATCTTTAATTATTTATATGTGTACTTATATTGCAAATTTACCTTTTTAAAATGCTATTGTTGTGTTAAAACTGATTTTTTTTAAAAAAGTTTTTATATCACCTGGAGGTCTGTTGACTGTAATAAAGGTTTTGTACTTGTACTTGAATGGTGTTGTACTTAGACAATCTTAGGCTCCTCAAAACCCTACTGTATCATATGTAGCTATACAAACAGACCTCACACACTATGATGTGTTATAATAATAATAATAATAATAATAATAATAATAATAATAATAATAAATTATTTATATACCACCCAATGGTTGCCCAATCTGGGCAGTTTACAACATAAAACAGTTACAGTAAAAAGCATATCCTTCCCCCCCCCCCCCCCCGTAAAACAGTATTAAACAATGACATAGTTAAAATCCTAATAACAATTTAAATGAAAAATCATAACAATTAAAATAATAAAACCATAACACATCACCCCATTATCACTCTGTGGGGAAGCCAAGGTTCAAATAGTGTCACTGAAGGAGGAGGGAACAGCCCGGGGCTGGGCTACTTAGTCTGGAAAGGCCTGCCGGAAGAGATCCGTCTTGACAGCCTTTTTGAAACTGTCCAAAGATGTTTGATTTAAAAGACTTGGATGTTAATGAATCTTCAGTGTCAACTTTACCAAATGACAGCTGGCTTGAAGAGACACCAAGAAGACAATGGTTGGAATTTTACATTGCCTATTTAGTTAGGTATGCATAACTTATTTATGTATGTCTAATTAAGTAGCATCTTCTGTCCTGACCACCCCAACCTTCTTTACCAGGCATCTGCTACACCGAGATTTTGTTGGCAGTCGGGCATGAGTGGGTGACATTTCCACCCCCCTCTGGCAAGTGAGTGAGTCTGCCACATGGAATTGCCACAGTGGTCCTGCTTCTGACAGACATGGGAAATATGTTATGATTTGGTAATAATAGTAATGATGTGTCCATTCCATTTCCTGCTTTGCATTTTAGAAATCAAAAGTTAAATAGGTTAATTCTCTGTGTAAAAGACAAGGAAATATTAAATTTACAGGTTTGAAGTCTGACAGCTGGACAGATTTTTTTTTAAAGTCAGTTTCAGCTCCTCAAACATAGTTCTCCAATATTTCATGTATTTCTAGTTATCAATAGGAATCAAGCAGGTGTTATATAACACAAACTAGGAACTTTATTTCAACAACTCTGCAGTCAACTCCTAACAGTCTTTTTCCTTCTAGGTCAGTCTGTCTACTCACTGGTTTGTACTGAGTCAGGTTGAATCTACACTGCAGAATTAATGTAGTTTGACATCACTTTACCCGTCATGGCTTAATGGTATGGAATTCTGGGATCTGTAATTTTGGGAGATACATGGCCTTCACTGTCAGAGTGCTCTGGTGCCATGACAAACTATAAATCCCAGTATTCCATAAGATGGGACCATGACAATTAAAATAGCATCAAACTGCATCAATTATACAGTATGGCAGCAGACTTACTTCCAGGTTGTGGTTTCTTTACCCCAAGTCTTCCCTCTGGTTTCTCCTCCTGTTTGTTGTCTTAACCTTCTTACTTAGTTCTACATATATTGATGCATCAGAGAAAAGTAATGGGGAAAATGCCATATAAGTATAGCAAGAAGCCTGGGCAGGAAGCCAGACTTGACACTTTTGATTTCATGTATCTGTCTCATTTGGAAAGTAAGGTTCTCATGATATAATTGGTTGACAAACAGATAAGAAAATGTTTGCAATAGCTATAAACTGTTACACTTTAGCAGTTATGGGCTGGTTATTCCCTCTGGCACATGCTGGTGAATTGTGCTGGTGTATTGATCCCTTGAATGGGTAAGAACACTTTGAATTTACTGTACTCTCACTGAAATTCTACTTCCAGACAAAGTTAAAAATGCTTTCTGAAACAAAGATTATAGCTATGCTGAATTAATACTGGAAATGATGAAGCACTGTCAAATGCTCTCTCTCTCTCTCTCTCTCTCTCTCTCTGTATGAAATTGTGTGTATGTGATGTGTGTATGAAACTTTACAACAGATCAAATGTGAAATGTTCTACAAATATTGTGTAAGTTTATGTTTTGTACCACTGAAATGTCCCTTATAAATCTAAGTTCTGTTGTTGCTGTTGTGGGCCTTCAAGTTGTTGCTGATGTATGGTGATCCTGATGAAAACCTATAATGGGGTTTTCTTGGCAAGATTGTTCAGAGGGGGTTTGTCTTTGCCTTCCTCTGAGGCGGAGACAATGTAACTTGCCAAAGTCAGCCAGTGGATTTCCATTTCCAAACAGGGATCCAAACCCTGATCTCCAGAGCTTTAGCCCAATGCTAAAAAAAGAAAACAAAACACTACCCACCATGTTGGCTCTCTATATATGACATGTGTTCCTCATAAGAACAAATGTGACCAGACTAACTAATATTTATGAAAGAGAACATATCTAGGCTGGAAATGCCTACGTGATATAATGAACCTTCACAAGAAGTATGAAATTGCTTAAGCTTTGTGTCCCAATTCTGGGGGGAAAGCAGGATGATAATGATAATAATAATAATTCCCTCCCCTGAGGCTGAAAGCATGTGACTTGCCCAAGGTCACTCACTGGTTTTCATGGCCAAGCAGGGAATCAAATCCTGGCCTCCAGAGTCTAGTCCACCACACTGGCTTTCTTGTTAATTTTTTAGAGAATAATTTAGGAAGACAACAGGAAAGAATAATACAAATTATATTATTTGTATTGTACATGATCATATTACATATTGTGATGGTGGCTAGACTAGTAAATGCTCAAACCTGGAAAGAAGTGAAAACACCAGCACAAGAGGAATGGACTGAAATTATGCAACTTAGTTGAAATGGACAAATTAACAAGACTACTAAAGGAGAGGACACTTTGGAATTTCAAGAAAGACTGGAAGATGATGAATGTATACCTAAGAAAAAAAAAATCTGAGCTGCCTTGGGTCCATTCTGGGAGAAAGGCAGCATACAAATAAAGTAAATAAATAAAAAATGGGGTACTTTATTGATGATGAGCATGATAGATTAGAGAAAAAAAATTTAGTGTTAGAAAGAGTATTCATTTATAGTAGGAGATCAATATAAAATGCCTAAATTGACAATTGACAATTATATAACAAATTTAGTATAAAGGCAACAAATCTGTATAAAGGTGAATTGTATCAAATATATATATATATTGCAGACCATATGTTGGATGCTATGTAGATCATAGTTTGGAAAAGCTACACCAGTACACCAGCCATAGGATTTGGTCAGTCCAGGGACAGATGCAATAAATGTTTGACTGCTAGTACCACTACTACTACACTAGCCATGCTGGTGGCTGGGAATTGTAGTCCAAATAAGTCATTCTAGCTTTTGGAATGAACCTCTGAAAAGCCAGAACCCAGAATCTTGTAAATCCCTCTGTATTTTGTTGAGAGGAAGATGTTTTGGTCCAGGGATGGGAGAGGTCATGGAGGGCCAGCATATAGATGCATTGAAATGTAGCTTAGAGATCCTAATGCCTCAGTCATAACATTCATATCTTGTCTCAGATTGCTATGGAGTCAAGTTTCATTCAAGGAATCAGGCCACTCTTCTTTTAGCACAGAGGGCAGAATTAAAAATAAAACATGAGAGCCATCACTGTATTTGATAGGTCAGCCCTGGGCCTTTTCCAGCCTTTCGATTCCAGCCGTGTCTCCACAAGCTGGCAGCACCTGTGTTTATGGCATCAACCTTGGCATATAATAGCTGCTCCTAGTGCCACCTATTGTAAGCATCCAATGAATAATAGAGATATTTAATTTTTGATATGGTGATGAAAGCAAAGTTAATTTTGCACCCTAGACTTAGAAAAAGAACAGAAGTAGTCTTGTTCAGTTCTTGTTTCTAGAAAAAGTGCAATGATCTCTGAACACAGAGCAAGCTGGAAATGATGTATGCAGAGAGTCATTACTATGAGAACAAATGTAAGGCTCTTCCATGTGGACATATGCTAATTTAAATCTTGGAGATTATCTGTCCAATTATCTGTAGGGAGAAGCAGGAATGTAGTTACAGAGGGGACACAAAATGAGGACATTATGTTCCCTGCAATGAAATTTTCATTCATTCCTCAAATTTCTAGCACTGCAGTAATTTAAAACTTCATTTGAGCATTTAGAAATACAGTTTAGGCATCCAAGGGAAAGAGGAAGGCAAAGTGACCAAGAGAATTATAAATACAAGCAATGTAGATGTGAACGGTTTTCAGTTGCTCACTCTCTGCAAGGCTGAAAATGTGGGGAATGAAGAAAAATTTCACTTGGGGAGCAGAATGCATATTGACTTTGTAAAAACATTTTAAACCCCCCCATTACCTCCTGGGGACAAAGTGGCCATAATTTCATCCTTTTGGTCAAATGTGAGAAAAGGAGGGTCTAAAGCTACTTCAGCATCCTCTCCTACTTCCATATAACAGAAGTAAAGAACATATTGTCCATGGGCCATATGAAACTCCAGCATTTCTGTGCATCCAAAATAGTACTAACTTTCTTTTAAGTTTAACAGTAGCCTAGATAGCAACTCCCATGAAACAAAGCAAACTTCTTTAAAACAAAACTTTCATGAAACAAAGCAAAATTCTTTAAAACACAAATTTTGTTTTGAAGCTGTTCAATGCTCCGAGAAGCACTAATCTTCTCTCTAACCCTTCCTAGAGTTAAAATTGTCCTGATTTGGGAAATCCCAATTAATCCTCTGTAATCCCACTTTTCCAGCTACTTTTAACATGTCCTAGTTTCTCGTTCCTGCTCCTACCACTTCCCCCTTTGTCCTCAGCTTACTTCAGTTACTGCAAACTAAGTCCAATGTGCAAAAGTAATTTTTACTTAGTTAACTCATTTGGAGGAGAGGAGAGGATCTTCCCCTTCCCAGTCAGCTCAAGCAAAAGCAAATTGTTTCACCTTCTCTATGTTATCTGTTCTTTCTCATTAATTAATTTTCCCCAGTTCAATCACACTCTGATGTTGTTTGGTCACTCATATCCCAGTTTTAATTTGTGAAATGTTGGAGGGTATGGACTAAATCAGTGTGGTGTAGTGGTTTGAGTGTTGGACTATGACTTTAGAGACCAGGGTTTAAAAATCCCCACTTGTCCATGGAAACTCTTTGGGTGATCTTGGGCAAGTCACATTCTTTCAGCCCCAGAGGAAGGCAGTGGC
>CM034701.1:220955310-220967869 GCA_020142125.1 Phrynosoma platyrhinos | reverse complement strand
GCTCTGAGATAGTCATTAAGAGGAGAGATGCCATCTGAAGTCTGAGACAACGATTTGGTCATGGAGAAGTATATCTGGGTGTCATCAGCGTACTGAAGACACCATGCTCCATGTCTCCGAATGATCTCACCCAGCGGCTTCATATAAATATTAAATAGCATCGGAGACAGGATGGCGCCCTGAGGGACTCCTTAATTAAGCTCAGTTTTGGATGAGCAACTGTCCCCGAGCCTCACCCCCTGGGATTTAATAATAAATTTATGTGCTCCCTCCTAGATGTTCCGGTAAATAATAAATTTATGTGCTCCCTCCTAGATGTTCCGGCTATGATCAATGCTGGGTGGCTGATTATGACCTCAGTGTGATTGAATTACTGTGGTGGTGATGACACCAGGAGACACTTAGTGCAGTAAAGTAAATATTATATAATAGGAGGCTCACTGAAACCTCATGGGATCAGTATGTGATTGGAATGTAGTAACAGAGGGGTATAACCTATTTCAGAGAAATAGACCAAACAGGAAGTGAGATGAAGTAGCACTATACATAAAGGACATGTATACCCATGGACATATTCATGTGTTAAATCCTGGGAACCAAGTTGACTGCATCTGGGTAAAAGTTAAGGGGGAGAAAAATAACAGGGATGTGGTGGCAGGGGTCTATTACAGACCTCCAACCAAACTGACAACTTGGATGGTGCCTTCCTAGGACAGATGACCACACATTCAGAAAGGAGAGATGTAGTAGTAATGGGGGGATTTCAACTATCCTGATATTTGTTGGAAGTCAAACTGTGCCAAAAATTTAAGGTCCAACAAATTCCTTTGTAGACAATTTCATTGTTCAGAAGATGGAAGAGGCAACTAGGGGATCAGCTGTTTTAGATCTGATCCTAACCAACAATGATGGTCTGGTTAATGGAGTGGAAGTGGCAGGATCCTTAGGTGGGAGTGACTGTGTTCTCCTTGAGTTTGTTATATAGTGGAAAGAGGAAACCAAACATATTCAGACACACATTCTAGACTTTAAGAAAGCTGATTTCAGTAAATCTAGGGAAACATTGGGTATATTCCCATGTTCAGGAATACTGTTAGAGAAGGGGATTAATGAGGGTTGAGAGTTTCTTAAAAGTGAAATATGGAAGGCACAATTTCAAATACTTCCATTAAGGAGGAAAAAATGGGAGATGTCTAAAGAACCCAAAATGGATTTCTAAGAACTTTTAAGAACTTGAGCTAAGACTCAAAAGGGACAAGAAATGGAAAAAGGGGAAAATCACTGAAGAAGAATTCAAAAATAAAAAATGAAATAGCCAACCCATGTAAGAAAAAAGTCAGAAAAGCTAAAGCATAGAATGAGTTCAGGCTTGCTAGAGAAGTGAAAAACAATAAAAGGGGCTTTTTAAAAAACTATGTCCATAACAAAAGGAAGAACAAGGAAATGGTAGGGCTGTTGCATGGAGAAGATGGAGAAATCATTGTGGAGAAGACAGAGAAAAACAGGTAACAGAGAAAAAGCAGAACTACTCAACACCTTATTTGCCTCAGTCTTCTCTGAAAAGGAAAACAGTGTTCAGCCTGGGGAAAATGGAGCAGATTATGCAGTAGGGAAAATCTAACACAGAATAGGTAAAGAAATAGTATAGGAATACCTGGCTACTCTAAATAAATTCAGGTTTCAGGGCCAGAAGAACTACATCCAAGGGTCTTGAAAGAACTGGCAGAACTAATCTCAGAACCATTCTCAATAAACTTTGAGAATTCCTGGAGAACAGGAGAGGCCCCAGCAGAATTGAGGAGGGCAAATGTTGTCTCCATATTCAAAAAAGGGGAACAAAAAAGAGAGGACCCAAATAATTACTACCCAGTCAGCCTTACATCAATACCAGGAAAAATTCTAGAGCAGCTCATGAAACAGACAGCACTTAGACTGGAATACTATGATTGTTTAAAGTAAACATAGGTTTCTCAAATACAAGTCATCCTCCTCTTTTTTTATATAGAGTTACCAGCTTGGAAGATGAAGGAATGATGTTTATGTAGCACATCTTGATTTCAGTAAGACCTTTGACAGGTTCCTCATGATATCCTTGGGGAAAAAAACTAGTAAAATGTGGGCTAGAAAATATGATTATTAGGTGGATTTGTAATTGGTTGACCAACTAAACCCAAAGGGTACTCAACAATGGCTCCTCCTCATCCTAGAGAGAAGTGACTAGCAGGATGTCACAGGGTTATGTCCTGGGCCCAGTGCTTTCAACAACTTTATCAATGACTTGGATGATGGAATAGAGAGCATGCTTATAAAACTTGCATATGACACTAACCTGTTTTTTTTTTTTTTTTTGCTAATACCCCAGAGGACAGGTTCAGAATTCAAAATGATCTTAACAGATTAGAAAGCTGGGCAAAAAGTTACAAAATGACTTTCAGCAAGGAGAAATGTAGTATACTATATTTGGGCAGTAAAAACACAGATATAGGATGGATGACACCTGGCTTGACAGCAGTATATGAAGAAGGATATCAGAGTCTTAGTGGACTACAGCCTGAACCTGAGACAGCAATGTGATGTTGCTGCTAAGAAAGCCATTATGGGAAATAATAGTATCACTTTATTCTGTCAGCTGGAATACTGTTCTAGTTCTGGTTACCACAATTCAGGAGGGATGTTGACAAGGTGGAGCATGTCCAGAGGAAGGCAACCAAAATAGTGAAAGGTCTGGAAACTCTTCCCTAGGAGGAGCAGCTTTAGGGAGCTGGGTATGTATAGTCTAGAGAAGTGAAGGGTAAGAAGTGGCATGATAGCCTAGGCATCGAAACATTGATTATTTGAACATTTTTGCCCCCAAATGCCCCCCAGAAGACAAGCTGTAGCATGGAAGGAGGGACATCCCTTTAACAGACCTCATTTGACAGGAACATATCCAGGTTACATCTGCCTAGTTCTATTTTGTGCTAAGGCTCTGGTACATTTTTTAAAAATACTCAGGTTACAATCTGGTAAATTTTTGTTTTCACCTGGTAAATGGAAGAGACATCTTATTATCAGAACAGATAATTGTATATCACCTTCTCAGATGATTTTTTCTCCATTACATTGTGGGATTGATGTGGATCTACGAGAAAGCTGTGCTGATTATCTGGGGTTATTTTTTGACCTCAGATATAGGGAGGCATTTATTAATACTCTTCAATTTTCTCCCATTAGCTATTTTACAAGGAATATTTAATGGCATTCCATATTCAATTTGTCATGCTTTTGTGGTAGCAAGGAGTTAGAAACTGTACTATTATCCAGGAAACCGGCCAAATATATTGATAGCCATGGTCAAAGCAACACAAAACAAAACAGTGTGCAGAGCTAATTCAGTCAAGAGTTCTGCATGTACAAATAGTCATAAAGCAAAAGTCTCATAGCAACAAACCAAGGGTATAACCAGACAAAGTCCAGGGTTCAAGAGAGAGATGAGTTTTGTAGGCAATCCAAGGTTAAGGAGTCCAGAGAGACAAGGCAAACCAGCAATCTGAGCGTCAAGGTTTCCAGCCGAGAAAACAAGGAGAGTCAGGATCAATCATGCTTTCATTAGGAAACTCTCTGACATCTGTGCTGGCATCTGGCACCTGCTTATATTACCAGACCATAGGTGCCCAGCTGTTGTTGATCACTCAGAGTTTTTCAAAAAGCCTCCTTGAGCATTGGAGGTCCTTTTTGCTCTTTGTTGGTTGAGGGTAGGTACAGTACTTTCTCCCTCCTCTGTGCCTGAAGGCTCTGCTGCCAGGAGGCTTGGCTGCTGAGACTCCTTGGGGGCTGCAGATTCTCCTGGAGCTGGCAGGGCAGAACTAGGGCCAGACTCAGCTTCAGGCTCAAGTCCAAGTTGAGGAACTAGCTCAACTTCCTCATCCTCAGAGTCCTTAGTCAGGCTGGGCATGACAACTATATGCATATTTTTTAGAGGTAAAGAACCAAGCTCAAATCTCATGTGTTTCACAAAGTGTATTAGAATTTACCATATATACTTGACTATAAGTGGACCTCATGTATAACTTGAGGGCAGGTTTTGGGGCCAAAAATATGGATTTTGATATGACCTGTGGATAAGTAATGGAGATGAGCACCGCCCCTTATGGTTGAACATGAACTGACAGCCTTGTCAACAGGCATACCTTTACCTTTTACCTTTTAAAACTTAGGGCATGTTACAAGTGATCTAAAGAATGAAGCATAGGAAAATGATGCCAAAAGAACTTACAAAATTCTGGCAGGCATAACTATGCTCAACCTAAAAGCTGGATGGATGAGAGACTAGAATGGGTCGGCGCTTCTTTTAGGTACTTTCATGCACTAAGCTCTTGCCTTCCACCACTATATGCTACTCCTTTTATATGTATAGAAGGTGGTCATTTCCTTGTCTTGAGTCTTGATTTTTGTGTTTTTCAGGACTGGTAGCCAAATCTTGTTTACTTTCAGCATTTCTTCTTTTCTGTTGAAGCTGCCCATGTGCTTGTGGATTTCAATGGCATCCCTGTGCATTCTGACCCAGTAGACTTAAGACAAGCAAATGAACACCACCCAGGCTCAAGGGGTTTCCCCACAGACAATGGATTAGCAATTAAATAGACACAAATCCTCCTCACATATCTTCAGGCTGCACTATTCAACACAGTACAACACACAAACTAAGGGCCTTGGCAGACGGCTAATTGAGCCGTCTCCGAGGCAGGGAAGAGGAGAGGCAGCTGCACGCTCAGCGCCCCTTCCTCCTCCCGAGGTTGGCCTCGGAGCCGCTGGCCCTCTGCACGGCCGGCGCTCCGGGGCAACCTCCCGCCACAGCGTCCACACATGCTGCGGCAGAAAAGCCAGTGAAAGTGCACCTCAACCTTTTGGGGCGCACTTTTGCTGACTTCTGAAAGGAGCGCTGATTTAGTGCTTCTTTCAGGGGTGGTGAAGGAGCACCGCAGGAACGAGGCGTGGGGCTGCCTCGGTCCTGCGGCGCACCTTCCCGGGGCAGCACAGAGCTGCCAGTCTGCTTCCCCCCTAACTCCACTATTAACATGTAAACCACTTCCTCCTATACAAGGATCCCTCAGGTACATATACTCCACACACTTCCATGCCATCACTCTCTGAAGATGCCAACCACAGTTGCAGGCAAATGTCAGGAATACATTTTTCCAGAACATGACCACACAGCCCAAAAAACACACAGAAAACTATGGATGCCAGCCATGAAAGCCTTCAACTTCACAGGGTCCACCATGTTAATCTAAAACTGTTTTTCAGACATTAAATGTCAAGCAAAAAATTCAAAGTGCACAAGTTTATTTAAAAGGAGAAATCACATGTGCATAGACAACATATTTATTTTGAGAAATATACAGAAATATATCTGATCTACCCCTCCCCCATAAACTTTAAAAAATGCAAACTGACATGGAATTGAAATGGAACCTTTTTAAAAAAAATGAATAAAATTTGAATGGTAAAAATGAACAGTAACAATACATGAATAATACATAAAACATTTGAACACTGCAGAAGTGAGCAGTATTAAACTTGAGAGATCTGCTCCTCTCCTAGGTCTAATTTTCATATCCAAAGGAAGACATAGATTGGTTTCTGCATATCCCAACTCTTCAACCAAAAAGATTCTCAAAGAAGTTAACGTTTCCAGATTGATTTTCTTCCCAATTAGGCTTACTTCTATTTTCAGAGTTGGGGTAGAATTAAAATTCACAAAAGGAAAGAATTAGGAAGGGCAAGGTTAAGAAAATCCAGGTCTTTTGCCTGAATGTTCCTTTCAGCCTTAGCATTAGATGCCTTCAACAACTCCTTCCTGGTATGTGCAAGGGTCTGAAGATGTCAGGGGCAATTTGACCCTTTCTACATCACTCAACATTTGCAATATCATTTGAAGAGAGTTTTCAGCTGCCAACACTCAGAATAAATGTGTTCCCATGTCGCAGACTGCCCTAATGGACTGTCATGATCCCCTTGATGATCATCATGGGGACATGTTGCCTGGCCAGTGGGCAAAGCTTGGAACATAGTGTTAGGAATGGCATTTAAATAGGATCTCTGCCTCACCCCTGATTAATGATCTGGGCTGTTCACACAACCACATTCCTGCCATCTGCGGTTTCTGCCTTGCTTTTCAAAGCAGACAGTGAGAACAGAGCAGTTAATCCCTCTGAATTATCCTTGTGGTATCTTATCATATGATTACCATGTCATGAGAATTCTCATACATGCCAGCAACTCTGTCTCCCTTGATGAAATATTGATGTGCAGAGAGAGATTATCATTCTTGTAGACTGTCCTTCAGACATGTCTGTCTCTTCATTCATCCTATACTTTACAGGGGATACGAGAGAACAGTGTCCCCACACCCAGCTCCATCTCCTAAACTAGACTCTCATAATAAATGGTTATAGCCAAATCATTATGCCAAGTGATTAGCAGCCCTTTCAGTATACTAATAACAGGGGACCACAGCACAGCAATCCAAATGGAAGCTCAAATGCTCCAGCACTTCCCCCCCCCCCCACAAAGGCTGTTTGCAGTTTCACCTCCTTTACAGGCTGAGGCAAGGGATGTTCTGTAGGCTTGGCCCTGCATGTTTTACCAAAACAGCTGGGGCAAAATTATTTCATCCATGCTGCAGCAGCACAAAGAGGGAAGCACTCTGTTCCTGATAAGACTGTCTAGACAGCAAATCTATGAAATGTCAAATGAACAGATATGGCAGGGAGAAGAGAGATAGCAAAAATGTGATGTATCAGCATATTAGGAAACAGGAAAGTTTCTTTTGTCCAGAAATGGGTTTATGAGTACCATCTTGCCTGACTTGTCTGTGCTTTCCAACTCAGAAAAAGGTTCTTTATAAGAACCTCAGCTCCATTTATTTATTCTGTTCACTGACTTATTTATTCAATATGCCACCCAACTGGCAAATGGTTTTTCAAGTGTTTTACCTCTATAAAAACCAAAACAGAGTTTCTAGTTTTCATTGATAAGCCAGGCATATGTTGTGTTTGGGCTTTGAGTTATTGTAAGGTCAGTGCCTGATATAGTTTGCTGCCCTCTGAAGATTCTTGATCCTGATGGACTCCACCCTTGGTTTAACTTTCTCCCCCTACCAACTTGGTCTTTAGTGAGTCTGATTTGCAATGTAAGGCTGAAGTTTTATAGGGGCTTACTTGAGAGTAAGGTGGGATGCAGTGGCTTCGTGGTTAAGACACCAATTCTGATGCCTGGAAGATCGGAAGGTTGGCAGTTCGAAGCCCAAGTGCTGCATGATGGAGTGAGCTCCTGTCACTAATCTCTGACTCTGCCAACCTAGCAGTTTGAAAGCTTGCAAATGTAAGTAGATGAACAGGCACCACTTTGGTGGGAAGGTAACAGCATTCGGTGCAGTCATGCTGGCCACATGACCAACCTCAGACAATGTTGGCTCTCCGGCTTAGTAATGGAGATTAGTATCACCCTCTACAGTCGGTTATGACTAGACATTTGTGTCAAGGGGCTATCTTTAGCCTTTACCTACTTGAGAGTGAGCCTCCATAGCTCACATGGTAAATGTACATATGCGTTTAACCCATATTGTATTTGTCTCATTGCCTGTTTTAAATGAATAGCTTTATCCAACTGCAGTGCAGGGAGAAAGAGTTAACCTGTACACTGTAGTCTTGAGCCAGTTCTCTGAACCCCTATAATGCACACATATAATGTAATAGGTTGCCTGACTCATAATTTACATGTATTGCAATTCCTTTGCAAACTTTGATATATCTGAAGAAAAAAGCAATCAAATCTCTCTCAATGTTTGACATTCTTACAAAAGTTGGTTCATATGTTTCTTTTGCCAGAGTCACCAGGCTACAATCCAAATATTCTCTAATCTAGATATTGTGGATTTTTTTTTAAAAAAAATGTTTTGCCTTAATTCTGATAACATTTTATTTTTTAGAAAAAGTCTTTAAAATTTATCTAGTATACATCCCTCTTTGTTTTAGATCATTTTCTTACCTGTAATCTTAATTAAGTTTTAGTGCATCTCTAAATAGTTCCCCCACCATCTGAATTATATCCCTTTTCATGTTGTTTGGAGTGGGTGCTCCTAGGTGGGGGACTGTTGCTGACTTGAATGAACTGCTAAATTCTTATCCTAACTTCCAGTGGCATTCTTGGTACAGCCCAGTGTATGAGTGCATGGGAGTGAGTGTGTATGTGTGTGTGTGTGTGTGTGTAAATGAAAATGCTGTGATTTTAACAAGAGTAAAAATCAAATACTTCAATAGATGTTGAGATAATTTTTAAGGGTCTAGGAAAATGGCAGCTGTGAGATTTGTGGAAGAACAGAAAAAGGTAGAGTTATTTCTGAGCCATAGACTTAGGCTATTTCCTAGACAGGGGGCATCTCTCTTAGAGCAATGCTTCCTCTTGCAAGTGAGGTGTTTGTCTCTATATTAATAATGGTCTCTTTGCATATTAGCATTCACCTGCTGCTTGCAGACATTCCAGATACACTGGCCCAATGCCTGGAATCCCTCTGACTGCCCAAAACAGAGCTCAGAAAGTGGCCGTGTTTTTTCCACTTATTACCAAAGCCAACTGTTGTCTGGCTTGCTAGCCTATGTTAACACATTTCCTTTTCTTTTAATGCCGATGCTAGCTGAACATACTGTTATTATGCTAATAAGTCCTGGCCTTGCCACATGAGAACATATGTGAGGTGCGCTGTTTTCCCTAATTGCTTCATTCTACTCTTCTTGGTCCATGTGCAATATTTATATGCTTATTTTCCCACTGCAGAAAGGTCAGTGTGTTTCACATAATTACAATAAGCACCTAACAAAGAAAGCAATCTAGCAGACTGGGCTGAGCATGGCACTGGGGCAAAGAGGCTGCAGGATTTCCAGCACATTCTCTGGATGGGTCTCTATATTTTGCAGCAGAATTAAGGCTAACCCTGCCAAGATGAGATGATTTTCAGGCAGGAGATTTTAGATGGCATGAAGAGGCAGGATTTTTTTTTGTTTTGTTTTGGTATTGTTGTTGTTGTATTTTTACTGCTAGAAATGGATTGTTGGCTTATTATGTCAAAGTAAATTGGCTGGTTTTGGATACTCTGCATATTGACTTGGTGGCTGGAGGTGGTGGTGGTGGAGGCCATGCAGTAAAATGTCTTGAGATGGTAGAATGGTAGGCCATGATAACATGGCAAAACCAACAGATTGATCCTGTTATGCCTCAAAGCAAAATAACAATAGGAGAAGCCAGTTTGTTAACTGTTATTTGTTAAACTATTCTGTCAAGAAAGGTGAGGAGGTGAGCCTCTCTTTTGGCTTTTGTACAGCCTGACAGCTAATGATGTCTAGGGTCTTTGCAGACTGCCAGAAATAGTGCAAATTGAGTCCACTTTAACTGCCCTGACTCAGTGCTAGGGAATCATGGGAACTGTCATTTATTGTGGCACCAGAGCTCTCTGACAGAGAATAATAATAATAAAATTTATTTATACCCCGCCCTCTGAAATATCAATCTGGGCGGCTTACAATTAAGAATGAGTACATCAATAAAACATATATATATACAATAACCCCCACCCCCCCTTAAAACAATATTAAATCAAGTAAATTTTAAAACAATGTCTCAGAAAAAAAATACAATTCCCATGATTCCCTAGCAATGAGCCAGGGCAGTTAAAGTGGACTCAATTTGCACTGTTTCTGGCAGTCTGCAAAGGCCGTTGATCTCTAACATACTTGGAATGCAAATTACACCTTTTTTGTCAAATAGAACCTGGCCTGGAAGAACTGCAGAAAGTTAGAAAAAAAGGATCCTTGTTCTGAGACAAGGCCAGCTCTATTGTTAGGCATAGGAGATTATCAGATGGGGGATGGAAGCAAAGTGCGTCACTCTCCCATCCTTATCCTGTCTATGACAGTGATTGCATGAAAGACATTCACACATGTCACACTGATCCTGCCATTAACCTGTCAGTGAAGTGGAACTGCATTAACACATTCCTCCGTTAATACAAAATGAAGGGCAAGAATGGGACAATTCCACCTCACTGATGGGACAATGACAGGATCAGCATGACGTCATATGAAAGTCTTTCACAGGATTGTGGTGAATAGCGCTTCCCAGATGGGACAATGTCCGGATCAGTGCGAAGTCATCTAAAAGTCCTTCCCACAATTGCACAGGAAGGATGGGACAAGGACAGGAAAAGAATGGGACAAAGACATCCCATCTCTTAAAAGTGAGGCCACTGCCTTTATTGGCAAATGTTGGAGATCTTGCAGCAGTTTCATCTTTCAAGATGTTTTGATAAACTCTTCAGCTATCCCAATTTGTTGGAAGACTGTGAAATATTGTCTACTGCCTTAGATCTGATGGCAGCAAAGAAGCTTATAATATGGCTTACCTGATCTGGTTTAAAATTTAAAGCGGGTGGCATCCTAATATTATCAGAAGGATTTATTCACTGAAATCACCACTGGGGTCCATCCCCATTCCCAGGGGAACTCAGTGCACCTCTTTTCGAAGTCAGGAGTTTATGGCCACCAGAGTGGCCCTGGGAATGGGGCTGGACCCAGGCTGGACCTGGGTGGTGATTTTGGCAGTGATTTTGGCTAAATCCTTCTGATAATATCAGGATGCTGCTTGCTTTAAATTTTAAACCGGATCAGATAAGCCGTATTATTTAAGAATGCTATAAGCTTCAAAGTCAATTCTGCTGTTGAACTACAAACAATGAAGAAAGATTCACTGCCAGTACAGTCAGCCTCTGTATGCAGTCTGAGAAGGGGTAGCATCTTCCATTTTGCCTCAGACAGCAAAACGCCTTATGCGACTTTATTTGGAATGCAAATACGTCAGCGATTTTTTTAGTCCTGCTACAGCATGTTCCCACTTCTGCTTGTAGTGCCTGATCCACTCAGGTTAAGCTCCATTTAGGTTCAAAGGATACACTGAAGTAAAATGAAGCAATTGAGAATATGAATCATAACATTATTGAAGAGAAATAGATGAAAAGGGGATGTAGAAACAGATATAGACAAAAAAAAGTGTTCTCAGCATCACTCTGGCTGGATGTAGTGCAGGGGTAGGCAACCTTTCCCCTTTAAGGGCCAAGGGACTTCAGCTCCCAGAAGCCTTAGCCATGTTGGCCAATAGTCCCAATAGCTCCTGGGATTCTGGGAGCTGAAGTCTCTCGGCCCTTAAAGGGGAAAGGTTGCCTACCCCTGATGTAGTGTATATACGCTAACAAGGTTGGTTTTCTAAATCTTCAAGCAGATGCTAGTTCCAGCTCCTCCTTCCCACCTGAGGGGGTGGGGGTAAGAAGACTCTTACTGTAAGAGAGAGACCTCATCACCATCTGATCCCATAATGGTTGTATGTCTCTTTACAGTTCTATTTATGCTTCCTTACAGGATATACAGGGCTCATTCCCACTTACATTTAAACCAGTTTGCGATTTGCTTTCGCTTTGGGTCAGTGAATCAATTCCAGTCTATGCATTGTTCCCACTATGGAAACAGGTCTTTTCTTTATTCGCTTCTTTTTTTGCACAATTGTCATTCCTACTAGTTTGTGCTGCTTCAAAATCCCTGTCAATCATCTATGTGTCATCGGTGACGCAACTGGCAACACATTCAAGAAAACACAGGAGGGAGTTATGGGTGCTGCGTCCAGAATTCTCTCCTGGGATGCATGGATCCACGGATGTCATGGAGGACTCACCCCTGGGATGCATGCAGTTTTTAAAAAATTGACAGTATATATGCTCCATTATTTTTGCAATTACTTGTCTCACTGAGCTGCAGTCAGTCTGCTTGCCCGGCTCGCCACCTGCAAGTAATTGCAAATACAACGGAGTGCATTGTTATAAGAATTACTTTAACATAAAACTCCCTTTGTGGGTCTCCTGTCATGGTCCTAAACCGGAAAAGTCCAACCGCCATGGATCCAAGGTGAAGATCTCACATAGGCATCTACAACAATTTGCAGATCGAATGGTCAGGTAAAGCAGGACATTTGCATGTAGGAAATTTATGAATACCAGGCACGATGTGTCTGGCTGAAGATGAGATAACACCAACACCCCATCTCCCCTCTTTGGATATTGTCTACTTCAAAGAGTATAAATTCAGAATCCTTTGATATACAATAGCAAATCTTTGCCTCAGGCTAGGTTTAAGGGTATAAAAGGTCCCCAAAATCTCAGGCACATTGGGTCTGGTTAGATTTCATGGTGACACTGAGCCACTGTGAACTCTGATTTGGGTCCTAGCTCTTCCAGTTGTCCTTTCCCTTTCATAAATAGTTGAGTCTATTTATCTATCCATCGATGGATCAATCTCTGTCAGTAATTATCACCATTAGAAAGCCTTCTGTTTCCTATACAAGCTAACTACTTTAATACTGAGTTCTTATGTGTGAGAGTCAATGTTGGAGTGTCTTTTTTTATGTTTGAATCCCCAAATAAATCTCAGACTCATTGAAAAGCTTTGTCTCTGTCAGTTTATTCCCTAGCCACCTCCGT
>CM034701.1:220936682-220955210 GCA_020142125.1 Phrynosoma platyrhinos | reverse complement strand
TTTTTTTGCATATGTTTCACTTCAAAGTGAGTCCGAACAAACTCAGTCACATCTGAAACCATTACAAAAGAGGACAGGGTACATTTAAAGTGATCAGAAAATCAATGTAAATCATAGTGGGAATGAGCCCACACAGTTCAAGAAGAATATAATGCAGCTATGGAAATATTAAATGTGGTCTTGAAAGCAAGTTATGTATTCATGTGTTATATTATAAGATACACATATGATGTATGAGAAGGCCAGTTACTAAACTCCTTGCTGATCTCCTACAAACACAACTCCCTCCATAGCTTCTCTCATGCTACTTCCTCAATCGTACATACATAAAAATGATTGTAAGAATACCAAGGTTTTCCAGAGAATTCTCATCCAAAAGATTAAAGACACTTTGCAAAGATGCTGAGCATGTTTTGTATCCATGCTGTCTTTGGTGTACCACAGTTGAGTCATTGCCAAAAACAAACAAACAAACAACCATGAAATAACATCAAAGAAATGAAACTTGCTTATTCTTTCCTGGAAATGTGCTTAAGTTCCAAATTCAAGAATCGCTCATGCATAGCAGAGCTGGGCTTTCTGTTTAGCAGACTAAAGCTATGACTACAGATAGATCTTTTTGAGTACCATTTGATAACAGCAAATGTTTAGCTTCAGATATTCTTATTGTTAAGAATTATTTTGCTGAAGGGTACTGGGGGACAGGCACAGGTGGGGTTTTTCTGCCTTAGGTGCCAAAATAACCTAGCCAGCCTTGGGTACTTTGCACCTTAGAATCATAGAATCATTGAGTTGGAAGAGACCTCAAGGGCCTAAGCCAGCCTTGGATACTTTGCACCTTAGAAGTATCCAAGTATGTACAGTCATAAAATCATAGACTTCGAAGAGACCTGATGTCCAACCCCCTGCTGTGGAGGAACACAGAATCAAAGAACCCCTGACAGATAGCCATCCAACCTCTGCTTAAAAACCTCCAAAGAAAGAGACTCCACAACACTCTGAGGGAACGTGTTCGGCTGTTGGACAACTTTTACTATCAGTAAGGTCTTTGTAATATTGAGGTGGAATCTCTTTTCCTTGCATCCACTGCTTTGGGTCCTATTCTCTGTAGCTGCAGCAAACAAGCTTGCTTCATCCTCAATATGACACCTCTTCAAATATTTAAACAGGTCTATTATATCACCTCTTGACCTTCTTTTCTCCAAGGTAAACATACCCAGCTTTCTAAGTCACTCCCCATAGGACATGGTTTCCTGACCCTTTTGTACACCCTAATTATGGTGAGGTGTGGGTGAATACATGGGGCATTTGCTGTTATGTGTCAAGCAGCAGAATGTCTTGGGATGGCTCATATGCACAAATGATGATGCACACACATATCCCATATGGACATTACCAGGGAAGTACAGGAAATATTACTGATTTGCAAATCTCACTTCATCATTTTCTTGTAATGTGAAAAAACACTATGGGGTGGGGGGGTATTTGGAGGTTGTGAAATAGGTCTGAAAAGTGCAAAATATTACAAACTATGATCCTATTCAGTAACTCTTAGCAAAATAAATAAATAAATAAAAATCCCTCTCAGCTTCAGCCTTTTAAATTGGTACACGTTAGGTGTTTTGCATGTCAGCACAAATATAATTTTGAATGGCCATTCTCTCCTGAACAAATTGAAAATCTGATTAACTGCAGCAGAATGACAAAGACACTCAACCTAGGACATTCAACCTTATTCCCTAAGAACTGCAGAGGGGAGTAGAGATAAAATGAATGGGAAACTGCACACAGATGGACAGGCATAAGAAACCATGTGCAAACAAACAGACAGACAGACACAAGAAAGACACACACTCTTGACTGGGTTGTTGCTTTTCCTCAGATAAAGACAGGATCAAATTTCTGCAGGGCACTCAGGGCAGAGGTTGTGTTTCTTTATAAACCTTTTTAAAGCTTATTAAAAGATAATTACTAAATGTTAAATTCTTGCACTGATGATAAAAATGCTTCCCTTCTTATCAGATACATCTGTTCAGCCTGAGCTACTCTCATATGAGGCCTGATGATCACCAGCCATGGGTGTGCATTGTGTATGTGTATGTGCTTTCAAGTTGCCTGTCAATTTATGGTGAACCCATGAATTTTATAGGGTTTTCTTAGGCAAGGAATACTCAGAGCTGGTTTGCTAGTGCTTCGTATTTGTTGGCAGTCTCCCATCAAAGTAATAACCATAGCTGACCCTGCTTAGCTTCCAAGTTCAGATGGAGTTTATTTTTTTTATTAAACATTTATATACATATAAAAATATAACACCTAACACATAACATATATACTAATACACTACCTATACACTAACTCTCTCACCCCCTCTCCACAAAAAATCCAAACCCAAACATACTACAAAAACAAAACACAAAACATATAAACAAACAAACAAACAAAAAAGGCGGATATGTCTTTTGAACATAGCATTAAGTTTCCATGGCCAAGTTCTTCCAAGACCAGTTTCTTTCTTGCAATGTGATTGGATGATGTGATGTCCTCTGGTTCCCCCAACCAGTGAACTTTGTGTACTGTCAATCTTATCATTGCAATGATGACAATTCAATCACTTACTGTCATATACTTTGAGAACTCACTTTTAACTGGGAATATGATAGAACAAGTAGTATCAGAACAGCTGATTTATTCAGATATATTAATTCAGTCTGACTGATTAATGGCACTTACCATTTTCTGGGGAGGGTGGATTTTAATTTTCAAGTTTCACTTGTTTAGAGTTCATTTTATATGGACTGGTGCAAGTGTATAATTCTCCTTCCTTCCTTCCTTCCTTCCTTCCTTCCTTTTGTCTTGCATCTCAACTAGGTTGTATTGTATTGCTATAAACAGTAGCAATAAAAAAGCAATAAAATAAGTTTCTTATGTAAGAAGTCACATGGAACAAACAAGTGAGCTATGCAAATCTATATCACACACACACACACACACACACACTATAGATTTGCATAGCTCACTTATTTGTTTTTCAATGTGACTTAGGGGGGTTGCAGACTGCCAGAAATAGTGCAGATTGAGTCCACTTTTAGGGTTAGGGTTTGTGCTAGAGAATCATGGGAATTTTTTTTCTGAGACATTGAGCCTTCTCTGTCAGAGAGCTCTGGTGCCACAATAAACTACAGTTCCCATGATTCCCTAACTCTAACCCTAACCCTAAAAGTGGACTGAATTTGCACTATTTCTGGCAGTCTGCAACCCCCCTTACTTTCTAAGTAAGAAACTTTCCTGGGCTTAAAATATCCCTGGGGAGACCAAAACACATTATGAAATTGATAACTGGGGACTTGTTTGGGATTTTGTTTATATAGAGTAAAAAAATTCAACAAGAAGTTAGAAATATTGAGAGGGCACAGCTGGTGGTATGTGCCCCTCCAAGGTCCCATAGGTAGTCAGTGCCCCCCTCTCTAGTCCTGGCTATTTTCCAATCCTGTTTTTTTTTTTAGGACAGGTTGGTGTATTAGAGGAGACATGTATACCACCTGGAGCTCCTGGCAAGTGGAGTGAAATGAAAGTGTACTCAGGAACAATGCCCATATCTTCCTGAGGTAGCTTTTCTTTTGGAACATTTTGTCAAATATCCAAAGATAGCACATTTTAAATAAGAAAAATGATGTGAAGAAACAGCTGCATTCCTGAATTCCTTCCATAGAAGGCTTTAGTTGTTTGATCTCTTAAGCCTTGGCAAGCTGTTTACTGATTCAAGCTTCAAACTTTTTTAAAATGCAGAGAATTTTTTAAAATTGTTTAACAATCTGGGGCAAATTGATTTAAATTTCCAAGTTAGTTTGAGAGATGAAATATGATTTTGTTTGATTGATGGTAATGGTTCTGAAAAGAAACAATTTGACTATTATTTACATATTATTATTTGAATCCATAATAACTGAGCTATCATGGAACTATATTGTCCTTAAATGAGTCTTTGACATGACAGCTTATAAAAAGGCTATTTTGAAATTAGACAGGTAGAATTGAAAGACTTTTGCAAGAAAATTACTTGTTTTGTTCAATGTGACTTGTTCAAGCCAAGTTTACCTTAGAACTCATGCTACAGTTTTTCACTGAAAATTAAAGGTGTTCTTGTTAATAGATGATTAAAGGTATTCTTCTTAGTAGAGTGAAACTCATGTATTTTAAAAAATCCATCCTTATTTTGCAAAACAGGATGTTTCACAATTACATGCAACAGGAGTGATAAGCCATTGACTCTGTAGACATTTTAGTCCAAGCCCCAAATATCTGGAAGGCATCACATTCTTCACCTGTGGTTTATCATGAAGTAGCTTCTCTACTAGCTCACAGTACTGATATACAAACATTCAAAGGAAGAGTGGGTCCCCATAAGTAATTCACAGGCAGAGTATGTGGATCTTTGTGAGAACAGATGCATTTTGTTAGCCTGCTTGGAAAAAATGCATTGCTTCTGTAGGTAAAGGTATTCACCACTGACAAGGTTGTCAAGTTGTGTCCAACCATAAGGGCGGTGCTCATCTCCGTTACTAAGCCAAAGAGCCAGCATTGTCAGAGACTACTCTGTGATCATGTGGCCAGCATGATTGTACAGAATGCTATTTACCTTCCCACTGAAGTGGTACCTACTTATCTACTTGCATTTGCATGCTTTTGAACTGCTGGTTGGCAGAAACTGGGACTGGTGACAGGAGTTCACCCCATCATGGAACACCTGAGCCTCAAACTGCCACCCTGCCAATCTTGCAATCAACAGTCAGTTTCATAACCACTTGAGCCACTGCAACAAACATTCAAAGGAAAAATGGATCCCCATAAGTGATTTAGAGGCAGAATATGTGGATCTTTGTGGGAGCAGAGGCATTTTTGTTAGACTGCTTGGAAAAATGCATTGGTTATGTAGATACCTATTTTCCATCTCTTCTTTCTTAATTAGGGCATCAGTAGTGTGATCTTATGCATGTAAGAACATCTGTGTACAGTGGAGCTCATGCCTCAATAGGTGTGTGTAGAATTGCAGCCTTAGAAGCTAAAGGGCGCCTAGCCAAGGGTTACACAGAAATGTGCTTCCCATCCTGCTTATTCTGAATTATTTCAACAGGCTGCCTAGACATAGTAAAATCATGGACATCTGAAAGGAATCTGTTTACATTTAATACAGAGGGGAAAATGGTGAAGATCAAAATGTTACAAG
Organism: Phrynosoma platyrhinos; assembly: GCA_020142125.1. Lineage (NCBI taxonomy): Eukaryota > Metazoa > Chordata > Lepidosauria > Squamata > Phrynosomatidae > Phrynosoma > Phrynosoma platyrhinos. The sequence goes on along the minus strand of CM034701.1, from coordinate 220,949,986 downwards.
TAATTCTAGAAGTCCAGATAAATTGAGTGACTAGCTCATGGCTATGAACTGTTGTGATCTTACAGTTGCATGTTCAGGCAGAACAGACAACTGGGTCTCCAATGTGCAAGATAACTGAGTGAGGGGTGGACTTGATAGATGTTGCAGAAAGAGTCAGAAAGAGCACATAGTGTCAATTACTGGCAGGTACCCTGGAACTTTTTTTGGGGGGGGGGGCTCAAGATGGAAAGGCATATTGTTATTATTTTTGTATACATACAGGTATCCTTTAACAGAACAACAGAAACACAAAATGTATGGCATTAAAATAGCAGCACCAACAACCAGCTGAAGCAGGAAACCATGTGGCTACCTTGAAAGCAAATGAGAGAATGATATAGGAAATATTACAAAAATAAGTAATTAAAAACCCAGTAGAAATAATATATCAAGCAATGGGGGGAAAGTGTAAGAAGCTATAAAATGAATGCATTTTATATCACAACCACCTCTTTAAAAGCAAAATATGTGGGGATATATCAGAAGACAGAAGATTGCACACATAATACTCTTTAAAAAAAGCAAAAAAAAAAAAAAAAAAAAAAGAGTACATCTACCAAGGCTGAGGTGTAGAGAATCAGGGGTAGGGCACAGTTGGGGGAACAGGAAATACTTTTTTTATTCATTATAGTTCATTCATCCTTAAATGTGAAAGATATTATCAGCACACTGTGTACTTAGAAGCCCCCTCCATATATTTTAGTGTAGCTTGTTCCCAAGGATAGGACAGATGGAATTCAGTCTTTGCTATTCATGGGAGGGCTCAGGTACAATAAATCTCTCAATTTTGTATGTGTATACTTGATCACTTCTCACTGATTTTTCCTAAGGTGAACCAGCTATATGGGAGTCCTGGTGGTCCAGGACCCCCAGCTTAATCTTGGGAGGGGAGGGATTAAGCCACCTCTACCCCACTGTTGTGGTGGCATAGTGGTTAAGATGACAATTCTGATGACTGGAAGATCAGAAGGTTGGCAGTTTGAGTTTGGGTTATTGTAAGGGCAGTGCCTGATACAGTTTCCTGCCCTTTGCAAGACTCTTGACCCTGATGGGCTCCACCCTTGGTTTAACTTTTCTTCCCTATCAACTTGGTCTTTAGTGAAAGTCTGTTTTGCAATGTAAGGCTGAAGTTTTATGGGGGCTTACTTGAGAGTAAGGTGGGATGCAGTGGCTTAGTGGTTAAGAAACCAATTCTGATGACTGGAAGATCAGAAGGTTGGCAGTTCAAGGCTCGAGTGCTGCATGATGGGGTGGGCTCTGTCACTAGACCCAGCTTCTGACAACCTAGCAGTTTGAAAGCATGCAAATGCAAGTAGATAAATAGGTACCACTTCTCAGTGGGAAGGTAACAGCATTCTGTGCAGTCATGCTGGCTACATGAACACCAGAGCAGTCCTTGGATAATGCTAGCTCTTTGGCTTAGAAATGGAGATGAACACTACCCTTCCGTCAATTACGACTAGACATTCATGTCAAGGGACTACCTTTACCTTTACCTACTCCACTGTTCCATGGCTGGAAATCCTGGAGAGCTCTCCTGTTATGAATTATCAGATCCTTCTGAAACAAAAGAAATCTTTGAAGCTTATCACATGGGGAAAAAATCAGACTTACTTTGTCTGGCTTGAATTGTCTTCTGGGATGCAGCTGGGTACTATCATATGTAATTTGTTGCTGATTCCACTAACTGAATACAGCTTGGTTAAGACATGGCTAGAAGCCGCGCTCAGCCAGCCAAATCTCAAAATCAGAAGTTTCTGACTTTGATAATTGGCTGGCTGAGTGCGGCTTGTAGCTGCGTCTTACCCAGGCTGTATTTGGCCAGTGGAATCAATGGCGCATTATGTATGATAGTACCTGGCTGCATCCCGAAAGAAAATGCAAGCCGGACAAAATAGTCAGCTTTTCCTCCCATGCAATAAGCTCCATATACTTAGCAAGCAGCTTGCATCAGACCTATTGTTAGGCAGAATGAGGAGACAGTCCACAGGTATCAAATGATACATAGCCCTGTCAGCAGTTCCCTGACTACTTCTCTATGCATGCTATGTGACATGTCAAGGATCCCCTAACACATTGCTCCTCTGCTGCCTCAGGTGTGGTGGGGACTACAGGGAGTAAGTAAAAAATCAACTACCAATTCAGAATGCTCTCCTATGTGGAAGGAGCACCATCTTGTCTTTACCATCCAGCAGCAAGATCTTTTGGGGCATGCCTGAACAGCTGCCACTGGAAAAAGCACCATATATTTAACTCTCATTCCCATTTATGACATGTGATAAGGCTTGCTCATCATATAAAGTCCCAGCATTCCATGCTCCTCTTCCCACTGCCAATCCCACTGCCAAGATGCAGAATGTTTTTGTAACACCTCAGTATGATGAGGCAAGTAAATTCTCTTCCATGTAGTCCAATATTACCCCTTCAGTGGACTGGCTTGCAGGTTGTGACTTGAAGCTGAGCAGAGTTTGGATGAGTGGGCCCTTTTCCAGCTCTGTCTTATGAACCTTATACTATTCTTTTGGCAGGGTCATTCAGAAACCCTGTGCTGATTGATGATCAAACTCCCTTTAAATGAATCCAGTGAAAATGCACTCAACTTTAGCCTAGGTGATGGATATTTTCTTTTGCTCTTATGTTTCAGAGTTCTTTATGGGCAAAATGGATCTGGCTTAGAATGCTATTGACAGAATAGCCAGCGCTATTCTATTCTGTTTTTCCCCACAAGACATTTCACACTGCATTTGATAGATTGCTTTGCTTTTGTAATACTTTGGACATCATTTAGACAAAGAAGGGGAAAGTTGTTCAGGAAAAAAAAAATCAAAATTTGTGTCTTGGCAGCCATGAGAAAGAAGGGCTCAGTGTCACAAGCAGTGCTCTGTATTTATATGACCAAGGGTATGTGTACATATATACATCAAGGAAATTCACAGTCCAAAAGATGTGTTTTGCATAAAGCTGTAGACCTTCCTTTGTGAGCCTCCCACGTACACTCCCAGTGAACAGCATCAGTTACAGAACAGTTGTGACAGTAAAGAAAATATACTCTTGATTCTTTAGAAAATAGAACTATCACCTAAACCCTTATCCTAAAGTTATGTTTGAAATGGAATATCAATTGATACAATGGGTAGGACTGGGTTTGAAAAAGGAAGGCCTGCATCCAAAATCATCTCTGCATTTCTGATTGTGTTATGATGCTTATTTTTTTTTTTAGAAAAAAAGACACAGCAACAACAACAGTATCATATGTTACAAGATTTTGCTATATTTTCCCCACTTCAGATGATGGGAATTTTGGGGGCATTCACCCAGATTCAATTTTCTTTCTTCTGTTCCTTTGTAATATTTGAATTTACTTGGGAGTTAGCTCCCTGAGTAAACTCATACACTAGATCCCATCTAATGGTCAAGATCCTACCATAGCTTTATCCATGTATCTCCAAGTCCTCCCAGTGGTGATTGCCTGGGAGGGAGAGTCAACTGCTTCCTCCTCCTCCCTTTTGGGAAGGGAAGGGGAGGGAAGGAGAGGCAATCTAGACCTGAATTATGAGCTGGAATCAACTTGGCAGTGATGGTGTGGAGAAAGGAGAGTGCACTCATGGATGGACTGAACCTTCCTTTTCCTTCCTTGAGGAGCTCAGAGCAGGCAGAATTGTGTTCCTAATGCATCCCCTTCCCACTGGTAGAGAGCAGCAACAGCCTTTCCCACAGCCTGACAGCTGTCTAGTGAGAGGTCTGGGGATTTGGCATAAGGGTGAGAGAATAGCCCACTGTATCCTGTCCAAAAAGGGGCATACACATGCATAAATTGCACTTTGGTACATGAACTTCACTGACAGGATGTCAGCCTAAGATTCATTAGACTCTGGAATGCCATTGCAAAGTTTTCCCTACAATCATTATAACAACAACCTGTCAACAATCTTTTAAAAATAAAATATGAAATCTCCAAGAAGAGACCATTCAAGGGTTTCTTCATCAAGGGTACTCTTTCACTCAGTTCAGGGACTGGATTTCCATTGTGGTCCCAATAACATTGGCGGGAATGCCATGAGAGTTAATGGTCTTGCTAGTTTGGAACTCATCAGATTCAAGCTATTGTTTTGCACCTTCACATTGTTTCCAACTTATGGTGATCCTCATATGATCCTATCATGGAGTTTTCTTGATTTATTCAGAGGAGGCTTGCCGTTCCTTCCTCTGAGTTTATCGCATGGGGGCAAACTGCAAAAATCCCATGAAGAAATAGGATTTAAAAAATGGAAAAGTGGATTAAAACCCCCACAAAAGTGTGATTTGCCTAAGGCAACACAACCCACTTTCCATAGCTGCATGAGGATTCAAACTCTGGTGTCCCAGAGTGCTAGTCCAACACTCAGACCACCTCACCTCACTGATGCTATCAGATTCAAAACAGGATTCATTTTGAATGTTCAGCAGGTAGCTTCCAGCAGATTCATCTGTTTTAATTGAATCACTTCTAAACATGGCCACTGTGCCCATCTGTAGTTTGTAGTAAAGGCTGAAAAGTGGAAAAGGATAGAGGAAACTTTCTCTCTCATCATCAAACTCATTTCACTTTATTCAAAACACATGGTTCCATTTTGTTCTTTTGAGAGATTTTTTGCAGTTTCTCATGAGCCACGTGAATGCATCATGATATTTCATAAAATTATTGCTGCCTTTCAGTAATTTCTTTATCATTTGGACACCTCTTTTTTATATATTTTCAACAAAAGACTGCCTTGAATTTCAATTGGAACATGATCTCTAAGCATTAATACACAGATATATAAATGTGACAGACAGTCAAGAAGCAGCCCCTTATTAGCAGGTTATTGGAAAGTGTCATTTGGAAGATAATGACATCAGCTTCAAAGAAGCATGCAAACCAGTTAAATGAAATGTTACATTTTATTAAATTCCTGACCATTGGGAAGAGATTGTGCCAAAGAGAGAGAGAGAAAGCTAGAAAGAAAAAAGTGGTGGATGGGTAGGGGTGTAGGAAAGAAAAGACTGGGAGTTGCTTGCTTTATTTCTGTGCTGCTGATAAGCAGTAATTTTTGCAGAGAGGGAAAAAAGTAATCCACTGCGATAAAACCATTTTCATAATACCATGGGAATGAGTTATTGCTCAAGGTAAGGCGCTGCTTCTAATGGCTGCCTGAGCTTTCATCTCCATCTTTCATGGACTAGTCAGACATTTTTATAGTGCTGACACAAAAAGAGAGCATTTATGCTGCTTCCATTCTCCATCTGTCAACAGTTAGGTTAAAGTGCTACTACCAGCAGACTTTTTGATCTGATTTCCATTCTGACTCAGTATGTTGCTGGATGTAAGGTCTTTGAGCCATGCTCACTCTCAGGGGCCCTAATTGCAGTTTTTATGTACCATTAATGGTTAGCAAATAGGCTTGAGTTGCTTGTCTTTTTAGTATTAATTGCGGGCCAGGGCGTCTTTTCCCCCTTTGCTGTAATACTCTCAACCTCAATGTAATTGTGTTGATTTCCTAAACTTATATTACTGCCTTCTGAAGTGTGTCATGGTATGTGGTGTCAAACTGACTGGGCAGCATAATTCTTCCTTTGTCATGTTATTGTTTCTATTTGGTTTCGGCCTACTCATCATTCACAAAAGTTGAGCATGATAGAACTAAAGGGGAAGATAATTTCTCTGCCACTCAGTTAGTATGTGAGATTTGGCAACTATCCTAAATTTATGTCATGTGTGCCACATTTTCTCAATTTATTCCAATGAACAATTAGTTTTTCTCCAATCACAGCATGTATTGCAAACCTAAAATGTCTAAGGGCCTTTGCAGGCTGCTAGAAATAGTGCAAATTGAGTCCACTTTAAGGGTTAGGGTTAGGGAATCATGGGAACTGTATTTTATTGTGGCACCAGAGCTCTCTGACAGAGAAGGATCAATGTCTCAGAAAAAAAACAAACACAATTCCCATGACTCCCTAGCACTAACCCTAACCCTTAAAGTGGACTCAGGGCCTTTGCAGACTGCCAGAAATAGTGCACATTAAATTGAGGCACTGCCCTGGCTCAGTGCTAGGGAATCATGGGAACTGTAATTTATTGTGGCACCAGAGCTCTCTGACAGAGAAGGCTCAATGTCTCAGAAAAAAATACAATTCCCATGACTCCCTAGCACTGAGCCAGGGCAGTGCCTCAATTTAATGTGCACTATTTCTGGCAGTCTGCAAAGGTCCTAAATGTAAGTATTATGGCATTGTACTAACATAACAGAAAACCTCGTGAACTAAATAAAATCTTTCTCTCAGTAAAATATGGGACTGCAACACCACTTGACTTTATTTCTGAAGGTTTGGTTTGTCCCCAGATGGAGTAAACTACTTGCTGGATATCTATATTATTTTCTGAACAGTTATATTTTCAGTTCTTGGACAAAACTTTTTCTAGAGTGTATCGTTTCAGATGGTGACTGGGTGATTGGTGTTGGGATGTTGTTTCCCTTCAAGTCATTTCCAACTTATGATGACCCTAAGGCAAACCATATCATGCTCAATCATGCTCAAAATACTGCAACTTAGGGCCTCGGCAGACGACTAATAAAGTCATCTCCGAGGCAGGGAAGAGGAGGGGCAGCAGCACATGCTGCGGCGGAAAAGTCAGGGAAAGTGCACCCTACGCGTTTAGGGCGCACTTTCCCTGACTTCTGAAAGGAGTGCCAATTTTGCGCTCCTTTCAGGGACGCCGCCGGTGCACTGTGGTGTGGCTGCCTTGCTCCAGCGGCACACCGTCCCACAGCATCCCCGACGCCGTCGTCTGCTTCCCCCCTTAGACTCCAATCGCACATGGAGAGAGAAATCCCTGAGGTCCAAGCAGGGTTCAGGAAAGGAAGAGGCATCAGGGATTACATTGCAAATATACAATGGCTAATGGAGCATAGCAGGGAGTTCCAAAAGAAAATCAGCATGTGCTTTATAGACTCTAGCAAAGCCTTTGACTGCATAGATCATAAAAGGCTATGGAACACCCTAAAAGACATGGGAGTGCCAACATTTCTGATCATCCTAATGAAAAATATGTACTCAGGACAAGAGGCTACTGTCCGAACAGAACATGGAGAAACAGAATGGTTCCCTATTGGCAAAGGAGTCAGACAAGGCTGCATCCTATCACCTTACCTATCATGCAGAACATATTGTAAGGAAAGCAGGCTTGGACATGGAAAATAGGAGGAAGAAATATCAACAATCTGAGATATGCTGACAACAGCATAATACTAGCAGAAAACCTCACAGACCTGGAACACCAACTAAGAAAGATGAAAGAAGAAAGTGCAAAGGCAGGCTTACAGTTAAACATAAAGAAAACAAAAATAATGACTACAGAGAACTTACACACATTCAAACTAGACAATGAGGAAATAGAAATAATAAGAGTTTTCATATCTGGGATCAAACATTGATCGGAATGGGGACTGCAGCCAGGAAATCAGAAGAAGAGTAAGAATGGGGAGGGTGGCTATGAAAGAACTAGAAGAGATCCTAAAATGCAAAGACATACAACTCAGCACAAAAGTTAGAATCATACAAGCCATTGTATTTCCTATTACCATGTATGGATGTGAGAGCTGGACAGTCAAGAAAGAAGATAGGAGGAAAATCAATTCCTTGTGGTGCTGGAGAAGAGTGCTGAGGATTCCATAGACAGCCAAAAGGACAAACAAATGGGTCCTAGAACAGATCAAGCCAGAGGCATGGATTTCTGGAAAACACAATAATGTTAGGAAAAGTGGAAGGAAATAGAAAGAGAGGAAGGCCACATGCTAGATGGATGGACTTTATTAAAGAGATCACGAATGTGAGTTTGCAGAAGCTGGGCAGAGCAGTAGAGGGGGGGGGGGCTGGAGATGCCCCATCCAAAGGGTTGCCATGGGTTGAGATGGATGCGAAGGCAGTTAACAACAACAACAACAACAACAACAACATAGCAAACTTATCACAGGGTTTTCTTGGCAGGTTTCTTTACAGTGGGTTTGCCATTGCCATCCATCACCTGGTGGGTTTTCATGGCCGAGTGGGAATTTGAATGGTGCTCTCCAGAGTAATAATCCAATACTCAGACCACAACACTACGTTGGCTTTTGGGTGATTACTTACACCAAATACTATGTGATCACTTCCTCTTTATAACAATCTAAGTTCACAATTCTATACAATCCAATCAAACACAATGGAGGGAGGTAGATAATTAGGGGATTATGCTTTAAATATTATAGTGTATTTTAGTACCTGATATAATTTAAAAGTATTATTACTACTCCTATTATTATGCTTAAACATCTATGTGCTATAAAAGTGAATATAACAGTCTGTCTACTGGCTTACAGTCCACATATACTAGATTTTTCTGTGTGTAAGTATTGCCAGTGATGAATTTAGAACTCCTTCCTTATCGTCAGTCTGGTGTGCTATATTCCTAGAATGGTTTTACCTTGTGATCTGCTGGCAGCCACCCTGGCACAGAGTACATGAGCCAAACCACAATACACTATTAAGTTCTTGCTGAAGTAAGCAAGAAGAGAAAGTATTTTTGTGACATCTAAAGGGCATGTAAACCTATAAAATAATTATTATGCCATCCTTTCATCACCTGTGTTCTTACTAATCAGAATTTGCTTGTGTTCTTAATTAGCAGAGAAGAATGAAACTGAGTAATTCATGTAGTTTGTTTGAGGACTACTCGTGTTACTTCAGTTCTCTACCTTTTGAAGAAACAGCTTCTAATTCAACATGTAGAATGGACTCCTGACTAATTCAAAGAAGTTATTCTATTGGATGGCCCACAACCTGGAATTCCTGCATTGGGTCAACCCAGAAGAGTTTAAATTACCCGTGAAAACAGTTAAAACATGTGCAGTCATAACCTCTACGCACAACTGTTGGAAAGTGATGTGGGGTGTTTTGACCTGTGTATTGACCTGGCCTATACAAATTTGACTTTCTCTCTCTGTATGTAATAAAAACAGGGTGGAAATCCTTATGGAATTCAATTGCTGGGAATAAATCTGACAATATGAAGAAAGGCATCACAGCCTGAAGTTAAAAAAAAAAAAGGATGTATGAGTTATGAAGTAGAGAACTCTAGCACTTGAACTTCTTGAAAATCAGTTGTGTGTGTGTTCCCATTATCCACATAAGCGATTGGGGGTATTTTAAGGCCTGTGGAGGGAAAAGAAAATTACTCCCCATTCCATTGCACTGGATTATATTATTATTATTCAGGTAACTGATATTGCATGGCAGTCCTACAGATATAGGAGAAAGCCCTTCATTTAGAAGAGAGAACCCTCTACCTTACAGGCAAAGAACGTTGCTGTGATTTGAATGCTTCATTGAGAATCAGTGACATTGGTAAGTATCACATCTGGCTCTATCCACTTTGTTTAGCCCCATCCAATTCCTTGACCTTTTCTACTTCTGGAATAAGGCCCATAAGAGCCTTCCCAAAACAGAACTCAACTGCTGTGGTGAAAAAGCCCCAACCTTGCTTTAAATATAGAGTGGGATTTACTATTAATGAGTTAAAACAACCATGGGTGGAAACTGTTGGCCTTGGAAGTAATTCTGTTTTGCCATTATCACATTTATTTGAGTGCCACTTTTCTGTGGTAAATTCATGATCAAACTGGTTTACTGCAACCTTAAACAAAATTACAAAATCAAACCCAAAAGATTTCCATATAATTCAATAACAATTACAGCAGTAGATATAAATTGTCAAGAAACAGATTAACTATTTCCTAGTTTGCTGTTGTTGTGTTCCTCCAACTCATTTTTGACATGGTAACCTTAAGAGGAAGGTATCAGTTTCTTCAGAGGGGGTTTACCATTGCCATCCTCTGAGGCTGAGGATGTGATGTGCCCAAAGTCACCCAATGGATTTTTATGCTCAGATGAGGAATTGAACCCTGATCTCCAGAGTCATATAGTCCAACACCCAAACCACTACACCACGAGATGGTAAATAACACACTAAGGTTAAACAATCCCTTAACAATTTAATGAAATGCAAACAAAGAAGAAATATCTAGAAAGAAAGAGAAAAACTGAAAGAAAGAGGAATCCAAATAGCATTAAAATGAATATATTTGAATCTAAATCTTGATCTGGCCCCACCTATTAACCATGGAAATGACTCCACATGAGGAATGTAAATCCTTGGCTATTTCATCTGCACATGCAAAGATGATTATGATAGCTTTCTCCCCACTGTAGGAGAAAACAAATATTCTTCTGCAATATTTTTCCTGCATTTAAATGTCCCAATTTTCGAGGAATTATTCTGCAGAGAAAAATATGTTGAGGTGTCCCTGCCCTCCCAAATGTTTCTTGTGCAGAAAATAGGGCTCCCCAGAGTTTTTCTGTGTTGTTCTGTGTCCCCCCCTGAATAATTCCTTTAACACTTCAAGATGTTTGGATGCTAGGATAAAATTGTACAAAATTCTTGCTGATCTACTGTATTTCCCAGTGGGGGTTTCCCAACTGTCAGAAATGTGTTTTTCAGTATCAAGGAATTATTGAAACAAGCAGGAAAAGGGATTTCCAAATCTGATTCTGCATTTTGGTAGAACATGACAAACAACAACAACACATAACATTTGAAGTATGTATTTTCTGCCTGCTTTAATTGGCTTTATTTGTTTGCTGGTGGAGCCTTGCTATCTGGGGGGATGCTTTCTGAGTCTAGCTAGAAGGACTCATGGCCAGATAACATCTAGGCGCCAGCCACCTTCAACAGTAACAGTCTTGGTAACTGTTGTCAGTCAGACCCTGTCTTCCCAGACCAAATGGAAAGGGGCTAAACATGAAAGTGTTTCTCAGCCTCTGGTTCTGCACCTCCCAGAATCCATCTTCATTGGCCCTTCAGGGAGAGATTTTTGGAACTGCAGTACAAAACAGTTGGAGAACCCAGTTTGAAAACCCCTTGTGCAGGACTTGGAGTTAGTGGTTTTTAGGTGAAGTGGTCTCCCATAATTGCTCTTATAATTGCCCCCACCAAGCCTATTCTATAAACATTCTCCACCCTTCCTGGTGTTGTTTGTTCACTTGTTCACTAACAGGGCAACACACATGAACACACCTTCACACTCAACTAGAGGAGGCTAGCATCATCTGTCAAGGGGTAATGGGTTCTCAGTCATTATAATAAACTCAAAACCACATTTCCTCTTCTTACAATGCTACTTGTCTTGAGATTTATTTCCCTATCTGAAGATCCTGAGAAGCACAGCAATTCCATGAACCTTCACAGGTGCCTTAAGACTCTGTGATCCTACAGGGCTCAGAAGATGTGGTTTGAATAACTCTTGTGACTGTTTTATTCTACTACAAGGAGAAAGGGTGGATAGCCTGGCTGTTTTATTAGTTTTTATTGCTCTATACTTTGGCACTTATGCTTCCACCCTGCTCCATAGCTGTTGTTCACTCTCTTTTACCATTGAAATGATTGTTAATGGGATTCTCTACACTCGTTCTGAACTCTTGGTTTTTACTCTTAGTTCCTGATTATTTTAATCCTCCCAGCCCCATTTTCACATCCATAGATTGTCTGCCATTAATTTACAGTAGCTCATTTCTTCTATTCAGACTCTTCATTTCAATTCCTATAACATTCTGTCATCACCGTCTTCTTCTCTTTCTTTTTTGTGCCTGAAAGAGAGGACAGACCAGTTAAAATGAAAATATACTTTTCAGACTTTTTTTTATCAGCTTAATTATTTTATTGTAAGTGAAGCCATGACATCAATCAGACCATTCTCTAAATCCCAGTCACATCAGCTGCTAAATGAAAATATCAGTTATTCTGTCCCATTCCTAGCCTGCCAGACTTTAGGTAGTGTTATTGCAAGAAATATTAAGAGTTCAGGCATGTCCCCGATCTTCTTTGAAATGCTCTTGCAAACAAGGCCAGAGCAATGCAGCTGAAATCCTAATGTTACTCATGAAATATCATTATCCAGTGAGGCTGGGTGCTTTTGGTGGCTGCCAGAACCCTGTGAGATTAGAATGATTGGGAAACAAAGGTGATCAGTAGATAAAGCTTGGAAGGTTATTTTTAAAAAATCTCATAATGCTTACAATTTTTACTTTTACTTACTTTAAGATTCTGAACGCAACAACCATTGTTCTATGGTGTATAAACACTCTTTTATCACTTACTTTATGACCACCTTCTCTACAACACAAAACACAGCATGAAACAGCACTTGAACTCTGAACCTTCTCTACCATTAGTGTGGCCACACTTCTGTAAGTATTAAAATTATGGTAAAATTGCAAAACGAATTATGTTATTTTTTTGTTAAATTGTAATTGCAATGTAATATAGTTATAGTGTCATATTTGAGAAAAAGAAGTAACTGGAAGTAATTAATAATTCACATCTAATTATTTCAATTTGTGGGAAACAACATGAAAGGACAAAAGGTATGTACTATGTCCATATAGGTTATATTTCAGAGGAAGGTAATGGCAAACCACCCTTGAGTACACCACCCCTAAGAAAACCCTATGACATTAATGGGGTCACTATACATTGACAGATGACTTGAAGGCACATACAGACACAACACTGATGTGAGCCACCTTGGATCCTTTGAAAGTAGAAAAGCAGGAATGAAATGAAATGAAATGAAATGAATGCTTACCAGAATCCCAGCTCATTTGGTCAGGGATAAGAATTGGCACATGTTTTACTCAATCTTGCACAATTTAACCTCTCCTCCTATTGCAGTATTTCCACATAGGGCCTCGGCAGATGACTAATTGAGTCGTCTTGGAGGCCAGGAAGAGGAAGAGCAGCTGCACGCGTGGCGCTCCTTCCTCTTCCTGAGGTTGTTCTCAGAGCTGCCGGCCGTCCGCACGGCTGGCGCTCCCAGGGCAACCTCCTGCCACAGCGACCGCAAGCGCTGCGGTGGAAAAGCCAGGGAAAGTGCGCCCTATACTTTTAGGGTGCACTTTCCCTGTCTTCTAAAAGGAGCGCCAATTTGGCGCTCCTTTCAGGGAAGCCGCAGGAGCGCCGTGGTGCGGAGGCTGCAGTCCCACGGTGCTCCGTCCGGTGGCGTCCTGGAAGCACTCGTGTTCTTCCCCCCATAAAGTCCCTTAGTTATGCTAATTGTATGGTTTGGGCATGGAGAACCTATAACTCACAATTTCAAAAGCTGTCTTCTAACATAGTTTTTTGTGGGTTTTTTCGGGCTGTGTGGCCATGTTCTAGA
>CM034701.1:220912860-220936582 GCA_020142125.1 Phrynosoma platyrhinos | reverse complement strand
CTGATGTCTGAGCTGGAGTAACCATTTGCCTGTAGAGCCCGGTCTAGAAGCACCTATATCAAACTGGCCCACAGTTTTTCCAGGGTAGGAAACCCAAAGGGGTCCTAAAGGGAGGCAAAAACAATGGGAGCAGCTGTGTGAGGTCCCAAGAAAGTTGTCCACCTCTGATAGCATTATTATTATTATTATTATTAGAGGTTTGCAGACTGCCAGAAATAGTGCAAATTGAGTCCACTTTTAGGGTTAGGGTTAGGCAATCATGGGAAATGTAGTTTATTGTGGCACCAGAGCTCTCTGACAGAGAAGGCTCAATGTCTCAGAAAAAAAAAATTCCCATGATTCCCTAGCACTAACCCTAACCCTAAAAGTGGACTCATTTTGCACTATTTCTGGCAGTCTGCAACCCCCCATTATTAAAATATCAGTTATCAAATGTATTAACATTGAATACCACTAAAGATGTACATTTCCATGGCAAGTAGAACTGTAATTACTTTGATTAACTACCATTAATTACTAGTGTTAAGAAACTTTATCATTCTATTTCCTTTTGGTGAAAGACAGCTTGTGAATACTACTAATGCAATTTAAGAAGAAAGATAGACTGCTGGTCAGCCCAAAGTCCCATATGCGTCTTACAGAGCAATCCTATAAATGAATCTTTAGAAGTAAATAAGTAAATGACTCTTTAGAACTACTGAAGTCAGTACAACATATCTCATTTTCACTCCACTGCAGACAGCTGGGAGATTATCACACGCCCAAATAAAGCATCCTTTCCCTGATAGGATATGGTTGTGTTATGAGTTGCTGTCGGATGTTATCGCATGCTAAAATGCTGACTCTGTCGCAAGGTGTCTACAACCCCTCTCCCAGCTTCACTTAGCCTGCCAATTTTCAAGAATGGGAAACTGGGAGATGGGTTGTCACCTTGCAACAGAGTTGGCATTTTAGCACATGATAATATCCGATAGCGATCCATAACTTGACCTTATCCTATTGGGGAAAGGATACCTTATTTGGGTGTATGATAATCTCCCTGGTCTTTTTAGACTAGATTAAAGGCCTTTGGGGCTGGGATCAGGTTGATTCTACCAGATCTGCATCCAGTCTGCCTAATCCTGGCCTGGCGCTAATGACCTGCATCATCCGAATAGCACAACACCAGACCGGGAGGAACACAGGCCTTTTGGCCCATGTACACAACCTCCTGTTTTTTTTTTTTTTTTTTTTTGTTATAAGGAAAATGAATTAATTACAAGTAATACGTTTTCTTTCTTTATTTACCTCCAGGACTATTTGGAATACTATCTTAATGATCCAACATTCAGCGGTCTATGTAATTATCACAAGGAAATGAGCCCTAAAGCATTGGATGTGATAGCTTTCAAAATATAAAAAGCCAGTTTACAGTGAAGGGGAGCAAGATTTGGAATGTGGAGGAAGAGGAAACAGTCTCTCTGCTGTGCTCTCTGCCATGTGTGTTACTTATGCCTACCCTAAGGTGAACCTATCATGGTGTTTTCTTGACAGATTTCTTCAGAGGGGGTTTGCCATTGCCATCCTCTGAGGCTGAGTGTGTGTGACTTGCCTAAGGTCATCCAGTGGGTTTGCATGTCTGAATGGGGATTTGAATCCTGCTCTCCAGTCATACTCCAATGATCAAACCAGTGTGTCATGCTGGCTCTCACACTCTTTGTCACAATCTTGAGAAAAATCCTCCCTGAATTTTTGCTTGTAATGAGAAGAAAGATCTTAATGATGCTAGTGGGCAACTACCCTTGGGCCTAGCCTGAAGATTCAGTTTCCTATCAGGGTAAACCATTGTTGATGTCATTCTTCAGGACCTATGTCAGAGATTAAAAAAAAACTGTAGAAAAGGGGCAATTATTCATCTAATGAGCTAAAAGATCTACTGTATATACTCATGTATAAGTCTAGAAATTTTAGTCAAAAAATTGATCTCAAAAAACTGAGTTGACATATCCACAGGTCAATGCAGGTATTGTATTTTAACTCTTATTTAAAAAAAGAATCATCACCTAGCAAAGGGCAAGAGTGTAATCTCACCTGGAATCACTGACCCTCCTCTATTCTTTCATCCAGCTAGCCTTTAGTATGAGCATAAACATGCCTGCTGGAGGTTTTGTAGGTTTCTTGGCATTGTTTTCTGTTGCTTCATCCTTTGCATCCTTTGTTCATGTCTCTAAGTTTTACCCTCAACCTATCCATGAATTATGTCAAAATCCATAATTTTGGTTCCAAATGCTGCCCTCGACTTATACATGAAGTCAACTTATAACAGGGTTAGGCAACGTTTCCCCTTTAAGGGCTGAGGGACTTCAGCTCCCAGAATCCCAGGAGCTTTTGGCCAACATGGGACTATTGGCCAACATAGCTGAGGCTTTTGGGAGCTGAAGTCCCTCGGCCCTTAAAGGGGAAAGGTTGCCTACCCCTGACTTATAATCAAGTATATATGGCACTTTAACTATATTTTCATTAGAAGGGGCAATTTTACAGTTGGACCTCCACATTCATAAGTTTAACATTTGTGGATTTGATTATTCGCAAGTTTGTCTGAAGGGCAACTGTGCTTCCCCCCTGCACAGTCTGGAAGAGCATGTGTGCCCACCTCCTCCTCCACCCTGGGTCCCCCCCTCCAATGAGAGGGAAAAAAAGTCCAGATATGGAGCAGCCTGGAAGAGTATGCACACCCTCCTCCTCCATGTTTTTTCCTGTATTTGCAGTTTTTCCACTTTCAAGGGGGTCTTGTATACTTACTCCCCACAAATGTGGAAGGCAGACTGTATATCAAATTGCCCTCTAAATTTAAGTTAAATATATGAAAAGCTTCACATGAATTAAACTGAAAAAATGTCTTTACAGTCGTCCCTTCTGATTCATGAGGGATCCGTTCCAGACCCCCTCCATGAATTAGAAAAGTCGCCAATATTGGGGTCCCATTGATTTCCATGGCTGCAATGGCTCTTGCACATGTACACCATTTTGGTCCCTCTCTGCTCGCCGTCCATGAAGAGCAAGATTGCAGACCCCAAGTCTGTGAATGGGAAGGGATGCCTGTACTTCCTTCTGACCCATTGTGCCCAAGAGGGCACCCTGATGCCACGTGTCATGTGGATGGGTGTGTGGTGTTGGGGCGGAGTTGGGACAGAGTCGGGGTGGTTGGTGTGCTGTCGCCGGCCCCAACTTCACCCCCAGGCTGGCCTATAGTGCTGGTTTGCATTGGCCCTCAGTACTGGAATTTCAACTTAAGTCAATCAAACTGGATTTAAAAAATCAGTATAATTAAATGACAACTTTTGGTTAGCCTTCAGAATCCCATGTGGCGGTTGCTGCATGGGACTCTGAAAGCACAACTGAGGAAGGTGGTAATGCAGCCTCTAGAAGGTCTGTTTGGGAACCTGTTGGGCTGCTGGGTAAACAGGAAAGTGCCCTTTCTCACTTGACCAGTAGCCATGCCAGTTCCTCCAGGTGTACCATCCCATCAGATGACACCACCTTGGATGTCACTAGGTGTTGTCCACACCCCCATGCACCGTAGTGACACCACTGCCTTGGAATGATGTTCTATAGGAGGCACTGTGGGAAATTCAAGCCATCCAGTAGTGATTGCAGCTACTACTACCAGACAAGCCAGGTAACTGTTGGGTCAGTCACCTTGGCTAAGGCCCCATCCCCCTGCAAGCCTAGAACTGGGTTCAGTTCTCCTCACTGGCACTCATCTTCAGTTGTAAAAATCAGTCTATAACAAATTAGTTTCCTCTCTCTAATTTATATACAAGTAGGCAAACAGACAAACACATGTCTAGCCTGAATGTTCTTAAGCAGCCCTTGGCAGTCTTCACACAGCCTCTCATGTTAGCATGGTTCCTGTGGTGTTTCTGAGGATAAAATTACAGTCTGCTTTTCAGATAGTATGAGAGAGAGAAAAAAACCAACACTCTAAATGCATGATCAATATTCCACTTTAAGAAATCTGGAACAGTGCTCCTGCATTGCAAACTCTTGTTTTAATAAATGCATATCTTTTATTACTCACTCAAGGATATGCAAATGGATGAAACCCCCTGAGAGACTGTTATGATTTTTATCAAAGTTTTGTCTAATAATTATGAGATTTGCACTGGGCTGGTGAAGACCGATCAGGCCCACTTATCATAATGATACTACTAAATAATGAGTGTTCAAGTGGGTCTTATTAGCTATGAATCTATTAAAGAATCAGTACTCTTCTGATAGCCTTATTACTTTGGAGGGGGAAAGGATGGTAAGAGAACTGTTGCTGGGTAAGACTTATTTGTATTAATTTCATTTAAATCCAAGCAGAACACCTTAATCCTTGATTGTATAGCTTTGTAGAGTTCCAGGTGTGCACATTAAAGTGATTCCCTCCCCATTAAATCTTTAAAATAAGTTTCTAATAAATTTCCAACAAAATAAGCAGTAACCACTTTTAACAACCAGTTTGCTGGAGTGTTAACAGCCTGTTAGCTAACAAACTGGTCATTAACTGGTGCTAACTTCTGCTTTCTTGTTTAAATAATTCCTTAGTTTCAGTTAAATTCCCACAGGATTCCCCATACAAAGGAGAGAGAGAGAAAGAATCTATGATGGATTTGTTCCTCCCCCAATTTTGTTTCTCCCATTGGATTTGGCTTGTTAACAGTCAGATTTATCCTTTCTTGTATAACAGTTTTCTACCAATTGCTATGAAACTTGAATTTGTGCCCTTTTATGTTATCAGACAGAATCATGCAATCAAATCTCTCTGTTTTCACTGAATTAGGTGATAATCCCCTAGAGTTTAATTAAAGTATGGGGCATAAAACTACATAAATTGATGCATCTCACTTTGGCTTCTTTTTACATGCCTTCTTTGTTTCTGATCTTTTGGGATTTGGCCATTTTTCTTCTTGTTGTTGTTTCAGTCCTAAGATTTTTACAAGACACAGGGAAATGAGCAATGGCCATACATGTACTACTACTGACTATTATGTCACATTCACATCACTGGACAAAAGAAATGCATAACCAAAAAGAAGACAAAAAAATGAAACTGATTTGTGTAAAATGTGCTCATATTCACTTCTACGCATAGATGCACATTTACAAATAATTGCTATTATTTAATAGATATTTAGTATACTTCACTGGAGAAGGAAGACTGTCACCAGATGAATCTGTTGTAAAGGTGCTAGGTCTGGTCCAAAATATTTTAGTGCCTAAGGTGAAGAATAAGATGGCATTGCCAGACTTTGAAATTAACACATTACAATTAACACGTTACTGGTAATTTGTTAATTTCATGATGAACAAAGGCACAATAACTTTAATTTATGATCCAAATGAAATAAGGCCCCTAAATGTTAATTTTTCACTATTATGATAAATGAATTCTGACACATTGTCATTAGTAGTAATGTGGCTTGGTTAGGGTTTCCAGCTCTTCACTCCCCACCTGGAGTCTATGAAACTTATTGATGTTTTCCAGCCTCTGACCCTCCAGATGCAGAGCACAGTCTCCAGGTGGGGACAAGAGTCACCCAGGAAAAGAAAGCATTGCAAGTTGTAGCCAAGGCTGCAGCAACATGTATGCCATTTTTAATGAAGGCATTTTTCCAAGGGTGAAATAAGTGTTAATAATCTGAACCAATTAGATACTGTCTTTGGTGCGCTGGCCAATGAAAGCAATGCAGAAGTGAGGGGAACTTCCCATCCAGTGATGAAAATAGACTAATTCAAATCAGTTCCTAGAAATTGCTACTTGATTAAAAATTAAGTTTAATCAAGTTGTCCTTCCCTGACTTTTCTAATATTCTCACTAACAAAAGTGATTGATTTAATATGGATTTTCAACATTAATCCTTCTCCAGAATCAAGGTATTAATTGAAATATTAATGAAATGAGCCACAATGCCAAAGACCCAACAAATATTATATTAGGTCTTTCCTAAAGCCACCTTCTCTTGAACTTCTGCAACACTGTGTATGCGTGTTGTGTGCCTTCAAGTTATTTCCGACTTATGGTGACCTTAAGGCAAACCTATCACAGGGTTTTTGTGGCAAGTTTCTTCAGAGGGGGATTGATGTTGCTATCCTCTGAGGCTGAGAGAGGGTTTCTTGCCCAAGGTCACCCAGTGGATTTTCATGTCTGAGCAGGGATTTGAACCCTGCACTCCAGAGTCATAGTTCAACACTCAAACCACTACACCACAGTGGCTCTCTCTGCTACACTACTTACTTTTCATTAGTCTCCCAGCAATGGGGAATTACAAGGCTGAGGTCAAAAGAAGACTCAGTGCAATTACTCAAGAGTCATTGTAGTGGGTTAAATTGTGTCAGGGGTGTATTGGGGGGGTTTAGGGCACTGCCCCCAAGTAAGAATTCTGTCCCCCAATGAAATTTTCCTTCCGTCTTTAGATTTCTAGCATTGCAGAGCGAGATGTCATTTACACCTAGAACTTTTATACTTGCTGTATTCACTCTCCTGAGGTAAATGTGCTTACTCCTTTTCTTTGGATCCCTAAATTGTATTTCTAAATGCTATCTCAAGTTTCAGACCCCCTTTAACATCCAATACATCAATGTGTCTGGAAGCAGACATGTGACCACATCCACTTTAGCCCCCACACATTTTGGGGACATTTTTGGCTGTTCATGTGGTTCCTGAGAGGTCTCAGAACAGAAACTTAGCTCCTAGGACCTGTCACACTGAAAGCACTATGATCCCAATTTAACTGTGATGGGAACATCCTATGAATCATGGACCGTGCAGTTAAAATGACTATTGCACTATATAGTAAGGCAGCAAAGATGTGAATGTGAAAGGACCCCTGGGCTTATCATAGTTGTCAATGCCTGTATTTGAGAATCCTAAAACCCCTTAAAGACAAAAATCTTAATGGCATCAGGTGATCCATTTTTGATGAATGCAAACCCTGTAATATATTAATCCCTAAGCATTACATAGGGTCCTGCAGCATGTTTTTCTTTGCTACTACTCACTAAATAGGTAAGGTAGCAATATTATCACGAATAATAATAATAGCACTGGATTATTGGGAAAGAATAAAAAAGAGACTTGGCAACATATGTTTGTCATCCACACACTGAAAACCAACACAATGCTGATGGCTCCATCAAACTGTTGATTATTAATAATAACATTAATAATAATGACCTCTCCAATAAGGCATCCATGTTATGGAATAATAAAGTGTGGGGTGTTTCTGTTATCAATGAAAGACTTTGTTTGTATTTTTCTTATTTTGAATGCTTTGTTTTAATATTTGTTTATGTTTAGCAATTGCTGTTTTTTAATCATAAACAGCTTTGTGACTTTTTTTTTAAAAAATGGTATGAAATGTTCTTATATGTCACTAATATTATGATTAATAGTAATATTCATCCAACATCCTGATGAAGCTGTAGGGGCAAGTAGTGTTTCAGTGTGTTGATGACAAACTTAGGCTGCATCTGAACTGCAGAATTAATGCAGTTTGACACTGTTTTAACTGCCGTGACTGAATGCTATGGAATTCTGGGATTTGTGGCCTTCTCTGTTAGAGAGCTCTGGTGCCACAACAAACTACAAATCCCAGGAATCCATAGCGTTAAGCCATCACAGTTAAAGTGGTGTCAAACTGCATTAATTTGGCAGTGCCAATGCAGCCTACATTTTTCTAGATCTCCTTTCTGCTCTCACCCATCTTCTCCGTTGGTGAATAGAAATTATGACTCTGGAAATGACTTAGGAGAGAGAGTAGGGGAAATTTCTCCTTGCCCCTGCTAGCCTGCCCCATATCTAACTGAGAATAGGGGAATGAACTCAAGTGATGTGTTTTGCTGCAGGAGTTCCATAGAGCTGCTGTTGTTGCTTGACTTGGCTTGAGTGGATGTTCCTGGCTATTTTAGTTGCTCCTCACCTCTGCCTGCTAGATCCATCAATCACTTTAATTATAATGGAACATAGAGCTAGCAACTGAAGGAGAAAAATCAACCCAATCTGAAGAGCAATCTTTCTTGATGAATTCTCCCCCTAAATCGAAACAATTCGCTGGGTAACCCAGCTGGGGTTCATATGCTTTTGATTACTGTGGGCTATTTAGCTCTACAAAATGACATGCTGCTTAATGGACTTTTAATGGTTATAGGTTTCTCCCTTTCTCTCTCTCTCTTTTTAATGAGCTTCACCAGTTTGTTACTAATGCCCTGTGGAAATCTGGCCCTTTGCCAGATCTGATGTTACAAATTTTCTGGTTTCTCTGAGGCATAAATGCAACCAACATGTGGAAGTGGGTGTTGCCGATTACACTCTAATGCCATTAAAACAACATTGCAAAATTCTGTACCCTGCAGTCCTACAAATTACATTGTCTTTGAGTAGATAGATAACACTTCTCAGCTGAAGTCTTGCTCTAAGCATGTTCATCGGCTTACCTTGGGAGCCATGTCAAGGGACTTGGGCTGCTATCATCAGCTCAAAGATGCTATTTAGCCCCCTAGTTTTACACTTGCCTATTATTAGGAAGACACGGCAGATGAAGGCACCCTTCATCTGAAGGTCCAAAGTTGTCCTTGGACATGAATGACAAAAAAGAAAAGAAAGAAAAGGTATTGAACACCTGTGTATAAATATTGCATTCAAAACATATTTGAGGAGCTGGATTCAGAATTGTGCTTTTGCCATTGGTGGAGAGACATTAGAGAGGTGGCATTCATAAATAGAGCTTTGAATTTAAAAACAAAAAACAACCCTGAGTAATGAATATTAGCACCTTTATTTTTAGTGTTGTAATGACAATGACATCAAGATTTTGAGTAATGAGTTATTGGAGGAGGAGTCATTTTTTTCCTTTTGTGTTTTTTAAAGGTAATTATTTTATTAATAATTATTGTAACATGGTACTTTTCAAAAGTGGAAAAAAAGAATAACCTCCAATGACAACTAAACATATAATAACTAAGAAAATAGGAATTTCCTTCCTGATTATGGCAGACAAACAACTGATGCCTGAGATAGCTGCCTCACTCTGCCTAATGATAGGCTTGCACTGGCCAAGGATTCCCCCAAGCATGTTTGTGTTTTATGAAGTAGTTTAGAGTGAGGGAAGGAAATCCATTCCCTTTTATTATTTTTTGGACTATAACTCATAGCACTTTCTATCCAGAATGACCAATGTTAGACATCTCACTGGAAGGGAAACTATTGCAAGAAGCCCTCCTCTTATCAGATTGGAGGTAGGATTTACTTTGGCCTGCTACAGTTACCTGAACCTAAAGCAGCCGAGAGCAGGAAGAGCAATTTGGGTCAATATCACACTATACTTTTATAGTGCTATTATTCCAATTTAACAGCTAGGACTGCCTCCTGTGGCATCCTGGACTTTGTAGTTTAGGGAAGCCCAGGAACTCTTGACAGAGAATTATAAATGCTTCCATAAATGATTCTACAGGAGGCAGCCCTAGCAGTTAAAGTGGAATAATAGCACTATAATAATGTAGTGTGATGTTGACCCAAGTATGAGCAAACCTCTGCAGCATCTGGTATGTAATTTGACACCATTTTCCTGCGTATCAAACGCTCAGGGGATCAATCTGTGGTGAGCAAGGATTGCACCTGATCTCAGGCACATAAAAAAAATGAAACATACAAAATGGAAGCTTGGCAATCCTAAGTCCAGCACATCTGGAAATCACTTGTCTTATGTGCATATCTTGTGTGCGGCCAAACAATGGGTCTCCTTGGCAGCACCCACACTGCAGAAATAAACCAGTTTAACATCACTTTAACAGCTATGGCACAGTGCTATGGGTTTCTGGGAACTCTAATTTGTTGTCACAACAAAGTTGTGACAGAGAAGACTACGGGCCTCTGCAGACGGGCAGCCATGGGCTGCCCCAAGTAGCTGCGGATTGGGGGTGAGGCTGCCGCACGCCTCAGCCCCGATCCACTTTTTCCGGCCTTGGTGCTAAAATAGCACTCCTTCCGCAATGCATGGAAAGGGCACTGCAAGAGGTGGCACACGCCTCTTCGGCGTCTCTTCTGGCTCAGCGTGTCTGGATGCTGAGCCGGAAGGATGTCATCAGAGCACCCATCATGTGCAACGACGGGCGCTCCGGTGATGTCCTCAGGAAGGCGTTGGGGTGCCTGGCATCCAGTTGCCCCTCCCCTTCCTGGGATTGAAGACGGCGCTTTGCGCCATCTGCAAAGGGAGTAAATGTCTCATAAAACCACAAATGCCAGATAGCACTGAGCCATGATAGTTAAAGTGGTGTCAAACTGGATTATTTCTGCAATGTGGATGCAGCCTTATAGCCATCACAATGTTTTCTTTATTTCTTTAGTTTTACACATGCTTACTCCAATAGGAATTAAGTGTTGTGCTATTGGCCACAAGACAATCCCCATGTTTGCATAAGTTCTTAATTTACCATATGAGTGATGAATATATATGGCTAGCTCACAGATGGAATTGTGAATCACACTAGTGCCTTTTCTATCAAATGTTAACATTCAGTGACTTGATGGAATTCTATTTGCAAATGCACAAGTTTGTGTTCCTAGCAATAGTTTAATACATCTAAACCAGGGAAGGGTAACCTCTTTTCACCCAAGGGTCATTTTTGATGTTTGGGGACTGCCAAGAGGCTACATCTAGACAGTATCCAGAAGTTGGGCCAACAGGGACTGGTCCAGGGTAAATGGGGCATTTCTATCATTGCGCTCTGTAGATTGTGGGGTAAACAATGAAAATGTCAGGCATAACATTAAAATAGCTGTCTCCATGCCATGGAGAAGGAGCAAGCTTGGTTTGTGCTGCTCCAGAGACTAGAACACAAACCAGTGAATTCAAATTACAAGAAAAGAGACTACCTCTCTTTTCCATTAGGTAGAATGCCATTTGGTAGAATTTTTCTTACTGTAACAGTGGTGTGACAGTGCCTTGAGGGGTCGTGGATTCTCCATCTTTGTAGGTCTTTAAACAGAGGTTGGATAGGTATCTGTCACAACTGCTTTAGCTATATATTCCTTGTGGTCACTTCCATCTATAAGATTCTATTATCCTAACACAAACTCATGAATTCTACTCAGTTTGTTTTTATTTCCAGGTAAAACATATAACACAGAAGAGTTATATAAAAGAAATGACAGCATGGACACATGGAACAAAGAGCCATATGAAGATGAACCCCAAATTCTGAAAAGTGAGGTGGAAACTGCAATAAGAGAAATAACAAAAAACAAATCACCAGGTACAGATGATATTCCAATTGAACTGTTGCAAACTACACTGACAGAGTCAACTCCAGTGCTAATCAACATATGTCAACAGATACGGAAAACAAAACAATGGCCAACAGATTGGAAGCAATCAATAAATATCCCCATCCACAAAAAAGGAGACACAGGAGACTGCAGCAATTATAGAATCATAGCCTTAATCTCCCATGCAAGCAAAATCATGCACAAAATTCTACAACATAGGGCCTCTGCAGATGGTGCAAAGCGCCGTCTTGGAGGCACGGGAGGGGAGGGGCAGCTGCACGGCAGCCACCTCAACCCTTCCCCAAGGGCGCATGCCATTACAGACACAGAAGAAGGAGGAGTGAAAATAGGAGGAAGGAATATCAACAATCTGAGATATGCTGACGACACCATAATGCTAGCAGAGAACCTCACAGTCCTGGAACAATAACTACTAAGGAAGATCAAAGAAGAAAATGCAAAAGCAGGCTTACTGTTGAACATAAAGAAAACAAAAATAATGGCCACAGAGAACTTACACACATTCAAATTAGACAATGAGGAAACAGAAATAGTAAAAGAGTTCTCATATCTGGGATAAAACATTGATCAGAATGGGGACTGCAGTCAGGAAATCAGAAGAATATTAAGAATGGGGAGGGCGGCTATGAAAGAACTAGAAAAGATCTTAAAATACAAAGATATACAATTCAGCACAAAAGTCAGAATCATACAAGCCATTGAATTCCTTATTACCATGTATGGATGTGAGAGCTGGACAGTCAAGAAAGAAGATAGGAGGAAAATCAATTCCTTGTGGTGCTGGAGAAGAGTGCTGAGGATCCCACGGACAGCCAAAAGGACAAACAAATGTGTCCTAGTGTAGATCAAGCCAGAAATATCCCCAGAAGCCAAGATGACAAGACGTGGACTGTCATACTTTGGGCACATCTTGAGAAGGCATGAATTGTTGGAAAAGACAATTAATGTTAGGAAAGGTAGAGGGAAGTAGAGAGAGAGGAGGGCCACATGCTAGATGGATGGACTTATTAAAGAGACCACAAATGTGATTTTGCAGGAGCTGGGCAGAGCAGTAGAGGACAGGGGGACCTGGAGATGTCTCATCCATAGGGTTGCCATGGGTCGAGATTGATGTGAAAGCAGTTAACAACAACAATGACAATGACAACAACAGCAAGAACATACTCTTGAATATATTTACAGGCTTACATTAATTAACATTAGTTAACAAAGGGCCTCTGCAGATGGTGCAAAGCACTGTCTTGGAGCCATGGAAGGAGAGGGGTAGCCGCACTGCAGCCACCTCAACCCCTCCCTGAGGACATCATCAGGGCGTGTACCATTACTCATGGTGTGCACCCATAATACACCCTCCCGGTGCAGCGTCTTCACATGCTGAGCCGGAAGAAGTGAAGAAGAGCCGTATGGCGGCTCTTGATGCATCCCTTCTGCCAGCTCTGGAAGGACCAGCATTTTAACACTCCTTTCAGGGTTGGCAGAAGGGAGGATTGGGGCCGAAGCATGGGGCAGCCTCAACCCCAATCCTCCACTTCCCAGGACAGCCCATGGCCGCCTGTCTGCATCCCCCCAAAATCGTGGGCAACAAGTACTTTTTAAAAAAGTTTTTTTACATCTGTCCAGCCCACGTTTTCTTCTGTTTCCTGCTGTCTACTTAAGTATTTTAGTAGGATCAGCACTGGGAAAATGGTGAAGGAAGGCCAGAGAGACATAGGGGCTATACAGATGGGCAAAAAGAGGTGCTTTCAGGCTGACTTGGAGGCATGGCGTTTAGACGACACACACCTAAAAGCCATCAGGAAAGTGTCCTCTAGGTGCTGTATGCCAGGAAAAGCCACTCCAAAAAGGAGTGGCTTTTTCTGCTTCTTCCACAAAGATGTGCACCTTTGCATGTATGTATGTATGCAGTGACACCAGTGTGCCAGAAAAAGGATGCTGGAGAGGTAAAATGGCCATATAAATGCACCTCCACATGTGCACAAAACATATAAATGCACCGTCACATGTGTGTTGGAAACTGAGTCAGCATTCCAGAACATGCACCCTACGATGCAGGCTTTAATTTAAAGCACCTTATACTTTCAGGTGTGGATGCAGTGCTACAGGTGTGCTTGAATATTAGAACCCTAACCCTAATCCTAATTGTAATCCTACACATGCGCCCTAGCAACATTTCTTTATTATGACAATAAATGCATTCCATTGCATGTACACTTACTGTCAGCATGCATAGTAGTTTTCATGAAAGAGGCTTTTGTGAACTCTTCTGCACAGGTGTGCATATGACCTGTACATAACTTCTTGGCATGATTGGGGGGTGGTCCAGGAGTAATATTTGACTGTGTGTCAAGTTGACCATGTCCCTTGCATGACCACCAGCTACATGTATGAAGTCTGTCCACACAAACCTCCCTTGCATGTACCTCTTCCCTCCACCTTGATCTGTGTGGCACATGTTTTGTGGAGGATGATGGAGTAGGTGTTTCAGTTGATGAACTCATTCCTCCACCCCAAGGATGGCACAATCAAACAGTGGCACCTATCTACAGCATCACTACTTGGTGGAAGTGGAGGTCAGTGAATCCTTGCATGATATGTGGGTGTATGACATGGCCAGCACAGATGCACATGGATGCTGAACATCAGTCACCTTTGTACAGACAAAATGACAGAGTGTATGTCACCGTATGACATGTTTTGTGCATGTGCTCAGGGATGCCAAACTTCAGTCACCTTTGCACACAGGGAGTGACAGACTATACCAGCCTATGATGTGTTCTGCACAGGTACACAGGTTTGCTGGGATGTGTCCCTGCTCATGTGCACATGCATCTGAGAGAAAAAAATTAAAGCAGCCACTGCCAGCCTATGTGGTTGCTCTGTCTCCTTTCATGGTATCTGTGGTGAATAGAATGTCCACCTGGACAATCAGGAGGCAGCTTAGGGCCAATCAATAGGATTCAAGCTGGGAGCACTTTAAAAGCCCAGGCTGACAGTTGGAGAGGGTTGTTGGAAGTTGAGAGGGGACAGAGAGTTAAGCCAGCGAGAGGGCTGTGTTTTCAGGAGTTCCTGAGGGGACTGTAATTTTGGGAGTTAGGGTCCAGATGGGAGGGACTCAGAGCACATACAGAACTCTAAAGAAGGGAATTGCTGTGGTGTTATCTCCTGATAAATATTGCTAGCCAGTGTGGCTGAGGTGTTGAGAGTGCATTGGAAACAAACACTGTTATATGTAACAAAGAAAGACCACACTAACAAGCCATGATACAAGTTATATGTTTTCCGTGCTGTTTTAAAATATTTATGTTTATTTAAAATATTTATGTTTTTCTTGTTTAAACATCATGTATGCCCAGAAGAAACAATGATTTTAAAAGGTTTAGGAGGCCCTGTGTTTGTAACACCAGTAGCCAAGTTAGACATTTCCTTCAGAGGACACAAACTCCAGCGGAAATTTGCCCTCTGGGATGACATTCCTGTTCTGTGTTTAACTGAAATGATTTGGATAGATATCTTAGATATCTTGCTCTGCACAGGGGTGGGATATAAATTATTATTATTATTATTATTATTATTAGATTCACTTTAGTGATCACTAGACAACAGGAAAAGGAAAAAGCTTCCAAACAGGTTGATCAAATACCTGGAGAAAGAAAAGAACAGGATTTGGTTATTAACGATGAGAGTGGGATATCTGAGATAACAGAAGAGAAGAGTTGTGAGGAGATTAAAATTGAGAACAAAGCAAAATTTGGTCAAGAACAAAAGAGAGATGAAAGTTTAAAACCTTTGTTCACTCTAGCTGAGGAAGAAGTTAATGTAAAGCTGAGTGAGAATCACCCTCACAGATTTAAAATCATTCAAGACTGCTTATATAGAGAGGTTCTCAAGTGTAAATATAATACTCAGAAAGAAATTCACAAACAGTTGGTAGTCCCTCAGAAATACAGAAGCCAGATACTAGAAAGAGCCCATTCTAGTTCATTTGGAAGTCGTTTGGGTGCTAAGGGGCTTTACAGACTGCCAGAAATAATGCAACTTGAGTCCACTTTAACTTCCCTGGCTCAGTGCTAGGGAATCCTGGGAACTCTAGTTTATTGTGGCACAGAGCTCTCTGACAGAGAAGGCTTAATGTCTCAGAAAAAAACTACAGTTCCCATGATTCCCTAGCACTGAGCCAGGGCAGTTAAAGTGGACTCAAGTTTCATTATTTTTGGCAGTCTGTAAATGACATAAGAAAACTGCACAAAGAGTCTCTTTACATTTTTATTGGCCAAAGATGGGGCAAGATATAAAATCTTTTTGTAAATCTTGTGACATTTGTCAGAAAGTAGGAACAAGGCGAGATGGAACTAGAACTAAGCTTTGTCTATTATGAATCATGTCACAGTCATTCCAGTGAATAGGTATAGATATCATAGAGCCGTTACCACAGACAAGACAGAGAGGGAATAGATACATTCTTACTCTAATGGACTATGCCACAAGATATCTTGAAGCAGTAGCTTTGCAGAATATAGAGATAATGACTGTGGCTAATGCTCTGATAAACATTTTCTGTAGACTAGGATTTCCTAGTGAGGTGATATCAGATTTAGGAAGTTCTTTTACTTCTAAAGTGATGCAAAAGTTATGGGAGGTCTGTGGAGTTAAACATTTAACCACAACCCCTTATCACCCACAAAGCAATGGGATTATAGAAATTTTTAATGGAACATTGGTTAACATGATAAAATCCTATAATGCAGAAAACTGGAATGATTGGGACACCAAGTTGCAACACCTGTTATTTGTCTATCAAGATGTGCCACAAGAAAGCTTGGGATTTAGTCCATTTGAGTTAATGTATGGACATAAGGTAAAAGGACCTTTAGATCTCATTCAACATGAGTGAGAGTCCCTAGAAGAAAAAGAGCTGGAAGATGTATTATATGTTCAGAACCTGATGGCATCCATAAAGCAAGTCTTGAGAATTGCTGGAGAAAACCTAAAAACAGCTCAAAGTAAAAAAAAAGAAAAAACTTGGTATGACAAAAAGGCCCAAACTTGAGTTTTCCTTCCAGGAGATGAGGTGCTAGTTCTTCTACCAATAAGAGGAAATAAACTTCAGTATGCATGGAGAGGTCCAGTGGTCACAGAGAAGATCAATGATGTGGACTTGGGAGATGATGTGGGATGTAAATTGGCACATGTAAATATGCTGAAACCCTATGTTAGGCAGCTAAATAAAATCACCCAAATTGATGCCTATCCTATGCCTAGAACTGAGGATTTGATTGAAAGGATAAGAAGGGCTCAATACATCTCTATGTTAGATCTAACCAAGGGATACTGGCAAGTACCTATGTGTCCCAAGGATCAGAGGAGAACTGCCATTGTTACACATAGAGGCCTATATGAATTTACAGTGTTGCCCTTTGGATTAAATAATGCTCTGTTCACTTTTCAGAGATTGGTAGACAACATTTCAGTAGGCTAAGGCACTGTGTGGTAGCATACATCAATGATATTGGTATCTTTAGTAACTCTTGGAGTGAACATATGCATCATCTTACTGAAGTACTAAAAAGGCTTAGAAAGAGTGGGGTGACAGTTAAAAGTTCCAAGTGTCACATAGGTAAAAGAGAAAGCTGATACTTGAGATACATTGTAGGTAGTGGGACCATCAAGGCAGAAACTTCTAAGGTGGAAGCCATAGTTAACTGGCCAAGGCCTACTTCCAAAAAAGGGGTGAGGTCATTCTTGGGACTAGCAGAGTATTATTGAAAAATTATTCCCAATTTCAGCAGCATTGCAAGTCTCTTGCCTGACCAAAAAGGACAAGCCTGCTAAAGTCACTTGTTTTCAGACAAATGTGAGAATGCTTTCAGGGAGTTGAAACACCTAATGACTACAGCTCCTGTTCTAATGGCTCCAGATTATACCAAGACTTTCATAGTCACTACAGATGCCTCTAATGTTGGACTCGGAGCAGTGTTACGCCAAGAAGATAAAGATGGCCAAACACATCCCATCTTGTATATGAGTAAGAAACTCCTTCTCAGAGAAAGACACTTAGCCACCATAGAAAAGGAATGTATGGCTATAGTGTGGGCTTTGAACAAGCTCAAGCCATATCTATGGGGAAGAAAGTTTATAATCAAGACCGATCACTCACCCTTGTGTTGGTTAAATCACATCAAGGGAAGTAATAGTAAGTTACTGCAATGGAATTTATTATTACAAGATTTTGATTACTCCATCCAGTACGTAAAAGATAAGGAGAATATTGTAGCGGATAGTCTTTCCAGATTGTCTGAAGAGGCATAAAATGAAACACGGTAATATAATATAGTTAAACAGGTAATGGATCTTACATGTATAAATGTGGTGTGTATATAAATGTTGTTGATCATTGAATGTTATACATGTTATGGTTTGATGGTAAGTATAATTTATTATAGAGATTTATTGGCTCACATAACCGATAGGTTATATGTGCCCATAAACTTGCTAAGGGGAGAGGTGTGTGGTGAATAGAATGTCCAGCTGGCCAATCAGGAAGCAGTTGAGCGCCAACCAATACAATTCAAGCTGGGAGCACTTTAAAAGTCCAGGAGAGGGTTGTTGGAAGGTGAGAGGGGACAAAGAGTTAAGGGCCTCTATAGACAGCCCTTTGCACCATCTTGGAGTCAGGGAAGGGGAGGGGCAGCTGTATGCTGGCCTCCCTTCCCCAAGGATGTTCTGATGGCACACACCATTACGTACTGTGAGCACCATTATAATGTCGTCCTGATGCAGCATCTTGACATGCTAAGCCAGGAGGGATGCAGAAGAGCCACGTGGCAGCTCTTCGGGCACTCTTTTTGTCAGCTCTGAAAGGAGTGGCATTTTGCCACTCTTTTCTGGGCCAGCAAATGGGAGGATTGGGGCCGCTGTGTGTGCCAGCAGTGGCCCTGATTTTCTGTTTCCCAGGGCAGCCCAGGGCTGCCCATCTGCATCCCCCCTTAAACCAGCAAGAGGGCTGTGTTTTGAGGCGTTCCTGAGGGTACTGTAATTTTGGGAGTTAGAGTCCAGACGGGAGGGACTCAGAACACATGCAGAACTTTAAAGAAGGGAGTTGCTGTGGTGTTATCTCCTGATAAATATTGCTAGCCAGTGTGGCTGAGGTGTTGAGAGAGCATTGGAAACAAACATTGTTATATGAACAATGAAAGACTACAGTAACAAGCTGTGATACAAGTTATATGTTTTCTGTGCTGTTTTAAAATAAACTTTTATTCTGGTTCAAACATCACTTGGCCTATGTCTTTAGAACAAACCACATTACTAATATTTTAAAGTTTGGTGGAGGACATCATACAAAAATAGTGTGGATCCTTTACACACAATTTAGTGGCAGGTGTGGGATAATGAGTTACCACAGGACTGCCATCCAGAAAGTCAGTGGTTAAGGGTAAAGATGACAGGAGTGTGCACCACAGCATCCTCTGGGCTGGCAAGGTGGTTGATGGGGCTTCAATATGGCTTCAGAAAAGCTGCATTTACTGCCCCCCAGTATGGTTGTTATGTCCCCATTTAGGGTAGTGCAGGTGGTGCAGTTGCTGCAGCTTAGAGAAAAGGCATCTTCAGATCACCTTTTCCTGCTCCATCTGCATCGACCCACAGACTATCATTGTAGGATTTCAGGAGCATGTCTTCAGTGAACAATGCAATAAAGCTGGAAAAGAATGGGATTCTGTTCTAGCCTATCGTACTGTAACTATAGGCCTAAGCGGACTGCCAGAAATAGTGCACATTAAATTGAGGCACTGCCCTGGCTCAGTGCTAGGGAGTCATGGGAATTGTATTTTTTTCTGAGACATTGAGCCTTCTCTGTCAGAGAGCTCTGGTGCCACAATAAATTACAGTTCCCATGATTTCTTAGCCCTGAGCCAGGGCAGTTCCTCAATTTAATGTGCATTATTTCTGGCAGTCTGCTTAGGCCCTATGTGTGCTTGTCTACAACAAGCAAGATAAACAGAAGCTGCTTCCAGAATCCTGAGCATGTATAAACAGCAAAACAGAGATAAACAGAGACATCAGATAAACTTGTCTCACCAGCTACCCTCCAGCATGTTAAAAACACAGCTGTATATGTTTGACCACCAAAATGGAAATAATAAGAAACATGGAGGTTGGTGAAAGGGGAAAAAAATCCCTGTGTGCATTTTGGAAGAAACTTTCAAGAGGTCTCTACAATATTCCAGATGTTTTTTTTTCCCATTTAGCAAGGCTTATCTGACCTGATTATTTCATATCATGTGTAAGTTGTTAGTTTTGATTTAAAAGTTTGCTGAAATGTGTTGAACTGCTCTCTCTTTTTTTTTTTGGTGATGCAATAGGTGGAACCTATTGGTATTTTTTTTTTCATGTTATTTCTGCCTCTGGTACCAAATTTTCTGTTAAAGAAGTGATGTCCAGGAACACACTACTTTCTTAACTGAGCTGTAACAGTGTTTAAAAACAAATTTACAGTGTTTAAAATAAACAATTTTACCAATTAATTGTTAACAGAACATTATCTTTACTACAAGGCAGGTAAAAATAGATCTAGTTTATTTGCATGGTGAAAAATGATTGCAGTGACCAGATTCATTTTAACTTGATTATCTTATGTACTAATACTTACCTCCTTATTTTAAATGCTGTTTTAAAATTTGTTTTGTGTACAAGTAATAACAATCTAATCAAGTAGGATATGTGGTATTGCAACTTCTTCACTGTTTCTTTATCTTTGATCAGAATCTGAAAGCTTACAGCTTTCAGAATCCCCCAGCTAGAATGGACACTGGATGTATTGGATTTTTGTGGCAAGCTCCAGAGAAACAAGAATATTTTCTCTTCAGATGTATCACTTTCTGCCAGAGGAGAATGGCAGTGGAATGAGATGGGGATAGGCCATTCCCCTGCTTGCATGTTCAAGAAACCAAGTTGAATATCCCCTGAGTGCAGTGTCTATATCAATTTTTCTGTTTCTCAATTATTGTAAAACTTAATTATTTTTAAAACAAAGGAGCCTTACTTATGAACACACTTATCTATCTACCCATATGTGTAAAAGAGAAGGAGAAGCCACATCCAATGCAGCTTCTTGCACTGACATCTGCGTTAATCAATATCTTTCACAAGCGTTCCTTCAAATTGTGAACAACTACCAAACTAGTATGATTACTAAATGTAAGAAGTACACCACTTTGATTGCATGAATAAGGACTATTATTAACAGACCAAGTATGCAACATATATCCAAACTGTGGTTGTTGGGTGCCTTCAAGTTATTTTAGACTTACAGTAAGCCTAAAGTGAACTTATCACTGGGTTTTCTGGGGCTGAGAGTGTGTGACTTGCCCATGGTCACTAAGTGGGTTTCTATGGCTGAGGGGGAAGTGAATCTTCAAACTACAACACCATGCTGGCTCTCAGTATATCCACTTATTCAGGAGTAATTCCAATTAAACTGAAAAGTTTTGTTTCTGAATAAACAGGTGGGTACAGAGTTGCACTGCCAGTGTCTATCATTTTAACTCACAGATCAAAGTTACACCTTATATCCAATAACTTGGGAGGAAGGCCCTTAAACTCCGGCATCTTACTTCTAAATAGACAAGTAGAGGAATTTACCGTTAGCGCAGAGTTTGTGAGTGCATACACAAAAATATGCCTGAAGAACCAATGTTTTGACTAGCACTATGTGAGGACTTTGCTTTTATCTTTTCGTATAATGGCCCATTCTCTTCTATACAGAAATAGATGCAGATGCAACACACTTTGCAGTAAGAAATCACTGCATTTTAGGACTTGGAAAACTGTGCACAAACTACACTTTGGAGAAAAACACATATATAAAAAAATTAGTAAGCGAATGCATGTAAGCAATGTCTACAGTTTGAAAAGTCCACACAAAAATGTGCTTTACAAAAGCAGCCCCAATACCTTTTAATGGTAAAAATAAAATATGCCCAGCAAGTCTTTTCTTTATTTATATCCCACTTTTCTCCCATATGGAACCAAAAGCATGGACCAGATTTAGAGGTGGAGAGCAGAGGAACTCAAGGAGGCAGACTTGACAGAATTCCAGTTCTGATACAACATATGATTTGATACAGTCAGCCCCCCATCTCTACAGATTCTTTATTCACTGATTCAACATCCATGGCTTAATAATATTCAAAAAATATATAAATTCCAAAAAGCAAACCTTGATTTTGACATTTTATATAAAGACCACCATTTTATTATCCATTTCATTTAATGGGACTTGAATATCCATGAATTTTAGTATCTGTGGTGGGTCTTGGAACCAAACCTTAGTGGATACCAAGGGCCCACTGTACAGAGCAGGTCATTTCCGTGTTGGAGCTGATGATGGCCCAGTTACTTTTATTAATCCAGTTATAGATCAGAGACAGGATAGATGTGAATGGACAGCTGTAGGTCTTTTGTTTCGTAAGCAATCTACTATTCAGAATTTAATCAATAATTTATACATAGGATATTCGAAGAACTGGGATCAAGCCATTAAACAGTTAATAGCAGGTGTGTGTGTATGTATGTATGT
Source organism: Phrynosoma platyrhinos (assembly GCA_020142125.1). Lineage (NCBI taxonomy): Eukaryota > Metazoa > Chordata > Lepidosauria > Squamata > Phrynosomatidae > Phrynosoma > Phrynosoma platyrhinos. The sequence continues at coordinate 220,914,695 of CM034701.1, read as the reverse complement.
GGGACTGAGGCTTGAGTACAGGGGAATTGGATCAGAATGCAAACCTGTTTTTAACTCTTTCATTATGGTAAATATACATTTTCTGCACAGTTAACTTAAGTGATCCAAGATTTGCTGCAAAAACAAAAACTATGAATGGTCCATTCTTTCCTTTATTTATTGCACATCTTCACCGCTGAATCTTCTCTGCCACCCTCACACTTCTCTATAATATGACTTTATCTGTCAGGAAAAGAAATAGTCCTTCACTCAGTTATTTCCGTGACTAATATTCTGTGACTAAATACCATGAGTCCTTCAGCTCAGCAAAAGCATGCTAATAAACCGAAACTAAAAATTCTCTCAGACAGAGAGACAGAAGGGGAGCTGGTTATTGCCACTTGCCTGTAAGGGCCTCTGAGATCTTTGCTCATGTGCTTGGGTGCCACTTATTATACTTATCTCAAGTGGCCTCCTGGATATCTTTACTTTTGTGTCACAGATCTAAATACTTATTGCTTTGATGGGGCACATCCACACAAATCTTACAACTTGATCAGCTATCCTTGGTCACTAGCAATTCTAATTCCTGATCACCAAGGAATCCCAAATACTCACTATGCACCAAGCTAAGCATGACAGCAGCAGCCATGTTTATTGTTTCTGTATAAAGCAGGGGGTGGGTAATTAATTTTTGAAACAAAAAGTTTTCATGCCTCACCACGCACACTTTTTTGAATTTGCCTCAGTTCTCAAAATTTCACTACTTCAAGCATTTTTATTCTATCCAAATTCTGATTTCCCATAACTTTTTGTCAGTGTTTAATTGCAGTGTTGGTTCCTTGTGTTTTACCTTGCTATGTGTTTTCTTTTTCACTAAAGATGCAATTTAATGTATTCCAGGTATTAACATATGAACTGGAATTCACTATTCACTGGCAGATGGTTTATTCCTGGTTATCTTCACACCTTCATGGAATTATTTGTTATTTCATCTGGGTAGCATTCTGTATTTTTCCAGAACAGTTGTCTAACAGCTTTATATTTGTCATCATTATCATCTCCCCTTTTTTAAAAAAACAAAAACAAAAACAAAAAAAACTAAGCACTGTAATCTGCACAAAATCAATGTAAATACAAAGGCCCACTAGTTTCTAGAAACCTGCCCCACAGTACACAAGTTTTGACTCACAAATCCTGTTGATTCATGGGTCTACCTGGGTGGGACTACATACTGGCTTAAAGCCTGGGTGATGTTAGTTAAGATCTATTGAGTCTGTTGAGTTAATCAGTACATTTTTTCAGAAGTGGTTTCACTACTGTTTCTTCAGGGCTGCTGGAATTTCCTCCTCCTCTTCCTCCTCTAGTGGGGAGACATTTATGTGACCCAGCTATCTAGCCCCAGTCCAGTACATTTAATGTCTAACTCTAAGGATCCAGAACACAGCTAACAGTTCAGTTTACAGGCTGAATCTGCCATATCTGAAATGTTTGGGACCAGAAGAATTGTAGATTTTTTTTTATTTTGGAGTATTTCTGATTTTGGAATTGCAGATAAGGGATACTCAGCCTCCAAGAAACTTGCTCATCTGCTCCCCAGAGAGAACAAGTTGAAAGATCTCCAAAAGAAAGTGGCCTGATGGGATTCTAGTGAGCCAGAACCCATTTTCATTTGCTACCAGTTCTGCTATTAGGACGATACAGATTTTGGGTAGGGTCAGCTTCTGTTAACAGAACTGGGAGAGAAACAATAATCCACCCAGCTTTCTGTGTGTCCCCAAAACCTGCCCATAAGAGCTGCAAAATTGGCTGGAGCAGGTTTTCAGAGGTTGTGTAAGACTACAGCAGAGAATGGA
>CM034701.1:220892042-220907035 GCA_020142125.1 Phrynosoma platyrhinos | reverse complement strand
TGCTGGTGAGTATAACTGTGGCTATTATTATCAAACAGTTCTATATATTTTTTTGTATATCTTTACCCAAAGGAACAAACATCCTTCTGACTTTTAAAAATGTGTGAAGTGGATGATAGCAAAGTAAACAAAGCATAGGAAAAGAAGAAAATAGCCTTAGAGGAAAGCAGTTCAGGTGAGGATCCAGTCAGAATGAGAAATTTATTTTCTTTTTAACAGTGAAATAATGGAAAGTACCCATGGTCAATGTTGGGTCCCTCTTTGCTTCTACAGCACTCATCTAAACAAATCTCTGTTGTATGGGGCAGCCTATGTAGACAAGACCAAACACAACCAACAATTTGGGTTCCAAAATGTTCTTGGGCATCAAATGATTGCATAGCAAGACACATTTTAAGAGATGAAAATATATTTTGATTGAATTTCTGGAAGCAGGCCTCTCCTCCATAGCTGACGGAGAAGAGTAAGGAATCTTCCCTTACATTTTTATGATTTATGTAGGGGCTACATATCATGAAGAGATGAAACACCTCTCATTACTCCCCTGAGTCTCCCTCAGGTGCTGTGAAACACTTTGTCTATCTTGGTCACCAGACATAATTCAGCTTTTACAGGTATTTTTCCTGAACTAGTCTCTTTTTTGTTTTGAAGGACTAAGAAAAGACAAAATGAGGAGGAGAGGGATGAATTCATTGCTGAGGGAACAAACAAACATCAGCTGATACATCCGCATGTACAAACCAGGCCTCAAGTTGAGCGGATCTTTGCTGCTATACACTGCCAGAACAGAAGGTAAAAGAAGAAACAGATTTGCATAAAATTGCATGTGTTATTTTATATGGTGACATACCAAATAAATAATAATTCAAATAGAAATGCAATAAATCTCAGTATAGTGGGGAAAACTATGACCAGATGACCTATGTGCTTACCCTGTTCACTGTCTAGGTGATTAACTGAACAAGGAAAACTTCAAACCCTCTGCTAGTAATTCTTCTGGCTCCATATCTTTAAACTAGATTTGGACTAGCAGATAAACATTTTGATTCAGCACACTTTCAAACAGCACAGGGGTGGGAAACATCTTTCCTTTCAGGGGCCATGCTCCAACAGAGAGTGGGTATGGGGCAGGGCCAAATCATTTGGACATTATTGTACCAAGCACATAAAGCATATCTTAATTCTATGTGCGTCTAAATAGGAGTAAGCCCCATTAAGGTTCTCTATGGGAACTTTTCCGGTAAGGGGAAACTACACAGTGGTATTCAGGTAGAATTATTTTACACACATATGCCGTTACAGCACTGTTCATTTTTCTTGCATGTATCTGTGCACACATGCTTTGAATCCTTAGCATAACATGCAATGACATTTTGAAGCCTACAAACATGGGAGGAGAGTCCTTAGAACTTGGAATGTGATAGCACTAACGCAGATTACAAGAGACATCATTGGCTACAGCAGAAATTTATGTACAGTGAAGGACATTTAAAAAAAAAACTAAATCAAAGAGAACATGAACACCAGCCTTTGCAGCAACAATTTGAAGGGGATGGGTATATATATAGTTGTCCCTTCTAATATGTGGACTTTTCGTGACTGCAAGGGGGGAAAGATTAAAATGGCACAAGAGCATGCACCCATTATAATCAATGGGCTTTGAATACATGCAAATTTCTATTTTCGTGGTGTGTGTGTGTGTCTGGAACGGTTCCCCAACAAAAATGGAGGGACAACTGTATTACTACCCAATTGTTGTGTGCATCATTTCTAACTTATATTTTATTGGCAGAATTTGTTCAGGGTGGGTTTGTCCTTCCCTTCTTCTGAGAGGCTGAGAGAGTGTGACTTTCCCAAGGTCACCTTGTGGGCTTACACAGTCAAGGAGGTATTCAAACCCTGGTCTCCCAGTCCTAGTCCAGTACTCAAACTACTACACCACACTGGCTCTTATTGCTCAATCACAATAACATTAAACTCCTGGATTTTTGTTGTTGCTACTGATGTTGCTGTTCTTATTGTATGTGGCAGAAATAATTTCCAACTGTGGAAGACCAAAATAAATTAATTATGATTGTGGGTCAAATAAATACTTCTTGTTGTTGCGTGCCTTCAAGTTGCTTCTGACTTATTGTAACCCTAAGGCCATGAATCTCTCATGCAGGTTTCTGGGCAAGATTTGTTCCTAGGAGGTTTGCCATTACCTTCCACTGAGGCCGAGAGAGTGTGACCTGCCCAAAGTCACCTAGTGGGTTTTAAGGTCTCCAGAATCATCTAGCACACAAACCACCTCATCACTTGAGGGGGGTAACAAATACTTAGGGTAGTATGTATTGTAAATATTTGATGTGATTTCAGGCAGCTCATTGTATGTATTTTGTTATGCATGATAAATTTATGTTATTGTGACAATGTAACACTTCAATTGGCTAACATTTCTACCAACTTCACCTGAAAAGCAGCTGATTTGGATTACTCTTTGAAATGTGATGAGGATGGATTACTTGTCAGTACTGCTCAGAACAGATAAGTTTTAAACAGTGTTTGGAAAAGTTGCATACTAGTTAGGCAATGTTGAGAGTTCTAGCCCCCCCCCCCAAATGCTGAGAGATGGTTGTCATTCAGCCAGTGCATTCCTCTGTAGATCTGGAATCATGGCCCAAAGTGCTAATCCCATCTTTTGAGAAACAAAAAGGTTAATTGTACAAGGTACTGGGGTTAAAATAGGTTTCCAAGAACAGTTCTATAGGAAAATGAATATGTCTCTCATCAAGCAGGGTGCTGAGGAGAGAAGAGAAATTCCAACAGTCAGGATGGTGCTGAGAATACCTTGTGACTATTCTATGTCTTGTGTGCAAGGGTATGTGAAGGTTTGTAGGGTTGTTTATTCTGTGTGGCATCTCTGATTTGTTACTAGCAGGAGTCAATGTTCTTCTTTTATGCACATATATTGCAGGAAACCAAATTCTTCTCCAAAGTCCTTTGTGGGAACATATCATACGATCCACTTCAAACACAGACAGGAGCTTATGGACATGTCCTGCTCTGATTTTCATATCTAATAATTGACTTCCTTTTCACCTCCAATACATGTTGCTAGAGAAGGGTGGCATAGGAAACCTTGCTTACACATTAGCATTTGTTCAGTACATACTTCCAGAATTCCTGGTTCAGAAATTTCTGAAGGTTGGTTATAGGTATGTAGAGTCTATGAAATATATGGAAGCAATAATAATTTTATGCAGTGTGATATTTTGTATTTACATGTTGTCTTTTTATGATTTTATATGGGCTGTAAGAAGGCCTTAAGTGTACGCATAGTCCAAAACATGCCGGGTTTTATCACAGCAAAGAAACATTTTTTGCACTTCCCATTGTTTGGGTTTACAACTCCTATCAATCTCAGCCATGATACTGAAGTAAGGGATTACAGGAATAGCAGTTGATACATCTGGAGGGCAAAAAGTCCCCCATCCTCCATTGCTTATGAGTCTTCTCTGCCTACCTGGGGGATTTCTTTGCTCTTAAGCACCCTGACATGCACTGGCCTCTAAGGCTGGGGTGTTGTGGTCCAAAAGGGCAGGCACTTTGGGCTCTAAAACCCTGAGATCCACCAGCCAGAGCCTCATGCAAAAGAGCTTATGTCAGGATTAAAGAACTCAAAACCTAGGAATTTGTTCTCAGTACCAGAACTGCATACCCAGCTGTCTTGATTTGGCAGGGACAATCCTGTGTAATCTTCTGTTGTCCCACTTTTCCAGCTGCTTTTACAATGGCTCACTTTCTTTCTCTGTCTGATTTTGTCCACTTTCTGTGTGGGTTAATGTTGGATTAATGTTCAGTGCATCTGAGGAGTTTGGAGTTTATCACACAGGGAGTCCTGTGCAGAAACCCTGCTTTAAGTAGAAAAAAACCACAAAAGCGGAAGCAATTTATTAATGGGATTCCCCAGTGTGAAAAGTAAAATCGATGTTAAAATGGGGTTAATCCGAACGGAAACTGCTTCTTTTTACTTTCGGAAAAACCCAAAAGTAAATGAGGGGTTTCCCTTCAGATTAACCCCAGTTCAACCTCCTTTTAACAGTGACGTCATCTGAAAAAAACATCTGCTTTTTTTTAATTTTAAACCCCTGTTTCTGCACAGGATTTCCCCCATGTGATAAACTCCTTTGTCACATGGGATAGATCCCATGCAGAAACTGGATTTAAACTGAAAAAACTTCCAAAAGTGGGTAGTTTTTCAGATGACATTCAGGGTTAACCTGAATAGAAAGTAGAAAAATCCTGCAAAAGCAGGTTGTTTTTCAGACGATGTTAGCGTTAATGAGAATTAACACGACATTAACCTGAATGGAAACTAGACAAAACCCGCTCCTTTTTATTTTCGGAAAAATCCTGAAAGTAAAAAGGGGCAGGTTTTGTTTACTTTCTGTTTGGGTTAATGTCATGTTAACCCCATTGTGTGTGAAAAACTACCAGCCTTTCAGGGTTTTTTTGGTTTTTTAAATCCAGTCTCTGCATGGGATTTTTTTGCAGTTTGTCCCTGTGTGATAAGCTCCTGAAAACGATCCCACTTTTGTGGGATTTGTCCACTTTCTTTGTGGGTTAATTTCAGATTAATGCACAATGAATCTGAAAACAATCCCACTTTTGTGGATTTAAATCCTGTTTCTACATAAGATTTGGCTGATTCTCTCCTGTGTGATAAACTCCATAGTCTCAGCCCAAGACAACCCTGTTATACACAGGGTATCCATAAGCTGGAAATGACTTGGAGGCACACAACAACAAGAATAAACACTGTTCACAGTATTGGTTTATCTCCTGTCACACGACTGCAACTGCTGTGGGTTTTTGGTGGATTTTTAAAAATTCCCACCATGCATGTGCATATTCACATATTTGCTCAATCAGATAGCTTTTCCCTGTTTTTCCATCTTATAAAGTGAAGATGGTAGATCGGAGGGAGGTGGAATGCTGACCTGCAAATGTGTGCAATGCTATGTATTCAAAGGTTCATATACCAATACCAAAAGAAGGCAACACTACCTTTTCCAGACATCAATACAATACAGACATGGGAACTACCCTTCTGTAGTGAGAATGATCAGATGACCTAGGTGACCACACACCAACCTGGCCTCCCCCTCTCCCTATCATCTGTTCCATAACAATCCCAATTTAAAAAAGAACACAGCAGAGTGAACTGGAGGTTTGTTTTTTTAAATCCATCTTAAAGTCCCCAGGCATTAAAAATAAGTGTTTTCACATCAAAACAAGAAGCATGTTCCAAAAGGACTGGGATCGAGGTAAGGACTCATTATTTAACTTGTGTAGATCCAGCCCAACATGTATCATTTTAAATATGTATTTGATATGTATGTTTTATATTATTTTAATAACAACTTTGTTTGTGAACCTCTGCTGTGGGTGTTATTTATCAGGATCATGTTACTGGATTTTTTAAAAAGTTTTTTTTTTTATTTCCCTGCACAACATATCTGTTAGAAAATGTCTTCTCAGCAATGTTTGAAGGAAACTAACAACACAGTGACGTGGGGCAGTTGTCATTGGATCATGAAGAAGGCAGATTTTTTTTAAAAAAATAACCCTCCTAGTGCAGCCTGATCTTGTTGCTATTTGAGTAACTTTGGCCAATAAGTTTCACAAATTTATGAACCTTGAAATTTAATGAACTTTGGGCTTCAGAAAACTAAAACAACAGTATACTTCAACACAGCCCAACCCATCCTATGCCACGCTTTGCAGGTTCACTATCAGAATTTGAAAATGAATCTATTTGGAGAGTATAACACCCAGCCCATAGCCATGCTGGCTGGGTGAGTTAAGTAGTTGGAATTTAATTAATCAGTTAAAATAATTAATCCTAGTTTTAATGCTTCTGCTGGAAAATTTAAGAAGAGTGAGTGACCTTTCCTCTCTGAACTGGTGTGTAGTTAAGGTACCTGATTACTATCTGAGGTTCATATTGGTATCTTTACCAGGGTGCAACAGATTTGGCAAAGCTTTGCACTGGCTATCATTTTTAGAATTAGGAACAGGAATGTTTTGGGACTGCAGAGGGCAGTATAAGACCACTCCTGATGCCAGCGTTGCTGGTCTTAATATGTGCCACCACCTGTAGTGAGTTCCAAGGGTGTCTCTAAAACTATGAAAGGGAGTAATCTTTTCACTCTGAGGAAATGCCTCCCTGGCTTTACTTAAAAGAAAAGAAATAAAATAAAATCAAATAAAACATTAATAGGAATTTCTCTCCTGCAACTTTCTTTTTCTCATTTCAGAAAAAATGACTACTAATTACTAGGGGGAGCAAAACATTTTCTCATGGCAGTTACACTTTGGCTCGGGGGTTTCAAATTGCATAAATCCACACGTTGACATTTCTGATGATACTTTCCAGAGGACTATCGGCAGTGAATTTGAACATACAGTGTGGTAAGTAAGCAATAGCATGAGTGTAACTGCTCATCTAAACAATCAAGGGGGAGAAAGGCAAGGTCAAGATGCACACTGGGACACAGCACTGGAGAGGTATGTGGATGTCAGTGAAGGCAGAAGAAAATTAAGGTGGAAGGGAAGGGGAATGAAAATTAAAAAACAAAACAAAACCTCACTGTTGGAATGGATAGTGTGAGCAAACGTATTTCCCTTTCTTCTTGTAATCAGATACAAATCTTTAGAGTTGTAACATCTGTGATTCAGCCTTTTGCCAGATTTTTCCATTTGTAAAATGATACATGCAAGATTACTGGATGTGATCCAAAGAGCTACTTTAGGTGCACCCAACAGTTTGGGCATGCCCAGTGAGATTTTTTTAAAAAAAATATTTTAACTTTCCACTTTGAAAACAGATTCTTATGTAATTTCCCCCCTTCAAACTCGCCTCTCTTTTGATAGAGTTTTGCCAGCCATACATGCCTTTTGAAGGGACTAAGGGCACAGGGAACTAGCTATGTTGTTCTTTGGATCAGGGGCATATCCATTTGTCGTGAGCCATCCAGACAATTTCCCTTGAGGCTACATTCCTGTGATTGAGATATTGCATTTTCCCAACAGTCAAAGAATATTTTGTCTCTGGGAAAAATATTTTGTCTTCCCTTGCCCTCAATGCTCTAATGCCTCCATTTTGATTGTTTTCACAAATGAAGTTAAAGGATTTATGCTGAGTGCATTTACTGCCTTACTCCTACAATGTTCAAATGTTGAGCATTTTGAAGCCATGTCTTGAAAATAATGGTCAAACTATTTTTTTAAAAAATATTTTTTCATGGAACAATGGTGGTACCTTACTCCAGCCAGAATAGCAAAAATTTATAATAAAAAGTCTAAGGAGTGCTGGAAATGCTTATGGTGGAGATGTCCAAAGATGAAAACTTATTGGAAAAAAAATACATACCACAATTGAAAATATATTAAAATTCAAGTTTGAATTACACCCAGAGCTATACCTGTTAAATATGACAAATAGAATAGACCCAAATATAGAAAGGAAATACTGGAAGATCCTCCTTTATATGGTGTCTACTGCAAGGATACAAATTGCTTTAAAGTGGAAACAAGAAGAGATCCCGACAATTGATGACTGGCTTTCTAAATTAATTGAAATGAAAGAGATGGACAGATTAACAAGAATACTTAATAATGAAGATTCAGAACTAATTAATGAAGATTGGGTTCCAATAGAAAAATATTTAAAATTAAGATGGGAATAAATTGGCAAAGCTAATAAGTAGAAAGTAATTTAGATAGATATTGAAAAATAATTGTTTAAAGATATGTGTTCTTTTTTTGTATTATAAGTAAGAGTATCAATTAACAAATTAAGAGATATAGAAAGATAAATTTTAAGGAAAAGAAATGTGTACTTACTTTTGAAGAACTAAGGAGAAGTGTATAGAAATGTATATAGGTAGAAGATGGAGAAAACTAATGTATTATATAAGTAATATTTTATGTATATTTTTAAATTAATAAATATAATTAAAATATTTTTCAACTTTTAAATTTCCATTTTAACGATCATTTGTTACTATCTTTTATTCTGAAAGTGTACTTTTGTTGTTGTATACAGTTATAATTCCATGGCTCTTATTTTTTAATTTCAAAGTTTTGACAACAAAAATAGTATGTTTTTAGTGATTTAAAAAACCAAAAACTCTGAGTCTTGCAAGCCACACTCTCCTCCAGTCTAGCACATTTGTTAACTCAACTTTTCCAATGCAACTACACAAAGCACAGCATGAATCAACCCTTGATTGGTATTTCTCCTCTGTCATTTTTTGAGACCACACTTTGTGTCTAAAACGTTACTATTAGAATTTGAAAGGAGCGAAATTATCCTTTGTTAAGTTACAACTGTAATGTAACTTAGCTTTAGTTATTGGGCTGAATTACTTTTGAGTAATGAGTTCTTTGCAACTAATTATTTCCAAGATCTCCTATCACAGAGTGCTCACACAGTGGAGTAGACTGTGACCAGGCAACCTATGTGCCTGCAGCCTCTGCTGCTGCCCAGGTGCGAACTGAAGCTAGGCATCTTCAAGGTCCCAGCTCTCTCATCTGAGGATTCTGTGACACTAGACACACACAAATAATCCCAAAGCTTAGCAAAATGTAGTACATCATCTACTGAAATACCCATGTGTATCCATGGCTTTCAGTCAGGTCCCTGGCTTGGTGCCTTTGAATTCCTAGAATAGCTTATATATGGGAGAAATTGTCAAGACAGGTCTTTAAATGAGATTTTATAAATGAGTGTAGGAAGATCCTCAGCACAATTTATTCCTGGATGGAGGCAGAGATCAAGGTTGCCCCAAAGGGGCAAGGCTTATTAGGCCAAGTGGCCTTTTCCTTCCCTCCTAATGCCTCCTGCCCATAACTAACAATTCTCTTTGCAAAAGGTTAATAAAATATCAGCCTCATTTCCAAATTTGTGTTAACACTTTCCTTGCAGACAGTGAGACAGCTGGGCATGGCAAAGCCTTTCTGAGTGAGTCCAATCTCTCAAGAGCTGGAAACAGCCATTTTTAAGGGCTAGTTTGCTAAAAAAATACTCTCCAAATGATATGCCTAGGATTACAGCTTTAGAGAGTTTTTATAGCGCTGTGAAAGAGTTATCATGGCATATTCTTTTCTATTCTGTTTGCCTTTCAGGTGTCTTTATTTCACCAAGGTTTCCAAGTTTTTGAAATGATGACAACAATCACAAAGGCTACAACAACTCTGCAAAGCCTTTTAGTGGAAGTCATAGTATACATACAGGAAGCAACAAACCCTCTTTCAAATTTTAGTTTACTGAAACAACAAACACCTGTGTTTTCAATAGGAATATTAAAGCCTTCATCAGATTTGAAATTGTCATGTTAGACTTATATTGGCCAGAACATTCATGCAGATTACAAATACCTCTCCATTAAAAAAAAAAAAAAAAAAGGCTGCAGAAACTATTGTCACATGTTAAACACAAATAATAGGAAAAAAAGCTAAGCTTCATATATGAAGAATCCTTGGGGGTGTATAAGAGCATAACTACACTGTAGATTAAAGGTGATTAGTTGTTCTTCTTCCTCAGAGAAACATGTGAGTGTAGTTTTAGGAAAGGGATAGATGGGGTTACTAACAGAGAAATTTGCTGATACTTCCATCAAACTAAAATTTCCAAAGACATCATGGTAGTCAAACTAGGATAAACTGATATAAATGTTTAGTGTACCATGCATGACCATAATCATACAGTGTGCATTTCACAGAAACTTGGCTCTTGGTCCCAGAAAACTGCCAACATCAACAATTGCATTTCTTCTAGGAGTGAGAGGAAACTACCATACCACTGGCAAATAAAGAGGCAAGAAGAAAGAAGCACTTGGGAAAACAAATGTATGATAGCCATTACAAATGCAAGGAACAAATGTATGATATCCATTACATTAGCCCAGCATTCACTATATGATCACTTTTTCTTCCCCCAATTCCCATGCACATAGACAAGGTAACATATTAATGTGATATCTGTGGTCTACAGGGATATGATTAACTTGGTGCTGCACAATCCCCTATTGTTAAAAAACAACAACACCTCAGATTTTGTCCCAGGTAAGGAATTGAAGCCTATGTACTGCAAAGGAATACCTGGAAACACCCCAGGAAAAAGTGATATATGTGAATATAAGAGTAAATATGAGGTAGTCAGAAAATTCCTAATTGTTATAGAAATGCAATTAAAATCATACAGAGCAGTTCAAGGGTGTAGGGGAAATCACCGATAAGAGCTAAAAAGGAATGTATAACATTGTGATTGTGACATGCAGACTCCTAACAGAGATAGTCAAGTGCTTTCAGGGGTTTGTGGTTGAAAATCTGGCTGTGCTGTGGTCTAAGGCCACAGCCTTTCAGGACTTATTTTGATGAACAGTTAAACAAGAACCCAAATGAAAGCCTCTCTGAGGATGCATCAAACCCACCTTGTCTTTGCTATCACATTTTCTTGATTATAGTAGGAGACCATCATCACATACTAGGCAAGTGGAGACAAGGACAGTGCAACACATATGTACCCCATTTATACTTAACCCCTGGGCAGAAGTAGTTTTACTCACATATCATATTCTTGGGTCTTATCATTTAAAATTATATCACTGTATTTTGATCCTTGCCCATTTTCCTCTCATATATACTTAGTCAGATTTCTTAATACATCTTTAATGATATTTAAAAAAAATAACACTCACATATGAGTTAAAAAGAAATTTGAAGATGTTACCATTTCCCTTATATAAATTAGGCCCTAAGCAGACAGAGAGGATAGTAAGGGCCATGCCTATGCTATTCTTCCATGGGTCCTGTCCTAGATCAGTTGCTGGGCCAGTGTGATGATGCGTGGGTGTTTACATGCTCACCCTGCCAACATGCCATGGACCCCCTACTACTACAAACCCTATACCTACCTCTGCCATCACATTTGCTGAGAAGACTCCCATTGTGGGTTGTAAGGGTGGAAACAGGGCTACACCCATGTGGCCAGACATTGCCATCTGATGTCACAGGCTATGATGGGGGTATTCTCAGCAGATGTGACTGTGGGGCGTGTGAGTCTGTCTAGTCTGCTGGCTGTCACCATGGAATTTTCTACAAACTTCTACAAACAACAGCTGTTCTTTAGTGAAGTCCCCTTTGGGTGAAGATCAAGCCAGACCCACATCTAGTCTGCTGATCTTGGCCCAGGGCTAATGGTCTGTGTTGTCTAGACAGGACGACATGAGGTTGTGGTGAGCATGATCCTTTTGGCCCATGTGTGCTGGCCATCAGCCTTTATAATTATTCTTATAGCCATATACTGTTGATATTTAGAAAATTCCTTTTAGAACAATAGCCTTTAGAAATAGCAAGTTCATTTCTATACCACTCATCAGTGCACTTAAGCACTCCCTACGTGGTTTACAATGTGTAAGCGAATTGCTCCCAAGGTACTCATTTTAGCGACCTCGGAAGGATGCCAGGCTGAGTTGACCCTAAGCCCCTGGCTAGCACTGAACTCACAAATTTAACCACTGCACCACCAGGGCTCCTTTTCAGTAAGAACAGAATGTCTGCTGGGCCAGACCAAAGGCTTATCTAGTCTCATGTTCTGTATGCACATTGGCCACCCAGAAGAAGCCCATAAAGCAGGACAGATGTGCACCACCAGCATCCTCCTACTGATGCTTTCTATCAGCGAGCATCTATCTCTGAGGCATGCAACAACATGTTATCTGATACTGGAGGGAATAGTATACATCCATTGTGACTAGTAGCCATTGATTGTCCCCCTTTATGAGCTTACCAAATTGGCAACCATCACTACAACTTCTGATGTCAGTGTGGATCCTTCATGCTCTTACAGCTGCTAAAAATTGCTAAAATACTTCTGCTCCAAGGATGGAAGGGTAGACATCCACAATTTACTGTTCAGTGGTCCGAGGACCATTTATAGATTTCAGCTTCAAGAAAATGTGTTTTTGGAAATATGGTAAACTGATATCAATGTATATTCCTAATCCATGCATATTGTTTTTAATCTCCCCCCCTCATTTCTTTTCACCTGTCTTTGTAATTATACTTTTTAAAAATCAAGCTGTAAAAAAAAAACCCACTACATCTTATGGTAGTAAATTCTAAGTTTAACTATATGGGGTATAGAAAAGTAAAAATATTACAATTTTTCATTATTTTGACTAACTTTCCTATGAATTTAATAATAATTTTAGACATGCCTGTTTTGTTTTAATAGCTGGATTTCCAAACTTCCTCAGAGCTTAACAGACCCTGAATGAATATATTAAATATACAACAAAATAAAAATAAATAAATAAAAGTAAGGAACAAGATTAAACCCATGAAAATTAAGATTAATTTCCGATACACTAGAATTAAGGGAGCTTAATAAAATTAATCTTGCATTATTTTCTGAAGGTCAACAAATGAATAATCTGTTTTTGTAATGTGTTTAAAACAACCAAATTACTTTTTTTAAACATAAAAAAGCATATGCTTTCATCAAGATTTGCTTAAGGCATCTGATAGTTTATTAAAATGCTATAAATGTATACTGGAAATTTACACAATATAGATTCCCCTCACAATACACTGAACAGTTTTCAGATTGCTATTTTCTATATATTTTATTTTTTTTCTCTACTGTCCACAAAATGGAACAGTTCTATGACATGAATGACACAGTTCTTGTATGTTCCAGACAGTGAATATTTTTAGGGCCTAGTAGAGATGTGAAACTACATCCATCTTGATTTTGTTGCATTTCTCTGGATCCTACTTGCATTTTCTTCCCATGCTGATGTTGTATGTACTTTCTCATAAGACATTAGGATGAATCCTATTATGCATCCCAACCAGATTTAACCCATTGTGTCCATGTAAGACAAACAAATGGGTTCTTGAACAGATCAGACCCGGGCTCTCCTTGGAAATGTTGATTAAGTGGAGACTATTGTACTTTGGCCTCATAATGAGAAGGCATGGATCACTAGAAAAAAACAATAATGCTAGGAAAGGTAGACAGCAGAAGAAAGAGAGGAAGACCACAAATCAGATGGATAGACTCGATCAGGAGGGATATGGGGAAGGGCTTGCAGGATCTGAGAGCAAGGCAGTAGAAGATTGGGATTCTTGGAGATGTGTCATCCACAGGGTTGCCATGAGTCGGATGGACTCGAGGGCAGCTAACAACAGCAACATCCATGAAAATTACCTATGTGTTGATTCACCATTCATCAATTGACTCAGCAGGTCCATTGCAGCTGAGACTAACCAATAGGGTTCAGGCCACTGTATGTTAGGGTTTTTCCTTTACATGGAAATTTGTAACTTGTAATACTTTTTCCGTTGTGTTACCTGTCGAGTGCATTTTTCTTGTCTCATTTTTGTGCATCCCCCCACCAGACTAAAATGTGTTTGTGTGCATTTACCAGAGGAGCATATCTTGAGCTATCTGTACTTGTTTGTAATGATTGTAATGAAATAAACAACAGGGAAAAAAATCTGCTACATGTCATTTCTTCCCAAAGATAGGATGCCAAAAGACATTCATATACTTTCACTACGACTACAAATTGGTCAGTTCAAACTTCCCTAGCACTTGGAACTTTGAAATTTGGTGCACCCACTGTAAATATAAATAAAGAAATTTAAGTCAGGGAGAAGTAGAAAAAGAGATAAGCTATGGGCTTACTTTCTTCTGTGCGGAAAGCAGACACACAGGGAATGCAGGTTTACCCTTGTTAGTATGTCTTATAATGCCCAAAGCCAAACTCTGCAACAGACCTTTTGTTAACTACTCTAATCTCCCCATTGTCCCTTATAGCATAAATAAAAATTATGGTCATGACTAGGAACTAAATAAGGAACATGTGGATGCAAGGCAAGTCTGAAGCAGCTCTGTGCTGATTTTACTGCAGCTGTTCCTGCTGCTGGGGAAACAAGCCATGAGAACATCGGCAGCTCAAGAGCATGGGGTGTAACTCCCCTATGAGTCTGGTTCTGCCCTCTGTATTAATACTTCCCTCCTCCTGAATGCTAGTCCTAATTTTTAACAAAAAGGAAAACAATCTCATTCCATGTGATTTTAGTTAGAAATCGAAAGCATGTTGCATATTTCAATCTAGGATGTTAAGTATGTTAGCAGAACATTTTGTGAGATTGGCTGCAGGCTCCATAAATCAAATAGCAAGGCAGTTTCAGCTCATGTATGTGCACAGTCTTACTCAAAATGGAAAAGGAGGCTGGGATAGCTTTCAGTGAACCCAAGTTCATTTCTAAGATCCTTTGAAGTGCTTTTAGAGAAACATAGCCCTGCAAACTCTTCCCTGCAGCTGCAGCCAGGATGGGAAAGCTCGCCTAGCAGCTGTGTGAGTTTGTTTTTACATTTCATACTCCCATGTGCTTTGAAAACACTTTGAAGAGGCACAGAAGAGCAGACCATGGCCTATGCACCTTGAGAATGTTATAGGGAGATCAGTTATGGATTAGGCACCATCTCTTGATGAACTCTGGGAACCATGTTGTACTGCCCTGAGCAGCAGAAAGTCAATTAATGGTTGATTGTGATGATATCCCTTAAAGTCTGCTGGGCTTCATAAAGATATGGCAGGTTTAGTTTCTCCCCATCCTTCACTTCTCCAACTACCAAAGTAGCATATTTGTCCTGCCTCCTCCCTTACCTGTCCATCTGCTTTCAAATGCAATATATACAGAGGATCTGGAAAACTGGTCTTTTAAAAATTCCTCTTTTTCAAAACCAGTATCAGCTTCTGCTGTTGTTGTTAACTGCCCTAGAGTCAATCTCGACTCATGGCGACCCTATGGATGAGACATCTCCAAGACTGCCTGTCTTCCACTGCTCTGCTTAATTCTTGGAACCCCTTAATATCCATGATCTCCTTAATAGAGTCCATCCATCTGGTATGTGGCCTTTCTCTATT
>CM034701.1:220870227-220882091 GCA_020142125.1 Phrynosoma platyrhinos | reverse complement strand
CCTGCCCGGAAGACGACTCTATTAGTCGTCTGCCGAGGCAGTAAGTTACTGGTAAGTAAATATATAGGACAACTGGATACCTGCAACAAAATGTGATGTATTTTTCCAGCTCCAAATGGAAATGTTTTGGTTGAGAAGTTCAGCCAACCTGAAACAAGAGCTTTGCCATCTACATTGGGACCTATGGTTGGATAGAAATAAGTGAAAGGGAGAAGATGGTGACCAAGATTCTACACCAGCTACTTAGGGCTAGCCTACACATAAGCATATTATGTGCATTGCTGTGGATTTTCCCACATTTGTATTGATAGTTGTCTTGAATTTCCTGTGCAAATTTGCATCTCTTCATCCTCCTTGTACCAAAAATGTGCAGCCATCCGAATGCATGCAGATCAGATAGATGGCCACATGTGCGCTAACATGCAATTCTGTAGATTTTCATGGCTACTCCAGTAAAAGCCATCAAGCCCCTTTCTGTGGAATTTAAGTAGTTTTGGGGGAGGTGGTTGTGGCTTGTTTACATGATTAAAATACACTTCATTCCAGTCAAAAAGAATATGATCTGACCATATGCAATTTGTAGAAGTTTGGACTTTTTGTGCCCCCTTCACCATTTTTCCTGGAGTATCTGCAGAAATCTGCAGAATTGCATGTTCTCACATTTATGGCCATCCATCTGATTTGCATACATTTGGATCACTGCACATTTTCAGTAGAGGCAGGGCAAAGATATACAATTTTGTACAGGAAAGTGAAGACAACCATTGATGCAAATGTGGGGAAAATCTGCAGCAATGCACATAATATGTTTATGTGTAGACTAGTCCTAAGTAATCTCTCTTTGCCTGACCCCCTCTCCACACTTGATAGAAATGCCATTCACCCATGCTGGTGGAATGGATCTCCATCTCCCTATGTAGTGGATTTTTGTTTGCATTTCCATATGTAGTTAGTGTCTGGTAAAGTAGATGGTAGTCGCAATCAAGGCTAAATAGTGATTGTGAATAGGGAATAGTTATGGATGAATAAATTAAGGTAATTGTTCTGTATTCACAATTGCTGCCTAACTTTCACTCTAGTTAACAGGAAACTTGTTATTTGAAACTTGTTACTTCAAAGCTCTGTGAAGGAACAGGACATAGTAAGAAGTGAGATACAAGAAATGTGGAGTGGGGAGATTATGTGAAAAGTTGAAGAAGATAAAGGGATGGGACAGGATGTTGAGGATGCAATAAAAAAAAGTTCCTTTAGAAAGAATATATAGGACTAAGAGGCAGGGATATCGGGTGCAGGCTGAATTTCACTTGTTGATTTGAACGCAAGCCAATCACTTCATTTTAGAATTAAAGCTTTGAATATATAGACCTACAATCTGTGTGACTTCATAGAGATTCAATTACCTTTTTCACTCCTACTGACATGAAGATGCATATACTGCCAGCATTTTGTTGAGTTTAATTCAAAAGGAGAAAAAACACATGATGTGAGTTACTTTCTTTACAAGAGCACATACCCAGTGATTGATTGCCAGTCTAACTGTAATCTTCTATGAACTGAATCTCCAGACTTTGGTCTAAATAAGAAACATAAGAGTTGGGAGAGTATGCTCTTCTTTTTCTCTCAAGTCATTGGCTTTGGTTTTCTCGCATCAGCAAATTTTCCCCAGCAGTATTTCTTTCTGTTTTCAATTTTGGTTTGTCTTAATAAAGATGAAGCAATAACCTGATTTTTAGTAGTGTAAACTGTACAAAATTAAGACCTTGATACATAGTCTGGATGCTGATAACCTTGGATCTCAAGTGGCCTGAAGAGAAAAATGAAAGGAAGAATCAGATTTATGTAAATGTATGAAATGTGGAAAAATTGAAGTTCAGGGACAGGCATATTTAGGACTATTTCTTATCTTTGATGAAAACAGAAGGACCTGTTTTGCTTTGTACTGATTTGGAAGAACTGGTTGCCAAATTTCAGCTTCAAATGACAGTCTAGGCTCTTTTGTTTAAACAAATATTGTGACTTGGCGAGAATGTGTGCCTGTGTGTTTATGCATCTTTTTGATATGCTGTGTTTACTTGGACAGCAGCTGTGACAGCTGCCAAGTGTGTCATATGCTTCAAGTCCTCCTAAATTTGTAAGGTTGTATTACCTACTGGACAATCATCATTATGGTGTAGTAGTTTGAATGTTCAGCTTGGATTCTGAGAGATCAGGGTTCAAATCTCTGCTTGGCCAGGGAAGCCCCCGAGTGACCTTGTCCAAGTCATGCTCTCTCAGCCTCATAGGAAGACAATGGCAAACCCTCTCTGAACAAATCTTGCTAAGAAAATCCTGTAAGAAGGTTACCATAAATTGAAAATGACTTGAAGGTACACAACAACAATCCTCTGCTGCTGGTCTTCTCTATGGCATCACTATTTAAGTAATATACTACTTATTATTTTACTATATAGTATACTATAATAGCACACTGAGCAGACTAATCTCTCCTGATTTTGAAAGTTAGGCAGGTTTGGATCTGGTGAATATTTAAATGGGAGACCAGCAGGTATTAGCAAAGATCTCTAGGCTGGGGTTGGAAAAAATCCTGCCTGAAACTCAGAGGGATAATGTGCTTGGTATACCAATGGTCTGATTCAGTATTAGACAGCTTTATATATCTCTTTGTTCATAATCATGACCACATTCTAAGAATCAGAGTGTGTTCCAATAGATAGTCTGACAATTAACTAGCCTATAAGCACCATGATATCCTCACAATGTATTTTGATTCAGCTGTATTTTGATATTGCACCTCTGGATGCCAGTATGTGCTGCAGAGGCTACGATGACCTTTGAAATGCCAGAAAGGTAATATTTATTTATTTATTTATTTATTTAGAATAAGGCACATAGATCCCAGACATGTGGATGGGATAAGCACAAAGGGATAAAAGTGGCTTGCTAAATGAGGCAAAACACTAAAGAATTACACATAGTCTGCATTTCTTACTGAAAGCAAAGGATGGGTTCTCACCAACAGATCAAACAAGACCACATTCTCCTTTATTCCCTACTGTGTTCCCAAGTATCTTTCCTGTCCACACATTTTGGGGTGCCTCACATCCTGTCACTGCTTTGTGAAGTCAATGATGCTACCATCAATCAAATTAGCCTTTTTCATCTTCTGGATATCAAAGCAATCCAACACTTCAGAAACTTTTTTTTTCTTGGTCCTTGCGAAGGGCTATTAAGCCTTTATTTCTTATGAAATCACCTTAGCCTGGGGCTAGTTTTAAAATACAAATATGATTATGAAAACCTAGCTTCTTTGCCTCAGCCCCCCTGTCTCATGCCTGGCGGCTGTTGCCCTCAGATTCCCAATTTGAGCCATTTCTGCTTTCCGTGGACAAATCATTGGGACAGGTAGATATCACCCCTCAATTCAACCCTCAAAATCCACTATCTCCTTTCACTTTTCCATTTTGTTAGTGCTATATGCTGGATGTTAGAGTGAGTATGTGTGGTCTTTTATATTTCTTCCAAATAAAAGCTTTCTTTGTTAATCCGTGCCTGGAGTCCCTATCAGTGTTGGTATAAAAAGGTGCTTTTCAGTCCCAGATGTTACCCTCACAAGCTAGAGTATATTCCCCAATATTTTAAAGATAGAACACTGTTGTTAGTGAAGGCTCTCCAAGCCTCACACCTTTGTAACTAGCCAATCACAATTAGAGCTCAGTGCACTTTGTGTACTATGATCTGGATGGTTTTGAGAACCAAGTTACCAAGAGGTTGGAATAGCAGTTGGGCACAGAGGAGATTATTACACACAAATATCTCTGATGGGATAGATGCGTGTTTAACCATTCCCACCAGATCTTACAGCACTGCCCTGTGGTTGGGCTGTAGGCAATTTGTATGCAACCTGGGCTGGTCCTGTAGCTTTTCAAGAATGGAAAAATCCTGTTCTTGAAAAGCTACAGAACATGTCTGGGTTGCATATGGGCTGCCTATGGCCTGACCATGGGGCAATGCAATAAGATCCAGTGGGGGATGGTTATATTCATATGTGAAAATCTCCACAATAGCTTCTTCACCAGACATTCATGGGCAGTGGATTGCCATAGAGAATTCTCTGATCTAAAACACTTGGAGGGCACCAGGTTGGAGAAGGCTGGCCTAAGTTATTAGAGCCAAAGGATTAGGCTATTAGGCTAATCTAGTGGATAGATTAATGTAGAATGCCTAGAGATCTTGGTGATTAATATGATTCCTGGTGAATTAATGGAAAATACACCCAACACTAGCTCCCTTTTGGCATTTCTGTTATCATGATTAAATTCCAGAAGGTGGCCTGGTTCATAACTTTCATGTTTTCCAGAACTGATGCCTCTAGAAGATATTCCCATTTTGACAACTGTTCTAATGGAAGAATGTGGTGCGTAAATGTTCTTTTAAATTTTTTTTAGAGGCAAAACCACTGAAGAGATTTCATTAAGCAAACAGCAAGAAACTTTGTCATTCCAAGTTGGAAATGATGCCTAGCTGAGTCAGTAAAACAGACATCAAAGGTGTCCATATGGGTTACATTTAATATTTTTTCAAAATATTAGAAAGTGAACTGTTACTAATTTTAAGCAGCACTATGCATTTTATACATTCTCTCATTCCTCCCTAGTCCTTATGTTCCTTTAAAGTGGTCCAGGTATACCAGGTACACAACCGAAACCCAACCCATTAATTCCCTATTATTTGGATGATACTTTGGGACCAGTACTTGTGAATGCAATTATAAATTTAACATCTTGACCCATCCCAGATCTCTCTCTCTCTCTTTTAAAATTGTATCAGCCTTCTATGTTGCTCACATTCTTATATTATGACTCTCAAATGTTGAAAGGTTCTGGTTATTTATCATGCGTGTGAAGGCATACAGAGTAATCTTTTTACTCTCTCTTAAGGGCTTTTCAAATGGATGACTGGTATGGCTTTACTCTACCCCTCTTCTATGGTTGTTTGTTCACATACAGCAATTTAACTCTAGTATTATGGTCTCAACATTTGTCTCTATGATGGAAGGTGAGAGGAACAGATCTGTGCAATTCTGTTTCAAAGTGAGCATATACCTATTTGGGTATTTCTTCATGTCATAAACAATGGCATTGACAAAGAGAGCATGTGCCTGCAGCCTGCCCCCTTACTGTTGATGTGTTGGGAAGAACATCTGTAGAGGAGGTCATGTTGAACATGATTTTGCTCTCCCTACATCAGGGTCCACTCCACAGAACCCTCCCTCCTGTGCACAGGTGAGAGAAAGCAGGGATGCAGTGGGGACTGCATTGGCTGCAGCCTCTTTCCCCTAGGGGTGCAATGCTATTCTCTGTCAGCTAGTGCTGTTATGGTGCAGTCTGCTATTGTAGTTGAATGCTAATGTGGAAGTTAGTCCTCTGCATCCATGACTTGAAAATATTTTTTTAAAAAAATATAAATTCCAAAAAGCAAACCTTGATTTTGCCAATTTATATAAGGAATACCACTTTACTATGCCACTGTATTTAAGGGGACTTGAGCATCCACAGATTTTGATATTGACAGGGGGTCCTGGAATTAAACCCCAGTGGATACCATGGGCCCACTGTACTTGTTATGTGATTACATTTATATGCCACCCTTCTGCTTACTAGAACACACTATAGCAGCCTCCCCCAATTTGTTGCCTGCTGGATGTTTTGAATTACAGAGCCATTAACTCAATCAGCATGGCTAATGATCAGGGGTGATGGGAGCTTTAGAGAATGAAAATTTAAGGAAGACTGCTTTGGACTTTCACCTACTCAGCAAACAATAGCAACATTAGCACACCAACTGAGACTAGGGATATGAGATGCAATATAAGTTTAATTCCAAGATGTATGCTAACAGTCACTAACAAATGAAAATAGATAGATTGATTTCATTTATATCTCACTTATCTCCTGGTATGGTACTCAAGGTGGCACACAACAGATTAAAACAAAGAACATTTAAAACCTACTTAGGGCCTCTGCAAATGGTTCATTTGGGGTGGCTCTGGGCTGCCCCTGCTAGCAGTGGATCGGGGCTGTGGCATCCCCTTGCTGCGGCCCTGATCCTCCCTTTTGCTACCCCCAAAAGAGCAGCAAAATGCTGCTCCTTTTAGGGGTGGCAAAAGGCCACCCTAAGAGCCGCCGCCGTGGCTCTTCCACACCCTTTTGGTGCCATGTGTATACATGCTGCTGCATCAGGATGGTGTCAGGTTGGAGTTGGGGCAGCTGGCATGCAGATGCCCTGCCCCAACTCCACCCCCTGGCCAGCCCTTTAGGCCGGTCTGCAAAGCCCCTTAATTCCAATAGTTCCAGGATTTAAACTATCAACCACAAAAGTTTCCACACAAATTTGCATTTCCAAATGTATTCATGCTTGCTTAAACCCATTCATTACAAAATAAAATGAATGGGACAGAAACCAAAGCAACAGTGGCAGAAAAGCCAGAGTGAGTCCTACTGAAAATGGTAAAATCTGAAGGCCTATAATGGGGCAAAAAAGGTAGCAAAAAAAAAAAAAAATGCTTCTGACTAACACTTATCTAGATTCATTTCAGTCTGGCTTTAGGTCTGGTTATGGGATGGAGACAACTTTGGTTGCTTTGGTGGATGGCCTGCATAGGGAGCTGGACAGGGGAATTGTGTTGGACCTCTCAGCAGTTTTCGATAACATTGATCATGGTATCCTTCTGGGTTTCCTAATTGGGACGAGGCTTGGAGGTACTATAGCTCTGGGAGTTTTTTTTTTGGGGGGGGGGGGGGGGGGAGAAGGGCTCTCAGAGGATGGTGCTGGCTACAGAGAGCACACAACTCCCTTGTTACAACAGCTCCAGTGGTTGACAGTCTGTTTCCAGGCACAATTCAAAGTACTGGTAATGACCTATAAAACTCTATATGGCTTGGGTTTAGGCTATTTGAAGAACTATATCTCCATTTATGAGCCCTAAGAGCTTTAAGAATCTCTGGAGAGGTCCTTCTCTTTTTCCCACCACTTTCTCAGGCTTATTTGGTGGGAACAAGGGAAAGGGCCTTCTCAGTGGCTGCTCTCAGTCTTTGGAACTCCCTCCCTTGAGAAGCCAGGATGGCCTCGTCCTTGCCCTCCTTCTGATGATAGGTCAAAATACTAATGTGCCATCAAGTTTTTAGAAAGTGAATGGGGTGGGCTTTTAATGATATACTGTTCAGTTTTTGGATTTGTATAATCTTTTAATGAATTTTAATGTTTTTAATACTTAATTATTTAACTTTATAAATTGTTTAATTGCTTTTTAACTAACATTTATTTATTTTTTAAGTTTATGTAGTTTTTAATCTATATTGTTTTTACAATACTAACAGCAGCAGCAACAACAACAATAATAAGGACTTGATTCTCCTAACTAATTAATTCTTAATAAATTAAATCTTAATCAAATCAATATTCTTGAAAGTAAGCATATTATAAATGCATAATAAGCACAATCTCCTGTCTAAATGCAAGATGTTCTCATCCATGCTGTTCTTCTTTGGGAGATGGTCTGCTTTAGGGATCAGCTAAGGCCAGCTATTTCATGACATTTTGAATGGCTGTCAGGAGTTCAGCGTGTCAAAAGGCTCATTGCATCAGTACAAGTGTGACCTTTCTTGCATCTTTTTCATTTCTTCAGTTACAACCAGTAGTGTCTATGGGAGAACACAGTTTCTTATGATAAAGAAATTAAGACCACAATGAAGACCTTCTAAACTTGCTTCTAGAAATACTGTTAGTAATTATTGTTGTTAACTGCTCTTGAATCGATCTTGAGTCATGGCAACCCTGTGAATGAGACATCTTCAAGATCTACTATCCTTAACCTCTCTGCTCAGCTCTTCCAGGCCCATGACCTCTCTGCCTGAGTCTGTCCATCTGACATTCCTCTCTTTCTACCTTCCTCGCATTATTGTATTTTCTAATGAGTCATGCCTTCTCATGATGTCTCCAAAATACAACAGCCTCAATTGAATCATCCTGGCTTCCAGGGAGATTTCTGGCTTGATCTGTTCTTGAACCCATTTGTTTGTCTTCTTGGCCATCCACCATATCCTTAGCACTCTTCTCCAGCATCACATCTCAAATCCTGGTGATTTGTTCTTTCCAGTTTCTTTTAGTGGGGTTTTACTTTGCTTCCCAAAATTTGAGGTTCATCTTCATATGTTTCTTCTTCCCATGTGTCGTTCATCTTTTCACATTGTTTATATATAGCTCTTCTGTATATTGTTTCTATTTTAAAAAAATCATCATGGTCATATATTGCATTCCTCATCTGATCATAGAATACCTCTACCTTTGTGAATTTCTCTTTGAATTCTCAGATTCTTTGGAAGAAGTTTTTTGTTCTTCCTTTTTTGTTATTGGCTTCTATTTCTCTGCATTGGTTGTTGTAGTAATTCTCTTTATCCTTGCACACTAATTGTTGTACAATAGCATTTAAGGTTCTGGTTATGTTTTTGTCTCCCTTTCCTTTTGTTTCACTTCTTTCTTTAACTGCTTTAAGCATTAGCAATGCTGTTATATAATTGTTCACATAACATGAAATATTTTTCTCAAACAACTTTGCTTCCCAAAATGCTAGCTGCATCTAAGGTGTGTAAAATATAAATGTATCTCAGATATATGCTTTTCCTCCATATAATCTACAATATGCTAGAGAGCATCAAAGCAAATTTCTGAGACTGTGTGTATGAGTCAAAGCAGAACATGTGTGAGGTATATGAAGTGTATACGAGGTGTACGAGGAACATGAGGTAAGGTCCAAAGTGTAAATCATAGTGTATTCACATAGCAACTCTTCTGTTTCCTGCCACCTTCCCCACTTTTGTACCCTTAGACTATCATTCACATTCCGCATGCAAAATTATCCTCCCCAGTGTTCCTGAGCATATGCCCATTCCAAATGGCAGATTGAATTCCAAATCCCTGGGTGCCTACAGTTTTTTCTTTTTTGACAGGCACTGACTTAGTTAAGAGCTTCCAGAAACTCAGCAGCAGTTCTCTTTGGTCAGTCAGAGGGGAAATATGGCAATTAAAAAAAATCTACAGGTTGTTTGGCTTAGCACCATGCCTCATTTCATGTTTAACTTGAATTACCACTCTTCCTGTAACAAGAATATTTTTGGTCCCAGTACAAGCTTGTAACTTGGGTCTCCTTCCTGCACCATAGCCAAGATCACTGGCTGAGTTCCACATGTAGGACTCCACTATAGCTCCTTTCTCACTGTCCCAACATTATGCAGTGATAGCCACCACCACCCTGACATTTTGTGTCTAGTGGGCAGCTGAATTAGAGAGGTGCCTGGCTATATTCCCATAGTCACATGGAAACCAAGAACATCTTCTGCTAAGATTTACTGAGGTCTTCTGAAAGTCTTGGCAGATGAAGTCATCCATCTGTGTGTGGCTATAGGAACAAGTGAGATACTTCTCCAATCTCCTCCACTCCCCACTAGCAATGGAATGGATGTGGGAGTGGGGCTATTGCAGAATAACAGTTAGTCAGGGGGAAAGGCTTTGGTCATTATGGAGGAAAACAATTCCAACCTCCACAATGACCACAAAAATACTTTAGGCAGATATAAGGTGGACTTACACCTGTGTATTTCACTACCAGGATGCCATTCTAACACCCATGTCTCTTATCCATCCATATATTTTCATAAGCAATTTAAAAAGATCTGCTTTAATTCTGACATTTCTGTCACATGTTCTATGTTTCTGAAAAACACTAATTTTTGCTATTTACTTTAAATAATAACACCCAGCAGGAGAGTCTGCAAATTTGTGTCCATCTTTTTTTGCACCTTTTACAACAAGATCATTAATCACTACCCTGATCTGAGAAAGTAGACCAAATCTATGAAACCTTACACTACAATATCTTTTGCTCAGTTGGTCTCAAAGGTGCTACAAGTTCCCTTTGCATACTGATATTCCAGACTAATATAGCTGTATCTCTGAATTCAGCATCCTGAAAGTTAGTTTCTCCTGCAGTTTCACACAAAGCAGGCAAGATAGTTAGATAGCTTTTCCTAACCCACTGTAGAACACTTGCATTCTGGATAAGTTGCTAGTTTTCTGTAACATTTTTCAGTTTCTGCCAATGTCATTGGCAGGATGTACACTTCACTGAAAAATTGTTGCTGTTACTTCTTGTAAATCTCATATAAGTCTATTGGTGTGGTGGTAGTACTGATATTCTTTTCCAAATGTGGACTCAAATATTTTTCCCTAAGTGCAACTTTTATCAAAGAAAGATTTTGTGGCATGCTTATGAAGTAGGCATTAAGACACTTCTTCCAGTTCCCCAGGCTGAATGTTCTCATGTTTTAGGACTGAGAGGAGTGTAAAATAAATGTTATTGTTCACTTTCAATTTGTGTTCTCTTGTGAGAATGATAGTGTCCAAAATTATATCAAAACTGTGACTGTGAGTAAACTAGACACTTACTCAGATCTTATCAGAAAAAAAGCTGTATTGTTCCCCCATTGTATAAGGCCATTCTTTGCTCTTTGAAACATGTGTATTATCTTCCTGTCTATGCACAAAGAATCTTGGGATTGTAGTTCTCAATATGATAGATTAGTGTGAGAATTGTGTGGCCCTCCCCACATTGTTGGACCAGCATTCTTCATCATTGGCTCTGCTAGCTAAGGCTACTGGACTATGCTAAATAGAAGAAAACAACTCTCCCTTAATTTCATGAAGTCCTAGTTGAAGGCAAATAGTTGCAAAACCAATGGATTGCATATCCTGTCAATTAAAAAAAAAAGTTTTTCCCCAAGCCAAACTGCTCAAAGTGGAAATGGTGTGCTTGAGCAGCTTGGGTTGCTGAAGGGCAGAGGAAGTTTCATTTGCTAAAGTCACTCTGCTTGGTGCCTGGAACAATCCTGTCCTCACTGTTTTACCAATTGCATCACCGATGACACACATCTACGGCGCTTAATAAATAAAGCTAATAATAATAATATTGACATGCATTGTGAAGTGTCATTGGGCATCAAACCACACTGGCCAGTCCAGTCCCACACCATCATAAAATTTCTTGTATTACTGAAAGAGTCTGGCATCGTGCCCTGCAACATGTCAGTCACCTTACCTAGGATTTCTTTCTCTTCCAAAGCTGGGGGGCGGGGGGGGGGTTCATGGATCCTTGTGCTTCCTTTCTGGCCAGGAGGGCCCGGGAGGGATATAGGAGGACAGGCAACAAGGGGTGAGGTGGGAGAAAGCCCATTTGCTTCAATCTGCTCTTCAAGCTCTCTCTGCTGCTCAACCATGTCTGCCACTTCAGGGCTTTTCAGGGCAGCCTTCATCAGGGCAGCCTTCATCACCACATTCTTTGGGGCACTGTGGGTGGGTGAGCTGGTCCCATCTTCCAGTGCAGATGGGTCCAAGCATTCAATTCAGAGGGAGGATGTCTCTGTGTTGGGCAACACTGTGTTTTTAGTTCTTTGCAGGTCCAAGTGCAACCAATTGGGCAAAAGGGTCCACCATCGTGCTAAGGAGGCTCCATGGCTGCCACCTGTGTCCTGTCCAGACCTTGCACAGATACATGACATCCTGCCTGTGCACATTAGGCCCCTTATTTACCCATGATGATGGGGCTCCACTAACTCGGTTCCAGTTTGTGTTGGTGCTTCATTTGGCCTTGTGGTGAGCTGGGTTGCTGGCAGTGGATTTTGGTGGACATTTGTTCTGGATAGGGGCCATTACCACCACAGCAGGTTGTGGTATGCCTGTGGACTCTATCAAGAGTATAGGGAGGTGGAAGTCTGGGTGCTTTTGCAGGTCATGTGTTCCAGGGCTTGGATCCT
>CM034701.1:220807650-220822186 GCA_020142125.1 Phrynosoma platyrhinos | reverse complement strand
TGTGGTCTCTTCCAACTCTATGATTCTATGATTCTATGATTCCATGATAATGTAGTGTGAGGTGTGTGTGAGAGAGAAAGAGAGTGAGAGAGTGCAAACACCCTTCAGAATTATCACAATTTTAGCAAAGCAGCCTCCAGAAAGTATTCATTTCTATATGTTTAATTTCTTTTAATTTCCAAAAATAGAATTATTAATAGACACACAATAGGCATCTAGGCAGCTGGTAGTCACCGGTGGCTTGTTTGTGCTATGGTACATGTGCATGGTAGGGAAAAAATTACTCAGCAGCACAGCTTAACAGTGTGTTGTGAGGTTGTGCTATGTACACTCAGGCCACCTTGGGAGTAGGTGGTGCAGTTAGCAAGGTCTTGACCTACTCTCAGAAAAAGCAGCTTTGGGCCGCTTTTTCCTGCCCCTTTGTTTTGCCCCACAGTCAGGTTATAAGTTTTAAGTTAATAGTACCAATGGCTAGTCTACATTAAGAGAAAAAGTCTAGATGGAATCCCCAACCTGTTGTCCCTTGAGCCACCCTGCTACCTGTAATCTATGTAGATGGTTACATATGTCCCTGCATGCAGATGTTGCCTTGGTCCAGATTTTGCCTTCCTAGGTGCCATTGTGATCTGTGACCCTCATTTCTGACCTCAAAGCAAGCAAATGGATTATTGCAGTAGTAATGCTGTGAAGGAAAAAACCTTTCTGTAACCATTCTGGGCCAGGAACTGACCTGGACATTAAGGTAAATGGCAGCACCCACCAGTCTGTCTGTCTTGCCTCTCCACCCCCAACCCCCGAATCCAGGGCAGATCCATTGCTCACACTACAGGAAACACCAGAATTTCCTGCAAACTGCAGAGAAAACCCAGCCTTATCACATGAGAAAAGAAAGCTGAAACAAAGGGGAGATTATCCACTTTTTATGTGCCTCTCTGCATGCTGTTGTAGCACTTCCATCTTATTCCCTATGGAGATGGTAGTTAAAAGTGTGCCTTTTGTCAAATGGATTTTTCCAGTGTGACAAAAGGCGTGCTTTTTTAACTGTCTCCCTTGGGAAGAGAACAGAAATGTTACATCAACATGTGGAGAGCTATGGAGAAAGCCACTACTCACTCTGTTTTGGATTTCTTTTCTCATGCAATAAGGTTCAGTGAACTTTTAAGACTTGGGTTAAAGTGATTTGGTGTGAATAGGTCCATACATTGTGTGACTTTATCACACTAGATTCAGGGGTAAGGCAGCACGTTGTGTGGCCTCATCACACCAGATTCGGGGGTGCTGATGGTAGTGGTTCCCCCCCCCCCCCCCCCCCCGTGTAGACAAGCCCAAAAAGGAGGGCAAGACAGGGTGGTACATTATTGGCAGAGACTGGGAGTTAACATCCCCATCCTCAGAAAAACCATATGTTGTGAGAACCTGACTCTTGCAAACCCTAAGCTGATCAAGAGTGATGGCAGATAGTAGTGGGAACATGGCTCTACAAAGTTAGTATTGGGATGATGCCTCCCTAAGTTCACAATTGACAGACATCTTTTCTAGTGTCTTTTAACAGCTGCAAAAATTTAGCAGGTGAGCTTTCCTCCACTCTATTTTCATGCCAGAAAAAATTTCCCCTGTTACATTTCTGCCTTTCAGGCAGTTGTTAAGGACAGTTGAGTCTGCCAGAAAAGGTTGGCAGCCATATAACCATGAGGTTTGGTCTGGGGGAATTATATATTGTACAATGAGGTGAAAATATTTGTCATGTTGGAAAGTCAAAGAAGCTTAGCTTCTTAGAGGACATGCCCAAGAAGAAGAACTGTAATGTTTTAAAACCCAACTAGAGTTTATGTTTTTCTAAGGCTTGAAGTGAAAGTCCATGGAGAATAATTATATGAAACACCCTGAACAGAGTGTGAAATGTCTCCAATGCCAACCCAAGCTATGAATAGCATTATTAAATATTAATGGCTCACATTTCATGAGGGGTTGTGAAGCAGATGTGAGGCTGGTCCTAGAAGTAATTTAAGTGAGCAGGAACATTTCCTGTCATTTTTATCAATGTCGGCCTATACAGGATATATTAAATTGAAAAATAAAACTGGGAGGGAGAAGCATAATTAATAATCAATTTTGCTTTCATGGCTATCAGCTAATATTTCCCCTCAGAGGATTTCAAGTTTCTCCTGAGTATTTTTCTTGGAGACAGATATGGCCCTCAAGTAACTTAGACCTTCCCTGGACTGTTCCAGAAGATCTCTCTGGAGCCTAGTTCTCCCCCCTCTGCCCCCCATTAACACAGTTCTTTCCTGTCAGAAAGTATATGCTGTTACAATAAAACAAATCCTAAATGATCACTGTTTTAGACTCTAAGACTAAGGGGCTCTGCAAATATTATGGTATGGTCTCCCCTGCTGAAAAGCTTGAAGAAAGAAAATCCCTTGATACTTCAGTCTTCATGAAGGGATTATTTGAATGTATGTGGGGAGATGGGAGCAGAGTCAGGGCATGTTGCTTAAACTTATTTCACTGTGACTCACTGTGAAATGAAGTATCTTAATGTGATTTAACATTATAAAACATTTGGTTACATACAAATCACAGTGACTAAAATAGTTACAGGTCAGGTGCAACATAATGGATCTATTCATGAAATTTTTGCAAAGGGCCCCTTCCTCACAAATATGACATTATTTACATGGTAAAACTGAGGTCACACATTAAGTGTGTAAATATGTGTCGTTTAAGATTTATGAAACTGCTTTTGCCCACACTTAAATGTTCTTGTCTCAGTTTCATTCCCAGTGGACTCCATTTCCCCAGGGTGGTAAAAAGGAACATTTTGAGCTCTAAACCATAAAATAATACTAATAAATCAAGAGGAAGTAAAACAAGATGATTTTTTAAATCATTGCTCACTTGCCTTTAGCATAAAAATGATAGCCGTGTTTAACTGGAGTTTTATATCATCCTCATCTGCAGTTAGGGTTCCTTCCCATCTAAAGTACAAGAATTTTCTGACTGTTCTCACAGCAGGAGCATGACAGGATCCTTACCTTTTAAAATAAATGTAAAAAAAACCCCACAGTGAGACAATCCAAATATATTCGTTTCTTATTCATGTATGCTGCATTTCTTTACTTATATCTATACCCTGTTCTTCAGTTGTGGCCAATGTTAGATAGAGATTGACTGGATCAGCTGGTGGTGTAATTTCCCCTGAACATGAATATCCCCTCCCTTCTGCTCCCCAGCTACTAAAATATTAATCATGGAAAACCTAAGTAAAATGAGGTATATATTTGAATAATCTGAAATTTATACATGATTGGTATCCTATTAATGAGTTATCTTGCCACAAATCCAGCTTGTTGTTGTTGCTGTTGCTACTGTTTGTCTTTAAGTCATTTCCAACTTACGGTGACCCTAAGGTGAAGCTATCATGGTTTTTTCTTGGCAAGATGTGTTGAGAAAGGGTTTACCATTGACATCCTCTAAGGCTGAGAAAACTTACCCAAGGTTACCGAGTCGGTTTACTGTACATTGCTGAGCCAGGTTTTGAACCCTAGTCTCCAGAGTCCTAGTCCAACACCCAAACCACTATGTCACATTGTGGTGTATACCATGACAATTTTACTCCCTCTGGGGGTTGTTGTGGAGGTTGAAATTATGTTCTGATGCACTGAAATGGCACCCTCCTTGAAAGGTCCCAGAGGATGCCTGTTGTAGTGCATCCAGCTAATAGAAAATAGCCAGATGCATCTCTCTTGCTCTTCCCTCCTATCAAAATGGAAATGACCATGTTGGGAGAGACTGTCAGATTGAAAATGTGGGTTTGTGTGGTTGCACCAAGAGAATTCTCACAACTAACATCAGAGATGTCTTCTGATGTAAGATCTTGCCCCATAATTGGCACAGGGGGCAAAGGAGGAGACAATCTAAGCATTACTGGACCTATTAGTTACTTGAGGTAAAAGAACTTTCATCTAAAAACTATCACTAGTGTGTGTTTATGTGAGGCATAGTAGAGGAGGGACATTTTTTCCTCTGATTCCACTTATGGAAGCAATTTCATCACCAGAATTATCTTGTTGTATTTAGATCTGTTTATTTAGTATAAGAATGTTCATGTGAAATATATTACTAAAGTTTTTTCGGAAATACAGCAAAGCTCATTCCTATTCCCAGAAATGTTGCCCAATTTAGGGACTCCTTTTTGGAAAGTGGTGGGATGTGCTGGCTTAGTGGTTAAGATGCAAATTCTGATGGTTGGAAGATCAGAAGGTTGGCAATTTAAGGCCTGGGTGCTGCATGATGGGGTGAGCTCTTGTCACTAGCCCCAGCTTCTGCCAACCTAGCAGTTCGAAAGCATGCAAATGCAAGGAGATAAATAAAGAGTATTAATCGTCTATTTAAAAAGCACAACAGTTTTTTGCTGTTGTACTAACATATGAAAGGTTGAATGCCAGGGTAGTGCTGGTAGCCAATATAAATCCCAGATGCTGCTCTGAAGTTCTGAAGATGCTTCAAGTGTGGAGAGAAAATAAAATTATTTCCCATATGTCCAACAGTGAATTCTATTCCACCTCCATTCCTAGTTTTGTGAAATATGCCATGCATGAGCCCGAGCCAGAATTTCCATCTGATAGAAACTACAATTCTTCATTCATTCTTTGCCTTGGTTAGCTTCTGATCAATAGGTCTGGTTGCTAAGGTATAACTGAGAGAATTATTTACATGATGATGATGATGATGATGATGATGATGATGCCAACAACAACTTCAACAGAACCAGGATCCAGTTGAAGTAGGGTTTTGCTTGTTTCCAAGATTATGTCTGGAGTTATTCTAATTGACCACTTACCTATAAGGTCTGCTTATTTTTCCTTTGGCAGGAATATGTTATAGAAGGTGTGACAAGCATGACAACAAATGGCAACATTCTTGAGCTTAGCACAAATGGATAAACCTATTCTGAAATCTGTACAAATGAAGACTGAGTTCCTCTCAGCAGTTGGCTTTTTTCCAGGTTCTCATATCCCCCCTTTGAATCCAGTGGCTACATGTATAGCAGCGACCACAGCAAAAACATCCAAAGCAAACCGGGTGATAACATGAAACATTTGTGCAAAACAGGAATGTGCTCAATATGGGGTAAATCAAGGAGCAGTGGTTGAGGACTATGTATGTGCTGCAATGCTTGCTTGCAGAAGTATGATCTGTCTCCCCCTTGGTGGTGCTTTATGGATGGGAGAAAAACTGCATAGAGGCAGAGGGGAAGAGAAACAGTCAAATCCAGAGCAACACAGAGACCACAGGCCATATGCAGTCCCACTTTTGTGGCTCGCTGAGCATTCCTGCCTCTCCCAGTTTTTACTGTATGTTCTTCTTGAAAATGACAGTTATTCTCTAAAACAAAGCACAAAGCTTTGCTTCATCAAAAGGGTGGCTTTTTTCTGGGTTTTTTTTTTTTGGTTGTTTAAACTAGAAACTGGGAGAAAAAAATCCAACCAGTAGTAGTCTGAGGTATGGGGTGTGTAAATTGGCCCCCAGATTTGCCTACATCTGGTTGCATCTGAACTTTAATGTAACATGGGCATGTTATACCCTATATAATATACAATCCAACTTTAGAGACAATCCCAATTAGTCCTCTCCCTTCCCTCTTTTTTTTAGCTTTTTTAAAAATGTCCCAGTGTTCCTCTCTTCCTTTCACTTTCTCCCTTTTTCTTCAGGTTACTTCCACTGAAGCAAACTGAGTTCAAAACTACAAAAGTAGTTTGCACTCAATAAACTAAGCAGAAGGGAAAGGAGAGGAAGAGACATAATCTTGCCCTTCCCAGTAAGCTCAGGCAAAAGTAAACTGCTTCACCCTTCCTAGTTTATGCATTCTTCTTTTTTAATAGCTTTTGCACCTTGAGCTCACTCTGATATTGCTTACTCATGTGTCTCATTTTTCATTTGTAAAATGTTGGAGGCTTTGATATAAAACATTCAGTTGCCTCTTTCCTCACATTCTCTGTCTGGTGATGCAAGAATTGTGCAACCTGTATAGAATTCCCTTAAAATTTAATGGCCAGAGCACTCCAGTGCCAATATATCTGTAGTTCTCCTGCACTGAGAACATGTAGGCTCTTCAATAAGAGAAAAAAAGAAGGAGGACAAAGGACTTTTTCCTGATCCTGGCAGGTACAGGTCTACCTGTGGGGAAAATGCATTGTGCCCAATATATTCATTCAGTATTATCCAGAGCTTTATATATTCAGGTCAGCTCCTGATCATCACATTAGCATTTCCACTTCTATAATCTAGAGAAAACTTCTTTCATCAGTGCCCCACTGGTTAGAAGTAAACACATAATGGGGGCTTCTCATTATTCCTATCCTACTTCCTTAAAACCACCTGTTTTCTTATGTTGGGCATTGATCCTATCATACTTTGGCTCAAGCAAACACACAACTATTGCTCAGGTCATGCTGTAATCCTGCCCGTTCATCTTTGCCTATTGTATTCACTTCTTCCCTGCATGGACAAGATTCAACCCCAAATCACCCGAGTGAATTTCAACAGGGTGGATTATCCTGTCACAGATACACTACTGGAATGGCAATTGACACCACACATTATTTGTGACCTTTGGTGAGTGCAGTGAAGTTTCACTGTTGGGTGTAAGCCTGGGTCACTTTGACCCATGTGAAGATGCAGGTCATGCCAGCATATATTTATTCACTTTGCTCATTCAGTCTCTTTTCAATCTGCTGTAGAAAGTAATGATGATTTTACAGGGCTGCTGCTTTTCCATCTCCTCCTCTTCTATTACCATCACCACCATATCTATTGGATGATCTTGTTACTTGCTCAGATACAATTTAATGTGCTGATTTTACTGTAAGATTAAAATCTATATTTTAATTGATGGAGTTGGATTTAATAAATTGGAAAGTGCAAGATCAAAAAGCTGTTTAATGTTTTAACATCCAAAATTCGAGTAAGTGAGTGAATAGTAGGTCAAAAGATAATATTATGTTGGAGAGTCCTCAAGACCTTCCTTTACAAATATAACAAATAGATAAAGGTCTCTTGGTAAATGCCCATTGCCCATCAAATGTCTTCAGACCATGCCGTCATTTTACGAATTCCTCAAGTATAAGCCCTTCAGTTACAAGCTAGTCTATACTCTGAATCTTCTTGTCAGTCTTAACTAAATTAAAACTGTTTAATCAATGGAATTCCTATAAATGTTAATATCCTAAACTGATTCAGTAGTAGATCTGCTTTAGCTAGGCCTAGATAGATAAATAATGCCTATACATAAGTACAGATATATGCATAGGGATGAACAGGAAGATCTATACTTAGGGTAAGGATCATGTGGCCCTCCAGATGTTAACTCGTAGCATTCAACACCACTGCCTATGCTTCCTAGGCCTATGGGAATTGAACCCCAGCAACATTTGGAGGGATCTATGATTTTCTTTTCCAATCTACATCTAAAGTGGATATATGCAAATCTTAGAGTTTCTTAAATATGTGTGTGAATACATCTTATAATTGGGACTATGTGTGAGATCAAAGTCTGAATCTGTTTTTGTCACCTGACTAATGAACATACCTCCTAAAAATGAAGCTTCAATTTATGCTTCCTTTCTCTACAATCATCAAATATGAATAATTTTTGATTGGTAAATATCACCAGCTCAACCTCTGGTTTTCACTGTATTGGCAGTGTGCTTGAAAAATACAGAATTCCTGTCATGGTTTGCATAGTATATGCAATAAAATTAATATTTTTACATCTCTGTGCAAACCCCCTAAATCCAAAAGATATATAATTGGGATGATAATACAACTTGATCCCCCCCTCCCCGAAGTATATTGCAGCTAAAACTGTACTTGAACACAAGAGTGCAATTCTTACTGGCCAAGAAGGCGAGTGGCTAGCTGAAGCTGTGTTGAATCAAAGCTTCTCCCAGACTAGGAATGTTCAAATGACTTAGAACTACCCTGGTAGCTTGGCCTATGTTCTCACACAGTGGCTGTATCACTAAACTGGGGGAGGTTTGGATTTGGCAAAATTCAACTCCCCTCCTCTCCATCCCTTTATTGACTCCTCTCCTGGCTGATCTGAGCAGCAACATAGCAGCATTTAGTGTGATGATGTGAATCATCTCACTCATGCATTCTGGGTTTGTTCACATTGTGAACCACATCAATGTGCATTACTGCAAATTCAGTTACTAACACATGCAAGCTTCAAATTAACATGGAGTTGATGATACTAATGAATTTGGAACATTTCAGGGCAGGTAGCATCTTATTCTGGGTCTATTTGCATTTGTTAGTCACACTACGAGCGATGTGAATCTTTTAAAAAAATTCAGGGAAATCCCCAATATCAATTATCCCAGATTAAGTGGGGTTTATTGAGGTCCCCTCCTCAATTCAACTTAATTGGGTGCATTTGGGATGTGTGTGAACAACAAAGATTCAACCTGGATTCATCCTGGAATACTTTTACAGTGTAAATAACTTCTTAGTTGGGATTTTAGATATGAGATCTGGGATCCTTTCACACTATGCAATGATAGCAGTATGATTC
The DNA here is from genome assembly GCA_020142125.1 of Phrynosoma platyrhinos. Classification (NCBI taxonomy): domain Eukaryota; kingdom Metazoa; phylum Chordata; class Lepidosauria; order Squamata; family Phrynosomatidae; genus Phrynosoma; species Phrynosoma platyrhinos. Next base: position 220,813,608 of record CM034701.1, on the reverse strand, counting down.
CACTCTAACTGCCAGAGTTCCATCCTGTGGATCCCCAGGGCTTGTAGTCTGGTGAAGGGCTAGAACTCCCTGGATAAGAATTCCAAATGTCTCATACTTTGGCCATATCATAGGAAGGCAGAAAAGACAATAATGCTAGGAAAGGTAGAGGGCAAATAAAAAGAGCAAGGCTGCACACTAGATAGATGGATTTAATCAGAGAGGTCATGAGCATGAATTTGAAGGACCTGAGCAGATCAGGGGAAAACAAGGGGGCACAGAGATGCCTCATCAACAGGATCACCATAAGTTTGGTTTGACTCAAGGGCAGTTAACAACAAACATTGCTAATCAAAAGATTCCACAAAATGGAGCCATGGCATTCACAGCATTTTGAGGCCACTAGGAAAGAACTCCAGCTTGCATTTTCTTGTGAGTGTCTAATTAATTCACTAGATTACACAGTGCATTGTAGAACCAAACAACCACTGCTTTACCATCTTTAGCTCAACAGCTATCTGGAAAATGGACAATTAGTGGCATACTGTCAGTGCTTTGTGCTGGGGCAAATGCTCATCTATGTTTCTAGAGGTTTTATTTATTTATTTATTTATTTATTTAAAAACTTCAAATATAAAATTGTACAGAAAACTATGCCAGAATGATTTCAAATTCTATAGTTTCTGTCTTAAAATATGCCAAGCAGTTTGAGAAGTAGCTGTATAGAAAATTAAACTAGGATATACATCTCTGACAAGAATTTTTAGATCAGGGAAGGGAGATACATGACCCTCCAGATGTTGTCAAATTACAGTCCAATATGTTATCTAGGGCTGATGGGAATTACAGATGGTCCTGCTTTCCCCACCTCTGACCTAGAATGATTCCAGTGAAAAATTCAGTGGTTTCCACTCCCCCTTTAGTAATTAGAAAATACTAAGCAGCTTTTTCTTTATTCCTCAACACATTTTCTGGGCTAAAGGACGGGGGGAAGAAGTCATGGAGAAAAAAAAGAGAGGGTTGCAAGTGGAAGCCAATGATATCTGAAACCCCCATAAAATGCAATGAAGTGTGATAAAAGATTCACCTGAAAACACTCTTTGTAGTAGGTAGTACTGAGCAAAATGAAAGAGGAACAGAAATAACCAACCAGGACAGATAGAAAAAAAGTGCAGCTCTCTGGTTTAAATAGGTTATTTTAGGAGTATGGACAAGTGTTTAGCCCTGTGAAGGCTATGTTGTGAATCAGTAAAGGTGATGAATACCAGAGCAAACCTCACTTCACAGGGTCAGATTCTCAGCTGGTGTAAAGCAACATATCTTCTGTTTTGACAGCTGTGACGTCTTGTTTTTACTGTGAAAAAAAGAGGCAGTTAAAACAATTCACCTGCTGTTAAAGGTCATAGACAACTGGTCTGGATCATCTAAAACAGGAAAAAGAACATGAAGACTTTGGCATGGATAAAGTAAGAAGCACCACTGTTTCCTTTGAAATACAAAATATACCAGGAATAATTAACACTGGAGGTTTTTTTGTTTTGTCATTCTGGAGTGGCAAACACAGATTCAAGCTGATTTCACTGAAAACTTACTTTGTTGGCAGATTGTGTCTGGAAAAACTACAAAGGAGATCATAGGAACCTTCTAGGTTTATTAGATTCCTTAAATGTTTCACCCTGTTGGTATCCGAGGCATTTTGAAACTCTTGGAACCCATTTGGATCCAGCTTACCAAAGTTCCAAACAGGCAAGCAAAACAAAGTATAAACATCATGCAAACATTGTTTGTGTGTGTGGTTCTTTTTTTTTTTTAAATATTAAAGTATTAAAAAACAACACACAACACTTCCATCATACATTCCTCAACACCGATCATGACATAGACGTTGACATTGACAATAAAACATTTAAAAAGAATACAGACAACGTGACATCTACCACATATCTGATCTCACCATCCATTTAGATCCATACAAGAGAGTTACATCCTGAACTCAAACTGAGTCATAAGCTCTGACTCCTATTTAGCCATACTCCACTTATTTTTCCAATTAAAGGTCTTATCTATACTTTATACAATCCTTCAAGAAAAAACAAACAAACCCATAAACTGATACATTCCAATATCTTTTCACAAATTTCCTGTTTTCTAATTTATCTCATTCTACCCATTTACCTCTTTAATCTAATATTACCAAATTATGGTTCATTTTCTTCATCTCTAATCTTTTTCTTGTTTAAGTATTCATATACTGGCTTCCAGATCCCAGTACATTTTCCCCAATCTTGACCTCTCATAAGACTAGTAAGCTTATCTGCTTGAATCGGATCAGTCAGTTTAAACATCCATTCGTCCACCAAGGGAGATTCAGTAGCTTTCCATTTACTAGCATATATTATCCTAGCACTAGTAGTAATATAAAATAGAAGCTTTCCATATTTATGTTCAGTTTCATCATTATCGCAGATACTTAACAAATAAAATTTAGGGTCCATTGTTATTTGGATTTGTAAAATTTCTGTAACAACCTGTGAATGTTTCTCCATTCTTTTTTGCCCATTTACGGTTCCACCAAATGTGACAGAATGTGCCTTCCTCTTGCTTACATTTCCAACATTTGTTTGAAAGCCCTTTATATATTTTGGCTAATTTGGAAGGAGTCAAGTACTGCATTTTAAAGAAGTTCTCCCTCAGCTCATAACATGCAGTATATTTTAGTCTGCTATTCCACATTTTTTCCCACTGGTCCAACCAAATATTTTGTTTTAAATCTTGGGACCATTTGATCATTTGCTCTTTGACAACCTCTTCCTCCATTTCTAGTTCAATTAAGTCTTTATAAAAGAGCACAATTTTATGTGGATTATCTGACCTCAGGCACTCTTCAAATTTGGTATTCCCCGCTCTTATTTCTTTCAGTTTGACATCCACTAGAAATCTCTCTTTAAGGTGCCTGTACAGCAAGCATCCACATGAATAAGTTTCTTCCAATAGTTTCCCCAACTTTTTAACCTGAAGAGGTCTACTTGCTGAGCCTCTCATTGTTAAGTCTGCATAAGTAGCCCATCTTTCTTGTGCTATTAGTTCTCTTCTGTGGAAAGCTTCATGAATTGAGGCCCACTCTGGAAATCTTGGACATAATCTGGTTCTATATTTTAACCATTCATTTCTTGACGAAATGATTCAGGAAATTCTTTTGCACCTTGTGTTTATCATATAATAGATAGCCATGCCATCCAAACCTTTGATCTACCCCTTCCAGACAAAAGTAATCTTTCATCCTTAAATAGAAACCAATGCATAAGCCATTCCATACAGCACACATCATAATAAATCTGCAAGTTAGGCAAGGCTAGACCTCCTCTTGAAGTCATATCTTGCATCAACTTAAATCTTACCCTCAGCCCCTTTCCACTCCAAATGAATTTGGAGAGCTCTTTGTGCCAAATCTTAAAGGGTTTATGATTTGTTATAATGGGGATATTCTGGAACAAAAACATAAATTTCGGCAGTACCTTCATTTTTGTCGCAGAAATTTTCCCCAACCATGAAAGATTCAATTTACTCCATACCTTAAGATACTTCTTTAACTCATTCATAACCTTCTCATAGTTATTCCTAAACAGATCTACATTTTTGTTGTTAATACAATACCTAAATACTTAGGTTTTTTTAAAAACAAATTTAATAACCTGACATTTCTTTTAGATTCTGTTTCTCCTCCTTGGTCTGATTCATCGTTAACACCGAGGTCTTTTTCTTATTAATCTTCAACCCTGAGACTTGGCGAAACTTCTTCAGCATATTTAGCAAATTCTTTAAACTTTCATCTGGGTCTGATAGGGTAATGAGCAAGTCATCTGCATAAGCCTTCAGCTTAAACTCATGATTTTTACAATTAATTCCCTTTATTCTTTTATCTTCTCTAATTTTATTATTAAGAACTTCCATAACCATCAAAAAACAAACAAGGGTGATAAGGGGGACCCTTGTCTAGTCCCATTTTGAATATTAATCTTTTTAGTTGTTTCTCCATTGATGAGTACCCACTCCTCTTGCTTAAAATAAATTGCTTTAATCCATTTAATAAAGTTAGAGCCTACCTCAACCTTGTCTAAAACTTGAAATAAAAATTAACTTTATCAAACGCTTTTTCGAAATTAATGAAAAACATAGTCAATTTGCTGCTTATTTTCCTTTCATGCAATTCTATGAAATCTAAGACAAATCTCATGTTGTCTTTAACCCATCTTTAAGGCAAAAAACCCACTTTGATCTTTATTAATCCAATCTATTAATATCTTTTTCAGCCTTTCTGCTAATATAGCCACAAAGATCTTATAATTGCAATTTAAGAAAGAAATTGGTCTATAGTTTTTAATGTCTTGGGTGTCTTTACCATCTTTAGGTATGAGTGAGATGTTAGTTTGAGTCCAAGTGAGAAAAAAGTTATCTTCTAATACTTCATTCATTACCTTGTTTAATGGATGCACTAATTTTTGTGCAAATTTTTTATAATATTCAGATGGAAAACCATCTGAGTCTGGAGTTTTTACTAGTTTTGCTCCCTTGATTGCATCCAATACCTCCTGGAGTGCGATTTTTCTATTCAACTGCTCTCTCTGTTTTTTATTAAAAGGTACTAACTTACACTTATCTAGATACTCATAAATAAGATCTTCTTGTATCTCATATCTCTTATACTAATAATCATAAAAATAATATACAATTTCTATCAATTTATCCTGATCTGTGAATTGTTGCTCCTTTTCTTTTAAACAGATTATCTGTTTTCTTGATTTCTCTTTTCTCAGCTGATAAGCCAACCACCTTCCCAGCTTATTTGCTCTCTCAAAATTCTTCTGTTTAATATAACTCAGTCTTTTCTGTAACTCCTCAGTTAGATATAAAGAAATTTGCTGTTGTAGTATTTTAATTTCTCTCATCAGGGCCTTTCTTTTTGGAGATTGTCTCAGTTTGTCTTTTTTTTTTCCAGCTTTGCTTGCAGTTCCTTTAATTTCTGAGTTCTTATTTCCTTAATTGTACAACATTTTTTCCCAAAAAGAACCCCCTCATCACTGCTTTTGCCACTTCCCAGACCATACTCATATTTGTACCTTTATGCATATTATCCTTAAAATAATTTCCTAAACAACTAATCGCTTCTTCACATACCTTATCTTTCATCAATAGTCCCTTATTTAATCTCCAGCTGAATTCCTTATGTCTTAATCTAAGAGATGTTCCTATCAAATTGTGGTCTGAGAACATTCTTGGGTTTATCCTTATATCCACCACTCTTGAAATTAATTGTGAAGACACCAAAATCATATCCAACCTAGGCCATGATTCATGTCTATCTGAAAAAAAATGTATCCTCTCTTCTCACCATATTTTTCTCTCTAGATATCTTTTAAACACAAACGATCTTTCAATTCAAAAAATTCTTTTGGTAATTTGCCTTGGTTAGTCCTTATTTTACCCCCTGAATATCTATCTAGCTGTGGGTCAATGACCCCATTCTAGTCATCCATTAATACGCATGCATCAAATAACAGATTATCCAATTTATTTAACAACGTTTCATAAAATTTTCCTTTGTTCTCTAATGGTCCATAAACTTCAAGCAGAAGTTCTCTCACTTTCCAAAATAATCTGAGCACTGACATAATGACCCTGATTGTCATTCAACACTTCCGAAGCATTATATTTTGTTTTAATATATAAAGCAATATCTTTTTTCCCTAGCAGCTGAAACTAATACATTTCCAAGCTTTGATTCTTAAGCAATCATATGCTGGCTTTCTTTATCCTAGTTTCCTGCAAACAGAGAATTTCAAACTCCTGCTTCTCCAGATAGTGAAACACTTTACCTCTTTTGGCACATCCATCTAAACCTTTTATATTCAAAGAGGCTATTTCTTAATAATATCAACAACTACACTTATTTGTAATGTCTGGCTCTTTTGACATACAATA
>CM034701.1:220793607-220806943 GCA_020142125.1 Phrynosoma platyrhinos | reverse complement strand
TATTCTAGAATAATAGGATGAGATGAAAATTTCTTTGTAGATCTATAAGTCTCTGCTCCTGATAACTGAAATAATTTCTGTTGTGAGTTCTATTCTGAATTAGTTAATATATCTTCACTCAAAAGGCTTTATTCAAAGATAAACAGTCTATTTCCTCTAGTTCCAATTCATTTAATGTAATATACCAAGCTTCCAGCGAAAAAGAACAAAAAAGCAAACTTTAAGTCTTGCCCACAGTAAAATCCATCAAAGCACAAAAGGAAGAAGGCAAAAATAAGGCAACAAAGCATAGCAATCTTATATCCTGTATCTTTATTTGACTTGACTCTTTCTCTTTCCCTTTCCCGTCCCTCTTTCCATGTAACTCTTCTTGTCTCCGCTTGTCTCCACTCCGTTTTCTCTCCGCTTTCTTCCCTCTCCTCTCCACTTGTTTCTTTAGCCAAATCTTATATCCACGCTTTCTCTCTTTGTCCTGTACTTAGATTTTCTTCCTCATCAACAGTCCTTATAATATTCCACTTCTCTCCCTCCAAATTTCCAATTATCCAATTATCCTTGAAAGGGCAATCAAAATCAGCTGTCTTTTCTATGCTTTTGCTGATTGCTGGCCCCGCACCTGAGCCCAGCGATCTCCCTCGCTCTTCGTTCTGGGTTCAGTGCTCAAAATTTAAAGGTCCTAATATTGAGGTGAGGTCTTCTCCAGGGTTCTTATCTTTCCCTCTCCGATCTTAGTAGAAGTATGGGCGACATTGACTCACCTCCTGGTGATAATAACAGTTGGGAGGCTCAGGCTATTTCGGGTCTCCTTTTATCTCCAGGCTTGCCACTGAGAGGTGCCTCGCTCAGCCTTGGAGCTTCGAAAGTGACCCCCCGTTTTTAGCCCTGCATCTTAAATCTCGTCACAGAGATGTAAGGGACAGGCAGCTTGTGTGCCCGTTCCTACAAGCACCACTGTTATCGAAGGAGCAGTCGGAGCTAATCCAAAACCGCTCCTTCTCCAGTCGCCGTCATACCGGAAGTCTTGACAGCACTTTTCATGCCCCCTGAGTTTTTTTTTTAAAATCCGCATTGTTGGTAGTGTGAATAACCAATGCAATAGGCTCAGGATAAAACTGCATGCCTTGAATGTGTTCTGAATGCCTTCGCGTCATCAACTCCATTATTATTCAAATGCTTGCACGTGTGAGCAACCAAACTTGCAGAGATGCAAAAGCAAAAGCAGCTTCATTTATATACTGCTTCATATCACACATGGGATGTCTAAGCGGTTTACAACTGTGAGCTGATTGCCCCCCAACAATTCTGGGTACTCATTTTACCGACCTCGGAAGGATGCAGGCCTGAGTCGAGCCTCAGCCCTGGCTGGTATTGAACTCGCAACCTTGTGGTCTATGAGTGAGTGGCTGCAGTACAGGCATTTAACCACTGTGCCACCAGGGCTGCTTCAATACGTGCATCAATGCGATTCCATAGTGTGAATAACAAACCTGGAATATGTGAATGAGATGGCTTGCATTGTTGCACCAAAAAGCCTAATGTATGAATGACCCCCCTGTCTCCAGTATAAAACACTGATAGAGGTCCAACTGTTAGACCCTGCCCTAAACATTAAAATTTCTAAAATGAAACAGGAAAAACAGTACCTATTAGTTATGCCTATTTCATGCCAGAGGAAATGTATGAGAGATGGATTCTTCATCTCCCTACACCTATAAGGCATTTTATATGAAACCACTTACCATCTCTCTGCAGGAAAAGAAAAGACAAACCTTGTTCCTTACTGGTTGTGATCAAATTTCAGATGATAATTTTGTTTATTTAATAAGATCATAGAATGAAGTCAGGCATGAGTCAGGAAAAGGTCACAGCATCAACCAACCTCAAGGAGGACAATATTAAAGAGCAAAATAGTAAATATTTTCAATGGCACTTAATACATACAGAGCTATATACAATGAACAAAGTATATGAGAAAGCTTTCAACAATGAAATAGAAATATTTACAAATCAAAAAAGAAAATTCTTGCTAGCTGGACTTAAAATTGACTCCAGTCAAAGTTAAGAGGATATCATGCTTCACTGTGTCTCCCACCAGTAATTACTACTACTAATTCCTGCAACCGGAGCACATTTTCTCTTAACAGGAACTTTCAATTCTACTTGCAATATATAGCTAGGAGCTTCCTTCTTATGTTTTATGGCTCCTATGAATACTACACTCAGATCCAATTCCTCCAACTCATTTCCAGGATGGTGATTTGCATCTATAACCATCCCCACAATGCATCTAGTTTATGGGGTCTGCTGCTTTACTGCCAGCTTTGATATATCCAGCAGTGGACATTTTAAAATACACCAAAATAGGGGTACACACACACAGACATACTAGCTTTGTAGCTGGAAATGTAACCTTACTAGACCTGACTGTGCAAAAGAAATACATCTCCTTAGTCTAAATCCCAGGATTGTCACAATGCATTCCACGAAGCACTATTTTCTTGCAATCTTATTGTCCCCAGGACATATGCAGAAGCAAAGTATAATAGGTTGCCAACATCTTTCCTATTTCCTGGGATTTAGGATGGTGGGACCCACTGCCCACTCTTATTTGCCAAGATTCATGCTGGATTAGATTACATGGTAAATAAATGAATATTCCCAATGAGTAACCTATTTTCCCTCTCATGTAGGATATCCTCAGAGTCAGATGAGATCCCTTTCTCATGTTAACAGTAGGCCATGACTGACAAAATATTAACTATCAGCTATTCCAAGGATCTTTAATACATGGCATTTCCAACATGGCTGATGTAGACTAACATGCCTGATATATACATTCAGTGTCAGGAGCCTATCTCCATGCAAGGAAAAGAGGTGAAGTAGTCTGGGCTACAGGGCCAGTGTGATGTAGCAGTTTGGATTATGAGTCTGGAATCAGGGTTCAATTCCTGCTCAAGCATAAAAACCCATTGGATGACCTTGGGTCACACTCTCTTAGAGGATGGAAATGACAAACCCCTGCTGAAGAAACTTGCAAAAAAACCCATATGATAGGGTTGCCATGAGTCAAAAATGACTTGGATAAACACAATAAAAAACAACAAGGCTGGGCTAACCCTTTTGGATGCAGGAGTGCCCAGCAAAAACATAGAAATTTAAGCATGTTGTAATTTCCTAATGGAGAGACATCCCAATAGAATTCAAGTCAAATCATTTTATCAGTAAGAAAGGTTAGGTTTATTTTGCAGGATAAGTTGTACATTAACATCACATTGTTGTTCCACACATTTGATGAAGATCTCAAAGGGATTTAAAATTGCAATGGGTTTTAGGAGCAAGAGGGAGCAAACAATTGAGATCTTCCATCCCAGGGTGGAGAAAGTAAAAGGGAGAAGTGCAGGGTGCAGGTTGCCAAGGAAACATGCTTTTGAAAAACTGCCTTCTGATCCTATAAAGGATAGCCTGAAATATTTGGAGTGGTGTTTATGACAGCATTCACTGTCCCTCTGTCTTAATACAAAGTCACAAAACAGGCAAGACTCAAATAAACTGTAGCCTTTCTTGTTCATTGCTACTTTCCCAGGAAAGCAAATGGAATAAATTAATTCCAAATTATCCAAGGCCTTAAAGCACATTTGTCTTAGGCAAAACAATTTTCTGAAGTTCAATATCAGTATCAGATTTACTGAGGTTTAAATATTTTAAACATATCTCACAAACATGAAGGGAGAAGTTCCCTAAAAATGGAGGACAGGAGTCTCTTTGGGAGGAGAGGGAATAGTAGGTTTTCTCCTTTATGTCCCCCCCTGCAGCTGTTTGTCTTTTTTGTTGTACAGCTAAATGACAGTGCCATGCTAGAGAAGTAGAACTGAGAAGCAGACGTTAAATGGTTTTCTTAATTCATTTTAATTAAATTTAGTAGTTTACTAAATACCTTGCTATTTCTTTAAAACAAAATGTGTGTGTGCAAGGAGATTGAAAAGGAACAGAGGTCTTTGTCCTCAATCTCAATAATTCCTCACGTTCCTTTCAGATGCTCCAGTGCTGATGTGGATGCTGCCTTTGCACAGCTTCATTAACAGCCCTTCCATAATGCTCAAAGACTGCCAGACAGGCCTAAAATTATAAACCCTTACTGCACAATTGTTAACTGGCCAAGCTTGGGAGATTATTGCACAAGCATAAAATCCCAGTTTACCTCTCCTGAATTCAAGTCTAATTTAGGCTGCAGCTGGGTCCTATCACATAGGTTTCCACCAAAAAACCCACTATCTGAGTACAGCCAGGCACCAAGACAGCTCACTTAGCTCACTTCGCAGCCATTTTTTAAAAGTTGGAAACTTCCGACTTTGAAAAATGGACACCAGAGTGAGTTAAGTGAGCCACATTGGAGCCTGGTTTACTAGGATGGTGGGTTTTTTTTTTTTTTTTTGGAAAAGCCATGTGATAGGACCTGACTCCAGCCTGAATTAGACTTGAATTTGGGAGAGATAAACTGGGATTTTATGCTTGTGCTCTAATCTTCTCAGTGTGATGACTGGTGGTAAAGACCTGCACAACTGGATCCACCAACTATGGTCACTGGTCCTTAAATTTAAAGCATGGCTATAGAAGGAACCCAGTACAAAATTGCTCCCTTTCCACTTCTGTCATGCACCACAGACACCTCAGCTCCAATCCAAATGATGTCTGTTTAACCAGTGACTCTTGTGGTTTGTTGCCGTTGTATGCCTTCAAGTCAATTCTGACATATGATGACCCTAACATGAGCCTATCGTGGGGTTTTCTTGGCATGATTTGTGTAGGGAGGTTTGCCATTACCTTTGTCTGAGGCTGAGAGCATATGACTTGCCCAGGGTCACCTAGTAGGTTTCACAGCCAGGCAGGGACTCAAACCCTGCTCTCCAGAGTCAAAACACTACACCATACTAGCTCTCAATAGTGACACTTCCATTATCCAAACATCATATGTCAGGGGTAGGCAACCTTTCCCCTTTAAGGGCCAAGGGACTTCAGCTCCCAGAAGCCTCAGCCATGTTGGTCAATAGTCCCATGTTGGCCAATAGCTTCTGGGATTCTGGGAGCTGAAGTCCCTCGGCCCTTAAAGGGGAAAGGTTGCCTACCCCTGTTGTATGTTCTACTTTCATCCTTTTGCATCAGTCAGACTCCAGTTCCAAATATGAGTCACACTGGTATTTCTTCAGGTTGGTTGGTTGTTGTTGTTAACTGCCATCAAATCAACGTTGACTTATGATGACCCTATGAGAGGCCTCAAAATGCATGCCCCGATGTTGCCCCCAAGCCGGCATCATGCTGTTTCTGCAGCTTCTACATGTGCCGTGAGGTAGAAATGCCTAAAAGCCTAAAATGTCTAAAAGCCACCATCATGGCTGCAAAGCTGGCTTTTTTCCACGCCCCAAACACCATATTGGGCTGGAAAAAACACCGTATTGGTGCCGCAATGTGTGGTTGCCATCCAGTGCTCAAAGGAGCAGCATAGAGCTGGACTTTGGGGGCAGTCTCTTTTGCCCCATTGTGTCTTAGTGAGGACTCAGACCCAGGAGATAATGCTGTGGGACTCCTTCTTTTCCCTTGGACAATAGAAAAGGCTTCCTGGTACTGATTTCAACTGAAGAGGTCAGGCTTTCCTATTAGTGATTTCTAGCCTATTGTGATTCTGTCTGAAATCACTATAGCCAGCAACTATTTTTGGATGAGAATAATTCAGCACCCCCCCTCTCATCTTCTGCTCAGAGGGGAAGAATATTACACAATCTCCTCTTCAGTTGAAATTCCCAGATGTTCTATTATTACTGCATGTCCAGGAGCTCTCCAACTATCTCCTGTCCAAATCTATAACCCTTCTTCTCCCACTATTGTTTAGAATAAACAAACCCAGAGTTTCAGGCTACTTTTTGTCACTGTGGGGAGCTGGCAAAAAGACATCTTAAGTATCTGTTTTATCCCTAACCTTATTTCAGCAAAAAACATTCAGGAGTAGCTGTATTGGCCATATAGCAATTCCAGTAACAACAAAAATCCACCAAAAAGTGACACCTTTATTGGGTGCCAACCAAAATGTGCACTATACATGTTGCAAGCTTTCGAAGCTTCACTAGCCTCATCATCAGACAAGGTGTTACAAACCAAACAGGGAAAAAAATTGAAGATGTTATTCATAGGCCTGCATTTTGATGTTTCTTTTCTTAGTTAAGATGGTATGGAGGGGCAAACCTTGCAGGCTGATACCCCCTCCTTCTATCCATGTGGTAAATGGGAGATTCTTAAAGTCCAGGACATTTATTTCAGCAGTTACAGAACAGATATGGTACCACTTTAATCAATATACCAATAAGAGTTGGATGCTGGGGTTTCTCCATTCTCAAAAAAAAATTGTAGTGTATCAATAACTTGAGGAATTGCCCTGAGAGATGAGCTGGACATGCATATTGGAGTTAAACAGCTACAACCATTTTAGTAGCATCATAAGACATAACTAGCTAAATGAAGGCAAAGAGGAGAGACCCCTAGCTGCAGGGCTGGTCCTGCATCCCTGCATATTGCAAAATCACATTTCTTTAGGCTATACCCAGGCATAATAACCTAATTCTGTCTGATTGTGGGAGCCTGGAGAGGGCAAGCTCAAGGAGTTCTCCCCTCAGTTGCCCAAATCTGCACATTGACCATCGAGGACTACACCAATATCTGCTGTTCCCATATCCTCTTCTTATTTTAGTATACTGGTCTTCTCTGATACAGTTGAATTCCTACTTGTTGTGACATAAAGAAACAGCAAGTCCTTAGCTTCAGTAGCACAGTAATAAATGAATGTATACACAATCAGCTTAGCCTGGCCAAATGCCAGGGTAAAATGTACCATAAAAAATGTACCACAAAAATAAATAAATAAATAAAAATCTCCATCAGGCAACCAACAAATACTTGGAAAGATCTTAGATGCAGCAGTGGGTGCATATCTAGGTGGCTGCTTAATGCTGGGTAGCAAAATAGGCTAGACAACATGGCACAGGCTGATTTGAGCAATTTTCAAATCTCATGAGCCCAAAAGTCTGATGCCAACAGACACCCATAAATCTTGCATTTTCTAACCCTTACCTAAGTGTGTTCTTTTTGAGCAGTATTAACCTTGCATGCATTCCCCACCATTGTTGTACTCATGGAAGCGACATCCTCCTGATTCTCTCCAGCAGCTGAGTAACTACACCATAGAACAGGAAATATTCTAGAAATCTGTCCAGTAAGGCCCTGGGATAGAGCAGAGAAGAAAGAACTGCAGCTGGTCTCTGTTTTTTGGTATTAAAAATATTCCTCTTACTGACTATAGCACGGGGCTTAAAGTAGGGCATTTGTACATACTGTTCTTTCCACTGAGTGCTCATCATATTGACAGGCATTGCTTCAACTGAACAATTTCATCAATGTGCTCAGGCCTGTTTGTAGGTGGCATCCTCAGGGCAGATTCCACTCTCATCCAAGACCAGGGCTTTATTCCATTATTGGTTTTAAAACATCTCCCAGGTGCACTCAAATTCCACTTTCCTGGCTGTTGTTTCCTTCCCCCTTCCTCCACCTCCTTGGTCTCCTCTCTTTCCCATGATTATTTCTTCTTCCTTTTCTTTTGTCTCCTCTGTTGTTTGTTTGCAGCAAAATGTATGAAATGTGAAGGCCAGATCCTTGATAGCATCTAGGACAAGGAGCAGCAGTTTTACAGGATTAGCTTCTGGGTTCCACCTGCCCTCACTGTAATATAGGTTTGAAGACACACAGCAGGGACAGTGGCCTCAGTGCCAAGTTTTCAGTGCAGCACTGACAGCTGCAGAATTGCACCTATTGATTGTGGTGTAAGGGAGAATGTTTCATCAACCTTTAATTGAGCCAATTTCTAAATGGAACAGGGTCAGAGCTGGCTAGACTGTGAGGAAAACAAGATAGCTTCTTTAATCTAAAATGAAGCAGGTTCATCATAAACAAACACAATTTTAATCCAGTGATAGAATTCATGAGATATAAAATATACTCATAGTTCTTACTGCCTAGATTCTCTGTGTGTGTTTAAGAAGTAGGAAGGAAGAGAGAGAGAGAGGAGCAAAAAAGCAACCATACGAGTAAAGAAAGTATGGCCATGTTTTATTCTCACCTTTGCATGCTGCCAACTAGTGATGCCAGACTGAAAACTAGAGAGGGATTTTTTAAAAAACAAAACACTAATGGCCTTTAATGGCTGTGTTGAAGAGGGAATTTCACAAGGTAGTGCTTGTTAACTGATTGTATGGCAAATAACTCCTAGTGAAATTCCCACTTCTGCACAACCATTAAAGGAGCCCCCTTTTTGATTGTCAATCTGGCAACCCTACTGCCATTCTTATCTGCTTGTTTTTCCAGATTGTATCACTAGAGGCTTCCATGAGACTCGGGTGGTGAACAAAATTTCTGTTATTGGTATTTACTGTCTTAAAATGATTTTACTGAATGCTACCAGAGATCTTTTGATATAGGGAGGGATGTAAAAATCAACCATCTGCTCCTGGTTTTAACCCAGACTTTAAAGGATCTGTCCAAGGTGTTAAAAGCTATTCCCAGAATAGATTCAGTAGCCATATATCTCTTTGAAACTTTGGACTTTAACCCAGAATGGAGTCATTGGATTCCATTTGTTGTTCTTGATGCATGAAACTACTGAACTTTTAAAAATAAAACATATATCTATTTTCTGAATGAGCCATGAAGAGTGGTAGACTAGGACATGCAACAAATTTGATGAATGACTCTTTCTTATAAGGAGAGTCAGGAAATCAGAATTGAAGAAATGGTTTATTTTATCCATTTGGGATGAAGAAGGTATAAAAGTGTTTCCTCTGAAATATTTCATACATTTTCATTACAGCATGGAAGTAACTGCTTACCAATAATTAGTTATTCACAATTAATACCATTTCAGATAACAAACATATAATTACATTGCACTCTGATTGTATCTGAGTGATTATTGTTGTTGTTGCTGTTAACTGTCCTCAAGTCGACCCCGACAAATGGCGACCATGTGGATGAGACATCTCTAAAAATCCCTGTCCTCCATGTCTCTGCATAGGTCCTGTAAATTCAGGCCCAGGATCTCCCTGATTTAGTCTAGCTACCTGGTATGTGGCCTTTCTCTTTATATTACCTTCAAATTTTCCTAGCATTATTGACTTCTAAGGAGTCATGCTTTCTCATGATGTGGCCAAAATATGACAGCCTAAGTTAGATCATCTTGCCTTCTAGGAATATTTCTGGTTTTATCTGCTCAAGGACCCATTTGTCTGCCTTTTTGGCTGTCCACGATATCCTCAACACTCTTCTCCAGCACATCTCAAATGAGTTGATTTTCTTCTTATTATTTTTGTTACTGTCAAGCTCTCCATAGATACAGGGTGATGGTGAAAACAATGGCTTGGATGATTCTAACTTTCATGCTCAGTTGTATATTTTAGTGTTTAGGATCTTATCTAGTTTTTCCATCACTGCCTTTCCCAACCTAGTCTTTTGGTCTTTTGATTTCTTGACTACAGTCTCTATTCTGATGGATGTTTGATTCAAGGTACAGGAAATCTTTAACTATTTCTAGTTCTTCATTGTCTAGATTGAATTTATGTAGATCCTCCATGGCCATTATTTTTGTTTTCTTTGTGTTCAGCATTAGCTTGCCATTGCACTTTCTTTTTGATGCACTTTCTTATATGAGAGGGGGCTGGACTGGATTACCCTTGTGGTCTCTTCCAACTCTATAATTCTATAGTTCTTTGAGTAATTGTTCCAAGTCTATGATATTTTCTACTACTAGTATGATGTTATCCTCATATCTTAGATTGTTGATGTTCCTTTCTCCTATTTGAGTGATATCTCCACTCTTTTTGATGATGTGATATAACTGTAACCTTTCTTTTACTTAGATACAGGCAAGTGGGCTCACTAAATGGTGGATAAGGAATATCCCATGGTTCAAGAACTGGTGTGTACTGCTGCTTTTTGCTCTCTTATGGTGATGACAAAATCAACAAGGGGAAAGTGTGTTTTGTACCACAAGCAAGTGGCTTGCTCGTTGTGTTCAAAGTCTTAAAAGTACCTTATTTTACTTACTTTTGGGAAATAACAGAGCCAAATAATCACTTTCTATTATTCTGCTTCATTTTCACTGAAGCCAGTGGAGTTATGCTCCTTTATATCTGTGATAGACCTGCACTTACAAATGGCAGAAAAATGTGGGAACAACATCTGTTTAAAGGAGCAAAGGGTTAAGGTTAATGGCAAATACTTTGCTGCTTATATGCTAGTGTGGGATCCCTGGCTGTCAGGTAGGTCTCAGGAGGATCTGCTTTGGGAATGGTTGTGAACCCTATTATGTGTAGGCTGGCTAACTTGAAACCATTTCTAATCCCAGCAATTTTGCCTTGCTTACATTCCTTTCCTCTCTGAAAGTCTCCCTTCTTGGTAGATGGCAAAGTGCTCTAGCATCTGTGCCCATTTGTTTTAAACTGCATTCCCCAGGAGTTCATACTTGCCATGGAGACCTGCACTTTGTCTTTTAAGCAGATAAAAAGAGAGGTCAGTCAGATGTAATTCCCCTACTCCTCGTATAAACAATTTAACTGCTGCGGCAACATACTTGCTTGGAATTACTCCCTCAGATTCAATTCCCTTTTCCTGCTCCACTTGTAAAAATGGTTAGTGTCCTCTATAAACTGCAGCTCACCAAGGTCCAAAGCTTGCTGAGCAGTTGTAGAATAAATGTTAATCTAATACAGGTTACTGGGTCAAACACAATCACAGGCTTGTGGGGAAAGCTTAATACTGTTCTGCTTTTTCTAACGCAGTAAACCTGGATATTATATGATAGGTTAAACACCACTGAACCATGGCAAGAATTTTCTTGAAAGCAGGATTTAGTACTAAGAGAACTACACTGGAAGAGTGACTGAATCTTTTGACTTTGTTCTCAAAAATATTATTTCTAAGAAGTGCTGTGAAATTTGCCTGTTTGAAAATAAGTTAACTGGTCACAAATATTCCTCTAGCACTATTGGAAGGAGGAATGATGGGGAATCAGAATATGCACATTATATCACTTTATGCTGTCTGCTGAAAGGAACAATTTGTTTCCCTCACTTGCTACAATGAATTGCATCTGTCCTGCTTACCTTCAAGAGAAGTTGTATGAAGGTACTAGTGTATAAACACATTTCTTATGCATCAGGAATAAGAATCATGTAGACCTCCAGATGATGCTAGAGTGCAGTTCCCAGCAACCCTACTGAATATAGCCAATAGTGAGGCATGCTGGGAGTTGCAGTCCAATAACATCTGGGCTGCAAGATTCCCATCCATGTTTAACACAAAAATCTGACTCGATATTATTTGAAACAGTTATGAGAAAAATCTACCAGTTTCACTTTAACACACAATTGATTTTTTTTTTAAAAAATCTCAGATTTTTCCATCCTGAATGTATGGAAGGTCTGAAGAAATGTGAACATGTTGGTAAAGTCTTCAAAAACCAGACAGATACACTATTATCCCCTATCTGCACCAACTGCAAATTCAGCAGGGACAGCTATTTCCAGTATGGAATTGCATGGCACATTTTTGTCTTACAGAAGATGTGGAATTCAATATTAACTTATTGAATAAACATGGGCTCACATCTAGACTTTTAAGAGTTAATCATCCAGAGCCCTGGGCTTGGATGGGTGAATCTGTCAGTTTCAGTATCTCCCATATTCCATTTTTTTTTTTTAGTGTTTAGAAATCATGAATATGAAGAATATTGCAAAAATCAATTAAAATAATTAAAAAGTAACTTCAATGGAGTTTTCTATCATCTCTAGTGCCCACTTACTAATAGTATGTTTTCAGGATTTCAAACAGGGGGCTTTCTCATCTTAATTTGGAGATATCAGAAATTGAAACTGAGGCCTTATGTATGCAAAACCCACACCATGAATCTTATCGGATTACAAAAGTAAGCTGAGATAGAGAGGCAGAGAAGCAGCTTTCTGCTTAACTCTCCACATGCTCAGAAAACATTTATTTTCTCTTCCAGAGGGAGATGGTTGTAAAAGTGTGTTTTTTGTCATGCTGAGAAAATCTGTTTGACAAAAGGCATGCTTTTATGACCTTCTCCTTCTGAAAGGAGAATGGAAGTGCTACAAAATCATACAGAGAGGCAAACAGATAGCTGTTTTTCTGCCACTGCATGTTGACTTACTTTTGTAATATGATAAGGCTCCTTGCTGCTACATGGTGGTCTACAGAAAATATGTAAATATTTGGTAGATCTCTGCAGAGTGCACTGAAGTTGACAAGACTAGGACTTAAAAGACTGAAGACAAGGTCTTAAAAGAAAAATTTCCCCTTAGCCACACAGCTCACTGGGTGACTTTGGGCCAGTCATGATAACCTCTCAAATTGACCCTACTTCATGGGTTTCTGACCGAGAGAGAATATAATAATATTTTAAGTCATTGTCCTGAGCTCCTCAGAAGAGGACATGATACAAATGAGATTAATAATCCAACTTTGTCTTTGATTTAGGGCAGTGCTTTTAAACCATCTGATATTGGAGAGCAGCATTCCTCTTCCCATCTCAGCATGCTAGGAACTGGTATCATATTTGTGTCCATTGGCTACAACTTTTTCTATTTTTTTCCTGGAAACTCAACAGAAATCAGCAGCCCATGGCTCATGGGCCAGCAATAGACTATGGACCACCATTTTGAGTGGCACTATTAGGACACATAGTGATGACTGTAATGTGGAGGGATGGGGTGCATTCCCATCAGTGCTTTTAATTTTACTTAGACCATGAGATACACAAGGCAGAACCCAGTACCTCAAAGTTGACAGCTGTTGGAGCTCAGGTGGAACCTTGTGGAAGATGATGGTTTTCTTTTTTAAAAAACAACAACAACACAAAGTGTGTTGTTATACTCAGCAAGAGTAGCACTTTTTGGTACTTCAGCCAACCTGGAATAAGAATCCTGTGGTGCTCTTTATGGATTACACTATATGGGGTGGGGGTTTACAAGGTCAAAAGGGTCAAAATCAGGGATGGTTTGATCCTGAAGGCTCCAGAGTTGACTCAGTCTTCCATCCTTTCGTAGGTCAGTAAAATGGGGACCCAGCTTGTTGAAGACAAGTGGCTTACATGTTGTAAACCACTTAGAGATTGCTTAATTCACTATGAAGTAGTATAGAAATTTAAATGCGTGCTATTGTTATTGCTGTGGCATCCCAGTTATAGAATAATAATAATAATAAATAATAATTTTTTATTTATAGC
>CM034701.1:220743407-220759479 GCA_020142125.1 Phrynosoma platyrhinos | reverse complement strand
ATCAAAGAAGAAAGTGCTAAGGCAGGGTTAATGTTGAACATAAAGAAAGCCAAAACCGAGGACCTTCACAAGTTCAACTTACACAATGAAGAAATAGAAATAGTGAAATAATTCCCATACTTGGGATCAAACAATGATAGAAATGGGAACTGCAGTCAGGAAATCAGAAGAAGACTAAGAATATAAATAATAATAAATAATAAATAAAATTGTATTTATATCCCGCCTTTAGCCAAAGCTATCAAGGCGGCTTACAATTTTAAAATACAATCCTTTACAATATAAAGGACACATCACCCCCCCTTAAAATATATTAAATCCATAACAACATTAAAATTTAACTTAAAACAAATTACAAATCTAATACAATTAGACAGGGCACTCAGATTGTAAAGGAGTGATCTAATGGCAGGGGAGAGATTGTGGAAAATATCATTCTGGGAACGCCTGCCAGAAGAGATCCATCTTGATGTCTTTTTAAAAGCCATCTAAGTTGGTTATCTGATGGATCTCCTCCAGCAGGGCATTAAACATGGAATGGGGAGGGTGGCTATGAATGAACTAGAAAAGATTCTAAAATGCAAAGATATACAACTGAGCACAAAAGTTAAAATCATACAAACCATGTATGGATGTGAGAGCTGGACAGTTAAGAAAGATGACAGGAAGAAAATCAATGCATTTGAGATAATAATAATAATAATAATAATAATAATAATAAGTTTTATTTATAACTCGCCCCTCTGCTTTCCAGATGTGGTGCTGGAGAAGAGTGCTGAGGATCCCATGGACAGCCAAAAGGACAAACAAGTGGGTCCTAGAGCAGATCAAGCCAGAAACCTCCCTGGAAGCCAAGATGATCAAACTCAGGCTGTCATACTTTGGACACATCATGGACTCTTTTAAGAAACAATAATGCTGGGAAAGGTGGAGTGAAGTAGGAAGAGAGGAAGACCAAATGCTAGATGGATGAACTCTATTAAGGAGGTTACAGGTATGAAGTTTCAGGAATGAAGCAGAATGGAGGACAGAGGGTCTTGGAGATATCTCATCCACAGGGTTGCCACAAGTTGAGATTGACCCAAGGGCAGTTAACAAGAACAACAACAAGGTCCCCCACTGCTCTAATTGATATTCTAGCATTGCTATCAGACAGACACAAATGCTGATGGAAAATAGTGATGCAAATTTCTCTCTTGCTTCTTCCCTTATCTGAAGTGGGCTAGGAAATTTTCATTACTCTTCTTGCATCTCTGTGAAGAGCAAGATATTTTAACTTGGTCAACCCATACAGAGAAGCAAATCCTTTCTGACAAATTCCTGAAGAATGTGTTAAAAAAACATTCAGCTGTCTTTGACTCCCTAATTCTTCTTACAGTTAGCAGTGGGAACCATAAAACACCATTCATAGCTCTAACAAGGAATGATGGCCTGTGTTTATCTTTACAATGGAATTCCTTTTCCCCCTCCATTCCTGCAGCCCAATGGAGTAATTCAAATTGCCTTTTCTGAAACTAACATTATTAAAATGGGGAATATCAAGTTATCTAGATGACCCTACTGTAGCTTATGTATAATGTTAGGTGCATGTGAAATGTTTAATGAACAGCAACAAGCTTTCTTCACATCCCCAGTGGAAAGTCTTACTGAAACCAAGATCCACTACATCCACAGCATTCCTCCAATTTGCCAAACATCTAACACTATCAAAAAAGAGATATATGTTTTTAAACAACAACAACACATGCTCCAGTAATTACAGCATTGTTTTCTAACTACTTACAGATCAACAATTTAATTATCTCTATTAGAACCTTTTCCACCATTGACGTCAAACTAACTGGTTGGTGATTGCCTATGTCCCATTTCTCCCTCTTTGTGAAAATGGCAACAATGTTTGTCCTCCTTTAGTCTGTGTGACCTGTTCTGTAATTAATAATAAAAAATTACATTTTCAGATTGCTTTAGTATTCATGGATGCAGTTTATCTGGTGATCTCAACTAAAGAATAGCTAATGCACTCATTTTTACCAAGTTAAGCACTGTTTTCTTTTGGGAGAAAACAGGGACAAAGTAGATGCTCAGTAATTCCACCTCCATCACCCATTTGCATTTCTCCATCTTCTCCATGCAGTGAAACAATTGCTTTCATGTTCTTCCTCTTACTGTGAACATAGCTGAAGCTCCTCTTATATTATAAGAGAACTATGAAAACTTTCAATTTCTTTTGTCTACCCTATTAATCACTTCCTGTCTATATAAGATTCATAAAATGACAGAATTTTCTTTCCCTCTCCATTGCAGCCCTGCAGCAAGGATTCTGTAGAGTTGTCCATTCCTCTGGAACAGGTTTTATGGGGTGTTTGGGCAATAGAGGACTTTAGAATTGCTCCTCCCAGCTCCATTGAAAGAATTTCTTCTATGAGTGGAATCATCTGATGGAAAATGGCTATCACTTCTCTCTCCAATCTACATTTGATAAAAAAAAATCTAATATATAATTTACTATATTGAGTTGTTATTTCACACAGAGCCATCAGTGCACTGTCATCTATCCTAGAATTCAACCTTTTGTTTCCTTCTTTTTTCATCACTGGTTGCTCTGGGAAAGTTTTCTGCTCTCAAAAAGAAAGTCATTCTTTCTAAAACATAGCTCTATCATCAAATTATAGGAATAATGCATGGAACTACTGTAATGTTATTTAATACATATATCCTGCTCCAAAAAGAGCATGGGGAAAGATGGTGGTTGGTTCATCTTACTCATGCTGGGGTTCTAACATTTCGTGCTTTTTGAAAATGTATCCCTTATGCAAGATGGTCATTTTTATAACTTGCATGTCAAGAAACAGAACAAGAATCAGATCAACATAAAGTACCAAATTCTACCAAAAATTCCAGGTAACTCAAGAAACCTACAAATGGCTGATGTTGATGAGGATCTTTGCAGCTACCCATTGAGCAGGTGGATCCAAAGTATATGCTGTCAAGTGAAATAGGAGATGTAATGAAGCATTGCACTTAACCAAGTGAAAAAAAAAATCCAACTGTTTGGAGTATATTTCCTCCTGAGCTATGCATAGTTGTCACCCAGTGATGTGATAGGTCCATGATTTATTAACCTACTAAAAGCACTGTCACCGATTTGTTATAATAAACTTCGCTTAAAATATTAAAACATAAAACAGCAGCTTTAATGGAATGTCCTACAAATGCTTTCTAATTTTGTTAAGCTACACATCCCACAATGAAGGAGATAAGGAGAATAATCTTCTTGGGTTTGCTATGTTAAAAGTATTATCCTGATAGGGTTCTTGAATATGTATGCTTTGATGAAGGAAGCACCAAGAGAAAGTGCAGCCCAGACTTGAACACAAAATGCCCTTTAGAGCCTTCTGAAGATAAAATAAACAATTCAATGCTTTAAGTAGCTGTCAAACCACAGAGGCCCTCAGATATATGAATCATCTTTCTGGAGAAAGTAACGTGTCTTCTTAGGAATCTAGGTCTCTCTAGATCAATGATTCCCAAACTTTTGACCTCCAGATGTTTTGGACTTTATTTTTTAAAATTTCAGACTGTTGGCCACATTGGATCTGAAGTTCAAAACACCTAGAGAACTACCATTTAGGAATCACTACTCTAGATGTTTAACCACAAATCCCATCATTCTTGGTCAACACAGCTAATAGTGAGGGATGCTGGAAATTGCAGTCCAACAACATCTGGAAGGCCACACATTCCTTATTTTTGGTTTCCCTGATATACAATTCAGTCTTCAGTGCCAGTCAGATGCCTCTGGAAGCACACAGACAAGGCAAAATACAATATCTCCATACTGTTGCAGACACTTCCGGAGTGATTGGTGGGAAAGCACAATGAGGATGTGGGACTACACTCTTCATTTGGAAAGAACAGAACTTTTAAAAGTAGAAGTACATGGGTCTAAATCCATTGGTTAATTCCAGTTGGATTAACCCCCCTGAACTAATGGAAAATGGACAAGTCAAGACTTAAGGTAAGTTCTGTTGATTCAGTGGATCTACTGTAGTTGGTAGTAACAATTCAATTTAGGTCATTATTTGCTCTTCATGGAAAATGCAGGTCTTAAGTATACATTTGATTCAGGTGACATGAAGATAAAAGGCAAAGGAAATATTATTAGTATCTACATATTCATGCTATAAACAAAGTTTTCTTCTTTATTGTTATTTTCATGCTAAACCAGGTTAATCTAAAGATCTACACATGTAGCTGTCTGCCCTCCACTGCTATGCACCCGAAACATTCTGCAATAAATCACAGCAGGTCAAGTTACTGATATGGTACATTCATTCTACCACTGTCTGGAAGCATCCTTTGTGCTAATGATGAAACAAAAAGCATTGTGTTGTCAGCTGTTGCAAATTTCAAACAAAAACTTAGTTCAATGGCCAAGAAAGACCCATGAAAACTCTACCTTTGGCATAACAAGGAGCCCAGATTTTCTAAGGCTATCCTGCATTGATCACTTTGTATAATGGTCATGCCAGCTTTGCTCAGCAATGGCCTACTCCCCAGCCAGATACAACAACACTATGCTTGGTGCAACTGATTCCTATTTGTCACTAAATGAAACTCTACTGGGGAGGAAAAGGGGAGAGAAAGGATACATTTCAGAGAAAGGCAATGTCTATTTCATTTTCCTGCATTTATCAGGTTTTCCTTTCTATAGAGCTGTATAGTCTTTAAAATTTTCTGATATGTAACACACAGTTTTTCAAGTTCTTCAGTGAGAGTGTTTTGATTATTTATTTATTTTTAAAGCCATGCAGAGTCAGGCCTGTGGCATTATTAGAGCTACTTCATCTCATAGAAATGTTTCACTGCTAAGAGCTTATTTTAGAAACAGAGGGTAACTGCTACATGAAATGTAGCCAGATATCAAATGAGGGATTCCCATATGGTGCACTCACATTATTGCTTGGCTCGAGGAACAAATGCAAATTCTGATGATAAAAAGGGCCATGATGGGATATGGAACAGGAATAGGAATAAGAAATGCAATGGAAATATTGACTTCAAAATTTGACTTTCCTGCTGGGTAGGCACTGTGGACTCATACATTCTATAAGACAAGAATGATGTGGCAGCTGTCCCTGGCTTCCCATTTTCTTTTGGTGTGGTCAGGCTGTGATAATGGAGAAGCTGAAGCCTTGATGTATAAAAAGGAAATGTGTAAACAACACTAAAATTCATTTTGGTATTTAATTTTTAAGTGGATTTGTTGAGGCTCCTTTCTCTCCACCCTCTTTAATAAAACATCTGAAAGAATTGCCAGAACATTTCATGCAGACTGAATTTCATGGTTTTACATGCAAATGGTTGTACTAGAAGGGATTTATATATTATACTCCTGGGAGGACAAGGATTCTGAGTTTCTTGCACTTTTAGTTTTGAATGACCATTCCCTGATGGCAATGAAGATTTCCACCTCTTTTTCAGATAACCAAGCTCAGACTTCTTTTTGGTCTGTTTTCTTGAATACTAAGAAGAACGTCCTATCTGGGGCACTTTGGTTAACAAATTATATACACACATGTGTTTGTTCAATGGTGTTCTTCAATACTTGTTCTTATGGGTGGAAAATTCAGTACAATTTGCTTCTCCTTCCTCTTCTCCTCCTCCTCCTTATCTGCATTGCCTATGGCAGTGATGGCGAACGTTTTAAGGGTCAAGTCCCCAAACTAAAAGGCCTTCCAGCACTGAGTGTTACCCGCTGCCTGTGCTAGGATTTCTGCCCTCTGGGGGTAGGACTTCTACCCTCCGGGGGGTGCGATCTCTTCCCCCCCACCTCCCAGGCCTTCAGCTGCCTCTCCGGAGACAGCTGAAGGCCAGGGAGGGCAAAGGGGGGATGAGGAGGAACAGACGTGCACCTGTTCCTCCTCTTTCCCACCCTTCCATGCCTTTAACTGTCTCTAGAGAGGTAGCTGAAGTGAAGGGAGGGCAGGGGAAGAGGAGGAGCAGGCATGTGCCTGTTCCTCCTCTTCCTCCGCCCTCCCATTTCTCCGTGTACTCTCCAAAATGGCTTCATGTACCAGAGATGGCATGCATGCCATAGGTTCTCCAACATGGGTCTATGGCTTCTTATGCTCTGTTACTTAAACAACCTGGCTATGGCATCCTACAGAATTTTATCATGGCCATATAACTGCAGTGATGGGGGATCATATGGGTCACTACAGTCAGTAAGGCTAAATGGCAGAGGGCCATGAAAAAGCAGTTATCATAGGGGGAAAGAGGCACTTCCTGAAATAATGGAAATAATTATTGTAGTGAATGCTTTTTATTTGGAATCCACTAAGTAGGCTCATTTTAATCTGAATATAGAAATAGATACATTTGTCACTCTGCCAGTTTCTCCCTATCTTATTTCTTAGTGACCTGATGACACCTCACTAGTGACCCAACTGTGAACTATTTGGTCTGATTCTAATCGTGTTGTTGTTGTTGTTGTTTGGCTAGGGTATACTTTATGAAAGGGGTTTGGAAAACCTACAGTTGGTTAGCCTCAGTGCTGGACATTTTAATTTGGACTCCTTTGAAATTATTTGATGGATTCAAAGGAACAATGCTGAAATCTCTGGCCTCAGGAAGAGGCAATGTCCCCTACAGGTATTTGCAGGGAGCCCCAGGGCCTTGCTTTCACATGCCAAGTGCTGCTTTGTATTTCTGATAAATCACAAGAAAAGTAAACAAAGACATTGGAGGCCAGTGGTCATATTTTTGCAACAAACTAGAGTACAGTTCAGGAGTACATAACCATACATCCAGAACTGTTAACTGCACTTATTTTCCAGTATTGCTTTGTACCTTTATATAACCTTCCGCCCCATGGTAATGGTACATGGTAATGGTACATAGACCTGGCTTCCTTTTAAAAATCCATTTTCTGATCACCCAACTTTCTTTCCATGCTCAAAACAGATTACATATATGGTTATATTCTTTTGTTTACTTATGAAACTGTACATATCACCACTCCTAACTGCAAACCCAGGTGACAAACACCAAATAAATTGTAGCATACCCTCCTGTCCTGATTTGGTGAGGAAGTCTTCAATTAATCCCCTGTTGTCCCACTTTTTCATCTGTTTGTAAAAAGTCCTGGTTTCTCCCTCCCTCCACATTTCCCTTCTGTCTTCAGTTTACTTCAGTTACTCCAAACTGAATTCAAAGTGCAAAGGCAGCTTGCACTCATTTAATTCGACAGAGGAAAGAAGATAGGACAGGAAAAGCAAACTAATACAACCTCTCCTAGTTTGTTCATAATTTTCCTTGTTCATAGTTTCTGGCATCTTAATGTGTGATTAGCCACATATGCCCTGGTTGTTAGCTGTGAAATATTGGAGGATATGCCTTAGGGTCACCATATGTCAGAAATGACACAAAGGCAAATAACAACAACCACAAGAACAACAGAAAGGTAAAACAGGGCTACTATGAAGATTACTACATACATCTTTAAACCATAATTACAGTTGAAGGAAAGCGTCTTTGGTGATACTTATTGCATGACAACACCTCTGACCTGTAGCTGTGTGTGTCTGAAGTGTGGTTAGGGTGTCCCTTTTCATTGCTGGGAGAAATCCTTCAATAAGCTCACAATCACACAATTTCTTAGATGCTAAATGTCACTGCCACAGCAGTTGTGATATTGGCAGTGATATGGTATCAGTGTCTTCTCTCCTCCTCTACCCTTTCCCCCTCCCTATTCCCAACCAGGCTGGTTTTGTTTTATTTTATTTTATTTTATTTTATTTTATTTTATTTTATTTCCTATTTCTTTTTCTTTCTTTGTAATAAAACATAAATCACATTAGCAGAACTCTGGAATTTCATTAAAAATAATAAAATAAAATAAAATAACATTAACCCAAAACATGCTGATTAGGTCATAGGGCAGGGAGATGGGGTTAAGCAGGGAGTATGGAAGAGACTACAATGCAGAATCAGCCTCAGTCATGTGACTGACAAGATGTGTGATAATAACTGTTGCGAAACTGGCATGTTTCCATTTGTATTAACTCAGGACATTGCAGACCTGCCTAAAGGGCTGGCCTGGGGATGGAGTTGGGGTGGGGCAGACGCCAGCCACCCCAATGCCATCCTGATGCCGCATGCCAGTTTGCATGGTGCGTGGCATCAGGACATCCTTCCAGTGCAGCATGAAGACATGCTGCACAAAAAGGGCATGGAAGAGCCACAGCACCGGCTCTTAGGGCAGCCTTTTGCCACCCTAAAAGGAGCAGCATTTTGTCACTCTTTTAGGGGTGGCAAAAGGAAGGATCGGGGCTGTGGCATGGGGTCCACCTAACTTAAGTTGATTGTGATGAGAATAGGGATCGTGGGGTAATGTCCTAAGAAATGAGAGAAAGATTTCAGCATCCTCGGGGAATGCAGAAGTTTGAAAAAGTACAAACTATTTTTTTAAAAAAACACACAGACCCCCCTCCCCTCCACTACTAAGAAAAGTCCAATATGCACCATAAAGAAAAGCCCAATAACTTGTCACAAAATACAGAGCTGACTATTCAAAAAGAACAAAATACATTGTGTACAAAGAAAGAGATTAGCTATCCCTTCGTATATTAATTTAATGTGGGTGGTCAGTTATTTAGGGAGGATATGATATGGTAAATTCATGGTAAATTTGTTATTTGTTGTTATTGTTATTGAATCGATAATTTAATGTGAATAGGATATGGCTAGGATGAGATAGCAGTAAGGATGGTGGTTAAAAGATGAAATGTTTAAATACTTTTATATGTATAAGTCATTATGTCAATGCATTGATGTATAGTTTTATTGAATAAAGATTAAAAAAATTTAAAAAATAAAAATAAAAATGGAGCATGGGGGAAAGTTATGGAATGTCCTGCTTGAAGAGAAGAGCTAGATAAGAAACATGAACAGAAACACTCTATTCAGGAGGAACAGTGACAGTACAATCCTTATTGCAGATCTCATTGATAATATATAGCATTTAAGGCTATATATTTAGGAAACCTGAACCACTGAATGTGGCTCATTTTCTAGACAACAAAACACTGTTTCCCCCCTTTGTTCTGCTTAGCAGCATTTGGCAGAAGCATAACTGTAAATGTCTTGTGCTGAGAAGGAAATTGTCTCTTATTCTTCCTTCCCTAGCTTGACTAGCAAAAGGACGCACTGATTATATAAAATGTAATTGCATTGACAACTGTTGTTACCACAATTGATTATATTGACCAGCTTGCCTGTCTGTTTTCTCACTTTATTGTACTTTTGTTTGCTGTTTCTTCCCAGCCCACAACACCCAACCCATGCTTTTAGGTATAACATGATTTGATCCACTGGATCATCTGTATTGAATGCCTAGATTACTAGGATTGCTTGAATACATGTGCGAAAATATCTATTCGAGTTACAGGGCTTGCTTGGTCATATCTTGTTTGAGCAAACAAAATGTGTTTTCACTTCCTTACCAAAGTAGATTGATTTGTTTAAAGAGGTGCCAATGCATTCATAATATGGCATTACTTTTAATAATTAGCTTTAGGAATACTTTGGATTACAATTAATTCAATGTATACGATTACACATTAATTAATTCAATTAATTCAAATAATACAATGTGTGTAATTCTCTATTTAGCTTAGATGCAAGATCATGAAATCTAGCCATCCAGAACTCTCCCTACATACTAACAGGGTGCAGGGGTGAGCATCTCAGAGTTATTTTTATATCAAAATGGATTAATTGTGCGTGTGTGTGAGAGTGTAGGTTTCTTGGCCTGTCAACTTATGGTGACCCCATGATTTCATAGGGTTTTCTTAGGCAAGGAATACTTAGAGGTGACTTTGCTAATCCCTTCCCCTGAAATATAGGTTACAGCACTTAGTATTCATTGGCGATGTCTATCCAGGTACTGAGCAGGGATGACACTACTTAGCTTCAGGATCAAACAGGATCTGGTGCCTTTGAGGTGTTTGTAGCTAATTAAAATCTGAATGTAACCTGCAGTGGCATCTTTAAATAGTAGGTACGCAAACCCTATTCTTGAAACATGGCTGAGGGTGGTAAGGAAGATTTGTTTTTTTTCCACAGGGCTTCTAGACAATTCCTTCTGCATGGCTCAGAATACATCTTATTGGTTTAAAAAAAAAAAAAAGAATTAGTGCTATTTTTAGTTGGACAGTTTACATTAATAGTATTTTTGAGGGTTTTTTAAAAAAAATATTACAACATAGATATTTTCTGTTTTAACTTGTGTTGTAAGCTATTTTTGGTTCCATACAGGGACAAACATGGAATATAAATTAATTAAATAAATCAAAATAAATGAACCTATAAAACAATTTGGGGGGAAGGAGTGGAGGAGAGGAAACTCCTAATAATGTATATGTGGGGGGAGGAGAGTGAGAAGAGGCAAAAACTCAATGGGTTCTAGGGTGGCGGTCTTTGAGCTGGGCCTATTGACACCTAGATAGATGACAAATTCTAGTTCTTACTGATGTGTCTAAAACTGCATTTTGGTCCTAGGTGGTGGGATTCCATCATGAAGTAATAAATTAGGATAGAAAATGAGTGAGAGCAGTGTGCGCTACTCTAGCCTACTCTCTGGTATGGAATTAATTTTCCATTTGAGTTTCAATATGTAGTATTGAGCTTTGTGTTTTTGTTTTTGTTTATTTTTATGCCCCTGTATATAAGCAGATCACAAGCAGTTTATTTTTATGCCCCTGTATATAAGCACATCACAAGGCAGACTACAATCAATAAAACAATGTAGGTACTAGTGATGGTTGAGTGAGCACCTCCACATGTATATTCATGCCTAATCATTTAGATCTGCTGGTGGGGAAGCTCCTCTGTGTGAGCAGTACACCAAATAGAGATGTGAGAGAGTGCTTTCTTGGCTACAACACTCTCACCATGGAATGGTTTCTGCTTGGAGGCCTAATGGTGCCAATGTTGCCCTTGTTTTGATGCCACGGTAAAAACTGACTGTTCAGTTTAGGGCCTTGTGAGTCTGTGGGTTGGTTTTCTCTAGCAGTGTTGATGCATTCATTTATTTGAGTTGTTAAATTGTTTTAAAATGTACTGTTTTGATTGTATTTGATTGCTTTTAGGTCCAATAAAATATTTCGGCATCGGATGTTCCTTCCTATTCAAGGTTCCAGTAGCCACTGTGCCTTTTCCTTGAATACACCATTCCATCCCCCCAATTTTTGGTCCCCACCTGACAAAATTAAGCATCATGTGGCTACATGCTTAATCCTCATTGGGATGTTTTGAGCTTCCCTCCTTTATTTTTTTTTTAAAATACACTTCTGCAAAGCTATTCAAATCCAGTTATTTCTATATTATTGGAGGAGGCTAACTGAGGCTGCATTCGCACAGGAAAAATAATGTAGTTTGACACCATTTTAACTGCCATGACTCAATGCTATGGAAGCTGGGATTTGTAGTTTTGTAAGATATTTCACCTTTGTGTGAGAACTTTGGTGCCACAACAACCTACAAATCCCTGAATTCCATTGGATGGAGCCATGGCCGTCAAAGTAGTGTCAAACTGCATTAGTTCTGCAGTGCAGATGCAACCTGAATGAATGCAATCTGCACTTGTTAGGTCTACTCTTATATAAGCATTCCTTCAAGCTTGTTGTGATGTCTTGTTCTTTTATATGGATGGGGCTGTTTTGTGATCTACATACCTGTACTATCTGTTCTGATTTTCCTCAAGTCTGGCTTGTCTCCTCTATCATTAAAACCAATGCTCAGAATATCTATTCATAATTTTCCTTTATATCCTAGGGGCTCTAAATGTAAATTATAAAGGACTGTTGGGAAATAAATGGAGATTATATATAGTTTGAAAATACCCAGCTTTGATCCCCCCCTAAAAAATAATTGTTATATCTGAGCCAACGTGGTGTCCTGGTTAATGCGTGAGTCTCTGCTGAGCCACAGAAACTTGCTGGATGAACCTGGGCAAATAACACTCTCTCAGCCTCAGAGAAAGGGAATGGAAACTCCCCTCTGACCAAATCATGCCAGGAAAACCCAATAGTAGGGTTGTCATAAGTCAAAAACAGCTTAACAGCACATGACATCAACAACAAACCTGTAGCTGCAGTTTGTCTCTTGAGAAGTTCCACAATCTGACTACACTCAGGATGAGATTGAGAGGGGAAAGGGAAAGTACACAGTCCCAATGGCATAGCTATAGGAGGAAGAGGGGCAAATTGGGAGCATTGCCCCCGCCAACAGAAATTTCATCCAGTCCCTGAATTTCTAGCATTTCTGAGTGAGACTCAAAATCCATCCACATCTAGAACTCCTATAGGGTTGGATGGGTAAATGAATGTTTTAACTTATGTATTTTAAATTGCTGTAACCCGCCCCGATTGCTCCGCAGAGGGGCGGGCTATAAATAAAACTTCTTCTTCTTCTTCTTCTTCTTCTTCTTCTTCTTCTTATTATTATTATTATTATTATTACTATATTTGGTGTGTTCACAGCCCCTTGGTCACTGCCTTGTCTTGGGTGCCTAAACTGCATTTCTAAAAGTTTAACTGAAGTTTCAAGTTACTGATGAGCTAGAAACTAGGTGACTGAAAGAAGATTTCATGAAAGGGGTACATACTGGTGGGGCAATGACCTCATCCTAGCTATGTTACACATATTGGTCTCCTTGAATACAGATACCAGAGTTTTTCTAAGATAATATAATTCTTTAATTTCCAAAGTAACTAGCAAGTGTGACATTTGTGCAAAGCATAAAGAAGCAAAAATGTGGGGACCTGGACAAACATTTCCTTGAAGTGTTTGCTCTCTGCTTGAGCCCTGTCTTTTACAATCGCATGCTAATAATGGCAGGGCTCTAACCTAATGTCATTATATTTCCAAGCAATGATTGATTGTGCTATAGCATGTTTTTGAAACCTAATTACTGTCTCTGTTGTCTCTGAACTCATTAATCTTCTGGCCTGTAAATAAGTAAAATTGACAAAGTAACTGAATTTCTTTAATGATGGGCCCTAGTTATCTTAGTACCTGCTACTTTGGGTTAAGCTTTCAATTCCTAGGAAGTATCCCCTCCCTATCTTTATTGTAAACAGTTTTCTTTAGTTATAATAAATATCTCCATATATGTGATTGCTACTTATATTCCATCCTGCCCCTCCTATCTCTGCTATATTGAAAATGAATGTGTACACAACAGAATTCACTCCTACTATCATCTAGAGACATGCCTGCCAGGTTCAGCATGGGGCTTTACTGTAGGAAATTGTGTAGGAAAATTCAGAATAGTTATTTGCTTGTATATGCCTTCAAATTGCCCATTGACCTATGGCAACATCATTAATTTTACAGAGTTTTCTTAGGCAAGGAATACTCAGAGGTGTTTTTGCCAGTTCATTCCTGTGAAATCTAGCTTACAGCACCTGATATTTCTTGGTGGTCTCCCATTGAAGTACCAACCAGAGCTGTTCTTATTTAGCTTCCAAGATCAGGTGGGACTTGTTGTTGTTGCTGCTGCTGTTGTTGTGTGCCTTCAAGTCATTTCTGACTTATGACAACTCTAAGGTGAACCTATGAAGGGTTTTTCTGAGGTTGAGAGAGTGTGGCTTGCCCAAGGTCACCCAGTAGGTTTCCCTGGCTGAGCACAGATTCAAACTCTGGTTTCCAGAATCATAGTCTAATGCTTAAACCACTACACCATGCTGGCTCTCTATGGGATCAGGTACCTTTAGGGTATTTAGGTCTCAGAATAACTACACAACTCAAAAAAGTTCTAGTGTGTCTCTCAGAGCTGCTAAAAGATCATGGTACTTAACAGGGATAACACTTGAGATGCTAAAAAAAGATTAATAAGCCTGTGTGGTGTTGTGGTCTGAATGTTGAGCAAGTACTTTGTTTGACTATGGAAACCCACTGGTTTACCTTGGGCAGGTCACATTCTCCCAGCTGCAGAGGAAGACAATGAAAAACCTCTTTTGAATAAATCTTGCCAAGAAAATCCTAAGATAGAATTGCCATAAGTCAGAGTTGTCTTGAAGACACTTGACAACAGAAAAGAAAGTTTCATGGCCCAAAGGATATAATTTGCTTATAATAAGAGGATCGCTAATATTTAAAATAAAAACTTAAAGGAAAAAACCCACTTTATTCTGCCTTTGGATATACTTGAATATCTAAAACAACCACCAGTTAGATGTGAGTATCATATCAAAATGTTTATTTGTTAAGACATGCTCTGAGAGGAAAGCAGGATTGCACCTATCTAATGCCTTCATATGGCTACTAGAGCTGGAATCTGGTGCATTATGCTACATTTATTCATTTTCTTCAGGCTTGCCTGATGCTGGCAAGGAAAGGTAACCAAAACTGCTAGCTCCAAATAGCTAATTCCTCCAGTGCTCGAACTCCTTCATGGCTGCTGCACTTGCAGGCTTTTTCTATCTGCTGCCTCTGCCTCCACTAGCATATTATATATACTCAACTATAAGTCAACCTCATGTATAACTTGAGGGCAGATTTTGGGAGCAAAATTATGTGTTTTGATATGACCCGTGGATAAATCAAGGGTAAAACATAGGGGCATGTAGCAAAGTATGTAAAGGATGTAGCAAAGGGAAACAATGCCAAAGAATTCACAAAATTCTAGCAAGTATAACTGCTCACACTAAAAGGCTGGATGGATGAGAGAATGAGGTGTGTGTGTTTGTCAGGGCTTCCAGGATACATTGCACTCTTGCCTTTCACCAAGGGATAGTTCCTTTAAAAAAAAAAGGAGTTAAAGTACAGTATTTACATTGACCTGTGGATAAGTCAACTCAGGTTTTTTGGATTAATTTTTGACTAAAATTTCTAGACTTATACATGAGTATATACAGTAGTTACAGGTGTGTGGTGCACTTTCAGGCTTCTGTTTGCAAATTGAATTATATTTGTTGTTGTTATGTGCCTTCACATCATTTCTGGTTGTGGAGATCCTAAGGTGAACCTATCACAGTTTTCTTCTTGGGAAGATTTGTTCAAAGAGGATTTGTCTCCCTCTGAGACTGAGAGAGTGTGAATTTCCTCAGGTCACCCAAAAGATCTCCATAGCTGAGTGGGGATTCAACTTTTCCAGAGTTGTAGTCCAGTGCTCAAACCCTGTACATCACAATGGCTCTCATTACCAGAGTTTTGTCTCTGTCACCAAGCACAGAAGTAATGAGTTACAAGTAATGTAATTACATGCAGCCCACTACCCCATTGGCCGGAAAGCCAACAGCTGGCATAAAGGAGGGATGGAGGGTCAGGGGATATTTTGTCCCCCAGATCTGTCAAGGGCCACCCACTCAGACCAAGCCCCAATATTTCCATCCTCTCCTTGTAGCCCTTCTCCAAATGGTGACAGAAATCCATTTTAAGGGGACTGTAGAAGAAAACAGGCATCTGGGGGTAGTGCAGAATTCTGAAGTGCTAGTGGAGGTGAGGGGGTATTTTGAGAGGCTTTCTGCATGATTTGGAGCATAAATTATGGGCGCTTTGAGGAATCCAGGGGCCACAACAGTGGGGCATGTGGCCTCAAACAGTCTATTGATTGCCTGATGATCACCTCTCATCTAAGACCTAATAGAACTGAAACCTTTATTCAGGATGCAATTTCCTGTAGCATGCTACTTTCTGTTACATTTTGAAATCAATGTAAGGAGCAAGTGTGAAGTTACTGTTTTGGTGCAATGAGTTTCCAGTTACTGCCAAAAGGTATTTTTTGAACCTTTTGCCTTTAGGAGGTGTTTTTAGAGCATGCTGACATGAATTTGTCAGGTTTTACACCATTCACTTTTCAGTCCTTGTTTTCCTCTTTCTCAGCCCCTCTCCCCATAAAGTAATAGAAAAGTAAGGAGCAGTGGCGGCGGCGGGTGAAGCCGTGTTCCAGGGCCCCCGCCCTTCCTCCTCCCCCGGCAAGCGCCGTTTCGGCGGCAGTGGCGGTGCAAGCGGCCTTCAAAGGGCCAGAAGGCCTGGGCCTATAAAAGGCCCCAGCGAGCCCTCC
>CM034701.1:220680656-220695946 GCA_020142125.1 Phrynosoma platyrhinos | reverse complement strand
CTGAGGGACAGCAACCCGGCCCCTGACTCAAAAAGGTTGCCTACCCCTCCTTTAAAGAATAACATCCTTTATTTTAACTAGAGGATTCCATAATCAAAGATAGTCCTGTCCCTCCTGGACATTTTCCTTTTCCTTTTTAAAGGCACACTTTCAATTGTTCTCATAATTAGTAACTTCATTTAGCTTAGCAGTTGTCCATAGTTGTGTTGTGAAGCCACTTTTGTACAAAGAGAGTATTCAGTATCGTTGATTTCTAACATTACGACTGTTATTAAGGTGTTCTCCATTAGCTGCAGGTCAACAGTAGGTGAAGTGTGAAAAGGCCTGCTTTCTCAACTCTGAGTAGAAAATATATCTTATTTTGCTTTGTTGGACTGTAGTGATCTATGGACTGCCTACCTCTCTAATTAGCACACACTAACTTAATTGAAAACTTTACTGCAACCATCCAAATGAGTGATTTATTTTATTTTTTTATTCCCCCCCCCCCCCAGTCCTGGTTCCTGTTTTGTGTCTATTGTGGAAATTACTCTCAACCACTGATTTATATTTACATATTCCATCTCTGCTATTTACTATTTCTACTGCCTTGCACATTTTCTTGTTTGGAGCCTGTCAGGCAAAAGGTTTGACCTTGCAATAGCAGTGCTTGCTGATTCAATCAGGGTTATAAACCCCTCCAAAAGCATACATATTTCTCCCTCACATTCTTTTTGCATTCCATTGCTGCCTGATGTCCTTGTCTGCATTTGTCTTTGTTTCCCTTCTCTCTCTCTCCACTCCCTCTTTTTGGCCATGATTCAGTTTTATGAGATTTGATTTATTTGGGTGAAAACTGCAGTCCTGCCAACAAGAAGTATGATATAAATCTATACATAACCATCACAATAATAAAGGGAGTGAAGTTTATATTTCACTTTACGTTTGCCTAAGCATCACAACATGAAGATTTTGAGGCCTCTGTGGAGCATCAGCTATTAAATAAGGCACTATAAAAGGAGGGCATCATACATCTCTTGTTACTTGCTCAGTGAAATTAAACTCCTGCTTTAAGGGTGGCCTCACAGGACTTTGCAGGGTGGGTATCTTTCATTTGCCCATCCTTTACTTTTAAACCATGCCTCATAAATCAATTTCTATTAGAATCCACATAAAACAATATTTTGCTCAATAAAGTTTATGCTTTGAAGATATCAAATAGACCTTGGTTCGGTTAGCACTCTAGAGGAGCTCTTCAGGGTATGTGTATGTGTCATAAATTGCTCTCCCAGATGACACAGTCATTGCTATTTCTTGGAAACTTTATATTTTTTTGTTAGGTCAAGAAGCCTGTAATTCTGAAAGTGATCCCTGAACCTTACTTAATGCAGCAAAAGGCAACTGGAAAAGGGGACTGAACTTTAGTATCTGGAAGTGGGAATGCAATAACTTTCCCCCATCCCCTCCGTAAAGAGACTTGGGCCATGTGATGAATGCAGAACCTTCTCTCACAAGGTTTTCCTGATATTATACACTTGTAGCAAATAAGGTTAGAACCTTTAAAATATAGCATTTAGTAATATGCTGGAAATAGCTTCTTCTCCACTCCTTTAAAGGTCACTGCATTTGCTTTCAAGTCGTAATTTTAGTTCAGGTCTTCGCTGAGTGAAACAGAGAACATACTAGCCAATGCACCCTCCATTTCTCAAGGGCTGAAATAAAATAGCCAAGGAAGTTCATATATTGTACGCGTGTTTCTGTGTTACAAATGTACAAGCTTTCATTAAAGCTCTACAGCAAAACAAACAAAAAGCGCAGAGGGAATCATATTTGGGTCATTCAGAGCCTGTCTTTCTACATGTTCTTCTCTTATCACATCTTGAACAATCATGGAAGGGAAGGATGCATCTTGATCATGATCTTTGCCTGTTTTTGTTAAGATTGCCTTGGCTTTTGCAAATGCAGCTGAATTTGGCACATATATAATATGTCCTGTTCAATGCTTGTGTGATTGCCTGACTGAGTGTGCAGGATCTTGGAACATAGAGAATGTTAGTTTATGAATGGGCACATCCACATGGGAGGTGAACACACTGCTGATGTGATATACACGATCATAGCAGATCAGAAGACCTCCCCTCCCCAATTGGTCAATTCATACCTTTTTAGAAATTTTAGAAATGTGCACATTTTTTCATTATGTATGAAAGCTCATCACCACTGAGAAGGAGAGACTAGATTTGAGGCTGATTTGTGTTGGGTTTGAAACAATTTTCTCCCCCTGAAAAAGCAAAGTGTAACCAGATGTTGCCAGACATTTTTTTTTTAAAAAAAAGAGAAATGATATTTTTCTGATGTCAAACAGTTCAGGAAGCCCCCCATGGCCTAATTATAAGGTAAATTGGACTAGATTACCCTTGGTATCACTTCCAGTTCTATGATACTTTGACATCAGTGCCCCAAAGTCCTAATGCACTGACAGAACCTAGCTTTGGAGGTGAATCCTTCCATTCATAACCTGTTTATTCCAGAAGAGCAGTCCTGAGAGTTTGGAGGTGTGAAGGGCTGCAAAAACAATCTGTGGGGGAGGGCACATGGATCTCAGGGCCACATTTTGCCCACCCCAACCTATATTTTATGTTTTCCTGTGGTAAAATGGCAATAACTGGCAACAGGTCAAGATAGTGCAATCTGTATTGGGACAGTTCCATTGTGATCACTTGTCTAGGATTGAATAGATCATTCAGATTAATTATTGCATTTCTAAGGGCTGAAATAAAAATATTTTGCTTTCATCCACCTGAGACCTTTATAAATGAAGGGGAGGGATCAATTTCCACTTCTTCTATCTTCTTCAGGCCTGTGCACAATGTCTCCAAGTTGTCAATGTTCCACCACTATTGTCTATGTGATGGAAGAAAGGAAACCTTAGCAATACTGCTCCTGCCTCCTACCAAGAATGAAACTCTGCTTATAGATCTTGGGCCCAAACCAATACATTCTGTGCTGCTTTGAAGACAACCCATCTCTCATCTCATAAGTGTTAGAGACAACAAAAATTGTCTGCACATTCTGTGTGGTAGACCTAGGGGCCAGAACTTGGAAAAGTTACTTTTTGTATGGCAACTACCAAAGTCCCACCCTGCATTACTACTTGTAGTCCCCAAATGTAAAATTCCTAAGCT
Organism: Phrynosoma platyrhinos; assembly: GCA_020142125.1. Classification (NCBI taxonomy): domain Eukaryota; kingdom Metazoa; phylum Chordata; class Lepidosauria; order Squamata; family Phrynosomatidae; genus Phrynosoma; species Phrynosoma platyrhinos. The sequence goes on along the minus strand of CM034701.1, from coordinate 220,692,782 downwards.
CTGCCATTAGCTCATGAAGCAAGCTACTGTTTGGTTTTAAATACAGCTTGCCCTGAGTGCTCATATTCTGAGCAACACATAGGTGAAAAGGTCACATTTTTCAGAGGTAGGATTCAAGACACATTTGAAAGTAAACAAATGTAGTCCCATGCTTACTTACAGGGGCTAATGTCTGAACAGGCACATATAGGATTGCCTTGTTCCAAGAGTTTGCATGAATCTTTTGCATAAGGAATTCCTTCCCCCCCCCCCCCCCCCCCCCCCAGATTGGTCTTTCACATTCTTGAAATTTACTAATGAAACAAGAGCCAATTGGGATCATGAGGTGGGGATGGGAGGTTGGGGGAGGGAGAAAGGGAGAGAGAAAGAGATCACAAACAAATATAAAGCTGTTAAAGAGAGTGATAATATGGATCTGAACAGACTGTTGACTTTGTGGAATTGCAATTATCTCTGAGGCTCCTGGGATGTTGCTCAAGGAATGATTACTTTGCACTACAAAACATAGCAGATTGTTCTCGGGTGCAGAATGTATTGATTTTGCCATCCTCCAGCATCCTGCAAAGCACCTGACCATGTCGTTTAAGCATGTGTTAACCAAACACATCAATAAACATAAAACATTTTTAAAACCCTAAAATCACCTCATAAATAATAATAAAGGATTGAATTATTGCAGTACCATAAGTGTAATTGATGTCATTATGAATCAACCACACAATTTATCCATCCTCAAGTCTTAACATGTATGAAGGCATCAGTCAACCTTTTTTCTTTTATTAAAGAAAACCAAACACCCTATAGTTTATCTTGCTTAAAAGGACACTTTTCATAGCCTTTTTATTGGCTAGTATATCTGCAAAAGTAAGATTAATTTTTGAATGCTTCTTTATTTTGCTGCAGTCTTTCCACCTATTTCATTCAGCTATGATTGATATTAGAAGTTTGTGAGACTAGGGAAGGAAAGGATATCACTTGTTGGGGTGATCACTTAGTATGTGTTCCAAAAACCCTTTAGGTGTACATCTGTACATATTAGGTGTACATATTAATATTTGAGCAGCAGAAATTATTTGTGGGGTATAGAAAGCACCAGAGGTGGAGCAAACTTTTGCTGATCATCAAATAAATATCTTAATAAATTTTAGATGAATGACAGTCTGCCTTTTAACCTGTTATTCAATCTATTACTATTAACTTTTTGTTTATAATTAATTTATTATACTAATTATTTATTATTATAATTATTCATAAATTACTAAACTTAAATATGTAAAGAGATCTTGTAGCACCTTTGAGATTAACTGAAAGAAATTGGCAGCATGAGCTTTCATAGACTTCAGTCTACTTCTGAAGTCTATGAAAGCTCATGCTGCCAACTTCTTTATTTCAGTTAGTCTCAAAGGTGCTACAAGATCTCTCTACATACTGATTCTACAGACTAACATGGCTCTATGTTTGAATTCTAAACTGAAATATATTTTGCATGCACCAGCATCTCAGAACAGATGGCTTTTTGAGATAGAGAATGATATGTTTAATGTTGTTGTTGTATGCTTTGAAGTCATTTCTGATTCATGTCAACTGCAAGGCGAACACATTACAGTTTCTTTTGGCAACATTTGTTCAGAGTGGGTTTGCCTTTGACTTCCTCCGAGACTGAAAGTATGTAACTTGGGCTTCCATGGTCAAGTAGTGATTCAGTGCCCCACTGTCCTAGTCTAAGACTCAAAACTGCACTACATTGGATCCTAGAATGACATGTAGAATAACTATTTTTTTTTCTTCCTTTCAATTCTTTATTATACTGTGGCAATCTGCAAAGGCCCTTTGACTGTTATCCCCCATTGTCTCTCCCCTCCCCAGGGAAACTTGTCTCAATTCATCCCTACTCCCCTCCCATTTCCAATAAGAGACTCCATTGTGATTTTAGACAGGGAAGTAGAAACTCCCTGGACCTTTGGAAGACCCCTGAGAGGTCCAGGAAGATGCCTGTTCCAAGACAGTATGCAACTGCCTGGCCACCTCCTTCCCTTTTCCTGGTCAATGAATAACCATGGTGGCATGCCCAGCTGCAAAATAGTTGGGTGTCATGGGAAGATGTTAATTGGAGATAAATGTTCTGAATTCCTATGTCCATCAGGACCCAAAAAGTACATGTGTAATTTTCAGTTAAGACTGTCTATGTCACAGTATTCTGGCTATGTGTCTAGTTGTTTGTCATGCTAGGTAAATCCACAAATTTCATCTGGGAGTTAGAAAATTATGTGTGTTATCTAATGGAACCAACTACATAAAGTTTTAGATCCTATTTGTCAAGAGCTTTGAATGCTTCTGGGCAAACCATTCCATTCTGTTTCTTTTTTGCTTTAGAAGGTATATGTGTGAACTGATTTTTACCAAATTTTATATTTAGCCTTAGCATGACATACACCATATTTTCAAATTCAGGACCAGCTGCAATATTGCCTTTAAAATATTGTTGGATTTGGTTCATTTTCAATAGATCATGGTGTGCAACAAATGTTAATGATGTTTTTGTTTCATGAAAAATATAAGAGAAATCATTCACATCAACTCAACCTGGGTACATTTTCCAAGGGCTTGTTCCCACTACAAAATAACCCAATGTGGAAACCAGGTTATTTTGTGATCGAATCTCCCTGGGGCCATTTACTCCCCTTTTAATTCCCTTTGTCATTCACACTTGAGGAGAATGGCTGCCACAGAGAGGAAGAGGACCTTGCTAGAACTTGAAGGCACACAACACAACAAGTAGAGGAAGGGCTGGCTGAAAGAAGCCAACAAGAGTCAGCCCAGCCCCCGGAGCACTGGGGCTTAAGGGAGAAGGCAGCAAGAGCTGGTGCAGCCCCACAATGTGAATCCGACCCACCATTCCTACTTGTTGAATATGGATCAGATTTGGGTCTTTTCAAAAGAACTGCCCAAAAACTAGTGTCAAGAAAGAGCAGTTCTTTTGCATTTGCCTCGCTTCAGCATGATTTAAACTGAGTACAGTAGGATCTGAACCAGTTTCAAGTGGGAACGATAGTCATATAACATAATCAGCAATTCAGGTTAAATCTTAGTGCAGGGGTAGGCAACCTTTCCCCTTTAAGGGCCGAGGGACTTCAGCTCCCAGAAGCCTCAGTCATGTTGGCCAATAGTCCCATGTTGGCCAATAGCTCCTGGGATTCTGGGAGCTGAACTCCCTCGGCCCTTAAAGGGGAAAGGTTGCCTACCCCTGTCCTAGTGGGAATGAGGCCCTGTGGTGAATAGAATGTCCAGCTGGCCAATCAGGAGGCAGCTGAGGGCCAACCAATAGAATTCAAGCTGGGAGCACTTGAAAAAAAATCAAGCTGACAGTTGGGGAGAGCAGTTGGGTATTCAGAAGAGTTAAGTCAGAGAGAGAGAGATGCATTTCTGGGAGTTCCTGAGGGAACTGTAAATTTTGTTAGTTGGAATCCAGATGGGAAGGACTCAGGACACGGGACACATACAGAACTCTAAGGAAGGGAAGTGCAGTTGTGTTATATCCCAAGAGATAATGCTAGCCTGTGTGGCTGAAATATTAAGAGGGAATTGGAAACAAACGTTGTTAATATGTAACCAAGAGAAAGTATAGTGACAAGCTTTGATACAAGTTATATTTATTCCATTCTGTTCTAGAATAAACTTTTATTCTCATTTAAGCATCACTTGGCCTATGTTTTCAAACCAAACCGCACTACTAACCTTTTAAAGTTTTTAGTGTGGATCCTTTACACATATTTGGATGGCAATGGTGGAATAACAAAACAAACAAACAAAAAAACAAAAACACCCAGGACTGCCATCTTAAAAAAGTCAGTGCTAAGGTGAAAGGCAGCAAGAGGATTCACCACAGGCCCTAATATGAAGTAACAGGCATTGGTTGAGGAAACAACTCCATCCACCACTTCTCCCCTTTCTCTACTTCCATTCGTTCTAGACTGCATTTACTTTTACTTTTTTACTACTGCCTCCTCTTCAAAAAACAAACCTAGAAAGGCAAGGGTATACCACATCTTTCCCATACTAACCTTCTACCATATCTACAGTACCTGTCTCTTCCCAGATATCAAAAGAAGAGGCCTTTCTTTGCATCTCACCTGGCATGGAGTTATGGTTGGTGGTGATAATAGTATTATCACTTGCTATAACAACATTGTGAAAAGAACACCTTGCCTCAGGAACACCCTGTTTTAACCGCAGGATTAGTTTTTGTGTTTAAATAAAAACTGATGTTATAATATTGAACTCTTTTAAGCAATTTTCTGCCATGTAAGCTTTTCCTAATAGCTGAGTTGTCAGAGACAGGACAAGATGGTGATGCATCCTCTGCTGCTGAAAACTATTTGTCACCCTCTGCAGTCTCATCTGTGAGGTCAAAGATGGGAGGCAAAATCATATTACTTTTCAGTTCTTCCCTTAAGATCAGAATCCTTTCATACTCCTCCTATGGTGAATGTTCTGGGCATCTTTCATTTCTAACCACAATTCACTATGACAGCCTTAGCTTTTAATTCTTTATTTTGTCCCAGATTATCTGGAACACCATTTTCTAATTCTGTGAGAATTAGATATGTCCCAACAAGCTGTATTACATGAAGGGTTGTTATTTTGTACCATCTCTATGTACCTTCCTACATCCTGTAGGACAGAGCCAGCATTCTATAGAAGACATGAAATTTTAAAAGCCCTTCCTAAAATGTATGAGAATTTCATTTGTCCTCTGTAGAATATTGTATTGATGAATTGGGCAGAGAATTTCAGAAGCAACTGTAGATTCAATTTTAATATTATTTAATATTATTTTAATGTTGAAGGAAGCAAACAGGTTGGGCCACTACATTTTCCAGTCTTCTACTCTTAGCCTATTACAACCTTTCATCCACCAATATGAACAAACAATATAACTTCACCCAGCATTTCAGTGAGAAGAAATTTCTTAGAAGATAATTTTCTTCTGTTTTAAATTCTGCCTTGCAGATGGATAGAATCAATCAAGGAGACCACAGCCCTGATCCTGCAAGACCTGAGCAGAGCAGTTAAGGACAGAGGGATGTGGAAGTGTCTCATTCACATGAGTCAAGTCTGACGTGAGAGCAGTTAATGGCAACAATGTGAACTGTTGCCCCTCACATCTGTGATGTGAGAAATATCCATAGGATACAATTTAGAAATCCAAGATTTTTGAATACTTCTGTTTGAACACCAGGGAGCTTCCTTCGCTCTCTCTTTCAGTCATACACATACACATACATATAAACACAGAAACATGCATACACCCCAGATCAAAGCCCAGAGAGTTCCTGTCTTTGGTCTTCAGAGTGAACCTGGGAGTTTACTGAGATATGTTACTCTAGGCCTTTTTCCTCTTTTCTTTCTTTCTTTCTTTCTTTCTTTCTTTCTTTCTTTCTTTCTTTCTTCTTCTTCTTCTTTTTTAAAATGCCAGCACTCTCATCTTCATATCTTTCAAACTCATGGGTTTAAAAAAAGAAAACAAAAGAAAATATATGGTCTTGCATATTAAGGAATATGCTAAGTATTTAAAACTGACTGCTTCTGCTTCTTCCTCTTCCTATTATTACAAATAACTTTATTTATACTCTGCCTTTTCTCTCAAAACCAGGACTAAAGTTGTCTTATAAAGTAAAATACAATACAATTAAAACATAATTGGCATAATTAACATACTCTCAAACATTGCATAGTTGAAAACTGGGACATATGTGGCCAAGTAACATCAGAGTGTGGTCAAGAATGCAAATACAATTAATGAGGAAGAACATACAAGCTAGAAGAGGCTTCAGCAGTTTGCTTTTGCAGAGCCTAATAAGAAGAATAAGACTCTGCCCCCTCCTTCCCTCTTTCTCCTGTGGAGGTGACTGAGTGCAGATACTTTTGCAGCAACTTAAGTAAGATGAGGCCAAAGGGGGGGGGAGTGGGAAGATGAGAGACAAATTGGGACATTTAAAAGCACAGCTAGAGAGGTGGGATGACAAAGGATTAATCAGGACCATCTCTATCAAATCAGGTCAGTTGGGGGGTTTGAATTAAAACTTACAAAGTATCAACAATGAAATTGAATTAAATTATTAACAACATTTTAAAACAATGAAACTATACTGTTATGAGTATAAAAAGCAGTATGGAAAAACAGCACAATTAAAAGCATTTTTTTTTTAAAAGCTTACATATTAAAGTCTCCTTAAATGAAATGCTCTTTGCGTGCCAAAAAAAGGAGAGCAGGGAAGGTGCCAGTCTAGCCTCCTGCAGAAGGGACTTCCAGAAGGTGGGAACATCCAACAAAGAGGCTGTCTCTCATGTCCTCACCAAGCAAGCCTGTGATGGTATTGGGACCAAGAGAAAACCTTCCCTGAAGATCATAGTGTTCTGGCAGCTTCGTATGGGGAAATATTTACTTCAAGTGGTGCAAGCTGAGTTCATAGTGCAAAAAGAGTTTGCACTCAATTGCACTCAGCAGAGGAGGTGGACTCATGTCCTTCCCAGTTGGCTGGCAAAAGGAAACTGTTGCATCTGGTCCTGATTTGTGTGTTCTTCCTCACATCTAACTTTGCCATATTGACCATACTCTGATATTGCCTGGTCATATGTGTCATATGAGATGTGAAGATTTTTACTGTGGAAGGTGGATTTGGGGCTTCTTTTTCAACCAGGTGCCATTTATTTTGCTGTAGCCTGGGGCTGGGCAACTGTGGTGGTTTTAGAAGTCAGTTTGATTATAGCACTGCACTAGTGGCTCAAGTGGTTAAGACACTGACACTGTTGATTGCAAGATCAGCAGGTTGGCAGTTTGAGGCCCAAGTGCTGCATTATGGGGTGAGATCCCATTACTAGTCCCAGCTTCTGCCAATCTAGCAGTTCAAAAGCATGCAAATGCAAGTAGGTAAATAGGTACCACTTCAGTGGAAAGGTAAACAGCATTCTGTGAAATCATGTTGGCCACAGCATCACAGAGTAGTCTCTGACAACACTGGCTCTTTGGCTTAGTAACGGAGATGAGCACTGCCCCCTATGGCCAAACACAACTTGACAGCTTTGTCAATGGGGAATACCTTTACTACACTCTTAAAGCATTGCTATTCCACTTTAACTGCTCTGGCTGCCTCCTGTTGCATTCTGAGATTTGCAGTTTAAGGAGGGGCATTTAGAATATTCTGCCAGAGAGGTTTTAGGCCTCACTGAACTACAACTCCAGAATGCAACAGGCAGAGCAGTTAAAGTGGAATAGCAACGCTTTAAGAGCATAGTGCGATAATCTCACGAGTTTTCTTCTGTGAAATATTGGAAGGTGTAAACCAAAGGTGGATGAAGTATGGTCCTTAGGTTGCATGTGGCCCTTTAGGCTGTTTTTGTTTTTCTGCTCTTTTCTGACCAGAAAGATTACTTCATTTTTTTTCTTTTTGCATTTTTGGCCATCCATTCAGCCAACAGAGGTGGCCAGAGGCATCAAATTGACTCCTAGAACCACCACAGTTGCTCACCCCAGGCTACAGCAAAACAAATGGCACATGGTTGAAAAAATATGCCCCAAATCCACTTTCCACAGTAGAAATCTTCACATTGTCTTCAGAAATTTTCACATCATCATCTCCAGTCATGCAGAAAAATGTCTCATTTTATATAATGATGGGAGGTATGATGGGAAAATATTAAAGAATGACTTCGTGACTCATACAATAGATATGACACTCCTTTAAAGCATAAAAATAGTTCCTACACACAGGTTAAAAAAGGGGGTTGGCACAAATCAACATCCATTTTGTCAGTTGCAAGAAGAAGAAGAAAAGCCAGCCATCAGCTATTGCCCTTAACCTGCTATTAATTAAGTCTGCCTATTGTGTTTGCTCAGTCACACCTTCTGTGCATGATTGCTCCCTGAAACAAAATCATGTTGCTGAGAACTTTGCATAAGCTGGAACACCACTTATTTCATGCCACTGCCTGAACTTGCCCTAAGTTACAGAAGAATCTGAGCCATCTCTGTAGCTGAATGTAAATTGGTCTAAGAACTTTGTAAAGTCATCAACAATTAGCCACTTTGATCAGCTTTCTTCCCCTTCCCTTATGTTGAAGATTGTGAAATGATGTTTGCATTGTATTTCACACTGCCTACAGAAACATCTGACTTTATTAGAGCTCAATATTTTTATGTGTCCAGCTGCAGATGTTCCAAGAGGTTCATTATAAATTCATCAGAGTGTAGAATCCGGCCCACAGCATTGGACATTCTTTTCGCTGATGCAGAAAAGGACTGTATTCTGAGTGAAAACAAGGTCTCAGCCAGTTCCCACATTCCTAACAATGAAGACGTGCAGGAAACAGTTTAGCACATAAGCTGTTGATTTGTCAATAACTTAATTCTCCATGACAACCTCCACAGAGGAGTGAGAAAAGTCAATAGCAGGAAGTTCACATCACCTTGGACTGCTGACAGGAGGCAGAGCACAATAAAGATGAAAAAAGAGCCCATAAGCCTTGATCAGCAGTCATTTAACCATCAAACTCAAGAATGCTAAAGGATAATTAAAATGACACATATACAATGAATCATCACAATATAAACCAGGGTTTCATAATCCATGAAATGAGCAAGAGATTCCCCAGTGGTCAATTGCACTATATACATATATTTTTTCTGACTACATTTTCCCCATCTGCTTGCACTTCTAGAATGCTGGCTGTTGATTTTTTACATTTGTTCATTACAGGTGCTATCCAAGGCCCCAAAACTAAATTAAAAACTTCTCCTGAATCCAAATCACTTTGAGCAAGTCCCTTTCATCCAACAATGAGTTAAAACCGAAGAATGCCTACCAATATAACTGATTATATGCAACAAGACCTCATACATGATCTCAGAAAATCACACATATTAATCAAATAATTGGTTTGCACTTTATTTATTTATTTGATTTATATCCCACTTTTCTCCCAATTGGGCATCTGTTTTTCTGTGTATGTCTCTAGGAAGAAATCATGTTCTTGTCTCTTGGAAATGTTTGTGGCATCCACTCTTGCTAGCCAGTTGGAGTGGCTCTTTGGCCTATGGTTATGAGGAGGGGGAGTTGCATTTGCAAGCAGCCTCAGCCCACCTTATCAATTGGTAAGCATTAATGTAAATAACCTGTGGAGGAAGGGACCTCAATGAACCTGACAGAAGGTCAGACCACGTAGATCAGTCTTGTTCATAGTGACTGGCAGGAGTGCTCCAGGGGTTTGAAGAGAACCTCTTTGCAGGGTTTTCCAGAAACTCTTGAGAAACTTTATTGTCTCTTGTTATAAACCATTTGAGTCAACTGCTCTTGAAGGAGAGGTGAGGAAACTTTTACTATCCAGAGATCCATGTATGATCCTTCCCCTGTCAGCCATGCTGACTGGTGCTTCCAGGAAGTGAGTTTTGGGTGAATTTTACAGCTTGCAGAGTCTACATATCTTGGAACACTATCACAGTAGAATGCCACCTCTACCACAGTACAAGGTGTGCATTTGTGCAGTAAGTTGTTTATAAACATATGTTTTAGAAATTTGTACAGACTTTATTTGAATGGATCATATTTGTTATAGTTCTTTTTGTAGCCAGTGAAATTGGCATGGGAAATATTTGAAAGCTGAAAGTTCCCACTGAAGAAGACCTTGTACAAAATGAGAATAGAAGCTCTGGGAATGGCCATCTTGGTTGCCCATCATTAACAGTTTGCTAGTCATTGAAGCACATTTTTTCACAATAGCACCATCATTTATAGTTTGGTTTATCGTTGCCAATCATTGAAGAAAGTACTTTCACAGTAGCTATTTGGTTCTACTCACAGCTGGAGTTTGTTTATCTTCAAAGGACTTTGACTTGACTTTGTATATTTATACATAATTAAAAATTTCATTTACTTTGTATGTATGTTCTTTGTGACATTATTTGTTTAGGTAGAGTCTGCTGTTTTACTGTTATATGTGGAATATTACCTTTAGCTATGTTTCATGTATCTTTCTTCATTTATTTGTCATCAATATAGACACTAAACCTAATCTTTTTATTATATTCTTTAGTAGTTTCATTTAAGTTTTTGTGATTGTCTCTTGTGCAATGATTCCTCAGTGCTCTCTTAATGCATGTAGAACAACTGTTGTGTGTTTTCAAGTCATTTTTTTACTTATGATGGCCCTATCACAGGGTTTTTTGGGCAGAATTTGTTCAGAGTGGGTTTTCTTTTGCCTTTCTTTGAGGTTGAGAGAATGTAATTTGCCCAGTGGGTGTCTATGGCTGAGTGGAGAGTCAAACCCTGGTCTCCAGACTGCAACACTCAAAACACTACACCACATTGGCACTCAACTGTAACTGTTGCTTGTTGTCTTGGTAGAGAGTGCAGTAAGGTCAATGCTGGCACTCAGAAGATCATATATTATGAGGCCTGTTAGATATGATACCCTGATGCTCTAACATTTTAGCACAATCATTTCTCTAACTTGTAATAAATTTTAATTTTAGTTGTGCCATTTCTGGAATTGATCTGACATGAAAGATCAACTCTGCTGACACTTGCTGATTCAATTGGCCTGAGATAGTTTAATGAGAATCATAAATTATGGGCTAAATCCAATATTCTTCAGATGGAACTTTCTTGCCTTTCAGTCCCCTCTCCTTGACACCCACAGTGTCACCCAAAAACTGATTGTGACTTCCAGGTTTCCTTCCCTTTATTCATACCCTACTTTCCCTTTAAATTGGGGTCTAATTGGCATTGCAGAATCAACACAGTTTGTAACCGCTTTAACTGCTATGGTTAATGTGATGGAATTCTGGGATTTGTAGTTTGTAGCACCAGTCCTCTCTGACAAGAATGTTAAGTATCTCAGAAAACTACAAATCCCAGAATTCCATCTCACTGAACCATGGCAATTAGAGCAGGGTCAAACTGCATTATTTCTGCAGTACAGGTTATACTTGGGACTCAAAACAGCTTACAAAAGATATAAATGCCCGTGGTTGCAAACATACAAAAGTTGAGATTAATACTGTGTTAAACTAGTAGAATTAAAACTATTTAAAATATTAATTAAAAACAAAGGATAAAATCTGTAAAACAATTCTTTTCCTTGAAACCAACCAATTCCCCAAAACTTGTTGGAATTAAAAAGAGCCCTGGTGGGATCTTTAAGTGTAGATCTTAAAGCTTGGACAAGATGGGAAGATATATTCCTTTTAATACCCTGGACCCAAGTTGCCTCCTACAAGGCCATTGAGAGATACATGGGAGAGGTTTCTGTAGAAGGGATATTTTTCCCTTTCAGGCCCAGTAGGTCCAGTAGATTATGTTCTTCTGCCAGTTGAAGCCCACTACTGGATCCTGTATCAGCACATTCCTATACATGTTTTTGGGGGAAAAAAATTAAATCCCAAAGAATTCAGTGGCCCTAGGCACAGATAAGGAGTACTGGATTATAGCCCAAATTGCTAACCTTGATAAACAAGTGAAGAACATGTCCGGGGGGGGGGAAGTTGGTAATACTATATCTACCATCATAACATGGAATCAAACCATGGGGATGGGAGAAAAAATATATAAAACAGATCAAAGGAGAAAAAAGCCAGTTATGAACATAAAGTCATCTCATGTATATATATCACCTGGAACATGTTTATAGGCATCTGAAGTAACTTCAGCCTCATTCCCACTTACATTTAAACCAATTTGCCTTTACTCTATGTCACTGAGTCGATTCCAAAAGGTCCATTGTTCCCATTATGAAAGTGGATCTTTTTATTATTCCCTTGTAATCACTTCTTTTTTGGCACAATTTTCATTCCTACCAGTTTGTACTTCTTCAAAATGCATGTCAATTTTCTACATGCCATCAGTGATGCAAGCAGCAACATGGTGAGGACTGGGTCAGAGCAGAGTGACTTTGGCTTCTCAAAAGTACACCATTTCTCCTTTGAGCAGCCCAGCTTGGGAACTATTTTTTTTTTTTTAAAAAAATATTGATAAAAGATTTGATCCATTGGTATCAGAACTACTTATCTCACTGAGTTGCTGTCGGCATGATCGCCCGGCATGCCGCCAAGTTGCAAAAACAATGGATCAT
>CM034701.1:220663885-220680385 GCA_020142125.1 Phrynosoma platyrhinos | reverse complement strand
AAAAAAAACACCAACAGAGTAAGAAAGCCACACAATCCTGAATTAATGGGATTGGTCATATTGTTCACAGTCTATGCTATTATTCTTTATGAATGTATGTCATGATAATGATCTCTCTGCTATTTATTATTCATCTGACATAGTGAAATATTTATAGCTATTGAGGTCTATTCCTTTTCTGAGCACCTGTGATGCTTACACTCAACAGTACTTGGGCATCTCTTAGCACTGATATGCATGGTAGCCTTTCTAGTTGCCACTCTCATTACTGGCATTCTGAAAATCTCCTCTAAATTTGATACTTTTCCAGAGCAAAGATTGCGCTGCAGGACAGGTATTTCATGGACATCAGCTCCCAGAATCCCATAACTGTTGCACATCATGACTGAAGGATTCTGGAAATGGCAGTCTAAAATATAACTTTTTTTCTTCTGTGAAATTATTGTATGAGAAGTAAGTCTGCCCCTCCCTTTCAGGCATAAGAGGATTGAGAGTAAGTCCTGTAAGCATTGGAGGGATGCATAAGGGGGATGAAGAAAGGAGGAGAAAGGAAGGGACATGAACACGGGGAACAACAGGGTGCAAGAAGCAAGGGACAGACTCATTCTGAGAGTGCAAAGTGAAACAAGGAAAGGAGTAGGAAGGAAGTGAGGGAGGGAGGAGTGGGTGGAGCAAAGTGGAGAGAATGTAGCAGAGATTTCATTTTGGGTCTCCTTGTTCGAAGTCCAACACTGTAAACATTACTCTATACTGGTTCTCCAAAATCTGTTATAACTATAAAAATAGTATGAAGGCTGAAACACAGCAAAAGAAAAAAGAATGCAACAGTGTGCTGAATGTACATGATTGGAATAATTAGCATAAAATGCAAATTACACATCAAGATTTGAGGAACTGGAATATGGCAACCCTATTACAGGAAAGTAACTGACTTTCCTCTGCTTCAGCAGGAGGTAGCTGAAGGCTGTTTTCAGTGCCTGAGGTAATAGGTGGAAACCCAAATAGAATCTATTTGTGGTATTCTGAGCACTTTCTTTCAGAAGACAGCTTGTTTAAATGTTACCAGAACTTCAGATTGCTCAGCAGTCAAAGGTATAGGTAACAGGCCTTGTAGCTGGGGCAGGTGCATACCCTATTGGTTTTCCAAAATTAGTTCAAGTGGTACTTATTGTACAACAAAACTAGATTGTGTGTGTGTGCATGAGAGAGAGAGAGAGAATGAAAGGGGATGGATGGAGATATGGAAAGTAGTAGCTATTCTGGTCCTGAGATAGCCTAGCCTGTTGCGGAAGATTAATTACTGTAGAGGACTCTCTGTAGCTTTCCCCCCACAAATGTGAGCAATCACCTCCAAATGATGTCTCTTCCTTGTTGGCCAGAAAACAACTAATCAGATCCCTGTGTGCTAAATATGCAGCACAGCTGCATGTCTGGCATGTCTGATTCATCTGCAGGAGACAATGTACACAGCAGCTGGTTTGACGAATAAAGAGAATCGGTGCTAAGAACATTCTCCTTAGCATACATGAGCAAAACACCCTCTTTTTGCCATCTTCCTTCATTCTCTCACTCTCCTCTCTATAATGACTTTCTCTCCAGCCTCTCTGTTGTCTCTTTCTTCTGCTGTGAAGGGTGGAGAACATCTCTTTTCAAATAGGCTTAACTTTCCATGTGGGTTTCCCCAGTGTTGTCACAGTGCAAAAAAGTCTCCAGTCCCACCCGCTTCCCCTGGAGGCAGTGATTCAGAAAACTGGCTGGCCATGAGATTTTCCCATGCCCTTCTTCACTGGATAACACTCTCCCTTGCTTCTGGCCTGAAGAGGGTTCCCCCCTCCCTTTGGTGCTCCCTTCTCCTGACTTTGGGCCTTTGCAGAATGCCAGAAATAATGCAAATTAAGTCCACTTTTAGGGTTAGGGTTAGGGTTATGGAATCATGGGAACTGTATTTTATTGTGGCACCAGAGCTCTCTGACAGAGAAGGCTTAATGTTTCAGGGGAAAAAAATCAATTCCCATGATTCCCTAGCACTAACCCTTACCCTAAAAGTGGAATAAATTTGCACTATTTCTGGCAGTCTGCAAAGGCCCTTTGTCTCTGCAGCTGGAGAAAGAGGAAGAAGTGATCTTATTTGGAGTGCCCTCTGTTTTCAACTTCCTTAAGGATGGGCTAGAAAAAGTGGCAGTGATGATGAATGGGATGGGGTTGGCCAAGTCTCCCCAAAGCAGTCAGAACACAACTGTCAGACTCCTGTTAGCATTGCCTGACCTTCTACAGAGCTCCCAGAAGCTATCTTTGAAGTCAGTGGGGAGACAGAGTTTTGCAATTCTGAAAAAAAGCACATAAACACAGCTCATAAATCTTATTCTTTTAAAATTTTGGCATCTCTAGCAGTCAGAGATCTCACGGCTTTATCCATTGCTTTTGAGAGACTGGCTCTATAACACTTAAAAGAGCAGTCTAATAGATTTGTCTAGGGAGAAATCCAATGAATCCTTGAGAAGGGATTTGCAAATTCTTTCATAAATTCAACATTTAAAAAGGGGTTAAAATGAATGTCAGAGAAAGCAAAACTGATGGATTCACTGAGGTTTGCATCACTCAGTTGTGGGTGCCTAGAAATGGCTGGGGGGGGCAGTTAACTGCCTTTTCCCCCTCCCTCCCTCTTACCTGCCCCCTGGTTGCCACCCACCACCTGCCAGACTGCTACTGGGGGCAGTGCTGCAGCCTCCAAAGGACCCATTTAGGGTCTGGCACAGCTGCTCTCCTAGCAGCCATGCCAGACCCTAAATGGAAGGCACCACCTTTCATTTAGGGTCTGGTGTGGCTGCTGGGCAAGCAAGAAAGGGAGGTTACACCCTTTCTCAATTACCCAGCAGCTGCACCAGTCTCACAGGGTGTACCACCCCATCAGGTGTACACCTCCCCTCTGGGGTGTCACTTGGTGGTCAGTACCCTGCACAGCCCCTAGTGACTCCCCTGTGTATTCAGTCATGATTCAGCCCTCTTTGATCCCATTTTGGGAGAAAGGTGGGATGGAAGTGCATTAAATGAATGAATGAATGAATGTGTGTAGTGCTAAACTGAATTGCTTTGCCATATTTCTCTCACACCCTGAACAGGATCCTTATTTTTAACAGCTATATGGCTAGCACCTCACCATTTAAGAAACAGCTACACCTATTGAATTCCTATTTAATTCTCCTCAGTTTATTTTTTTAAATGAGACCTTTCCAAAGTGCATTAATTTGTTCATAAATTCAAGAGAAAAATTGGGGAAAATATGGAGGAGAAAATGAAACTGTCAGAATCATCTCTACATAATTCAATTTTTCTTCTGAAATTCAGCTTTGCTAGAACTACTGATTTAAAAATTAAATAAAGTCCTTAACATTAACATGTCCTAATTAATTTGGAGGCTTTACAGTATCCTACATTTTTACATCTACATTGCTAGTTTTATTCCTCCTACAGCTTCACAACCATCTCTGATGATACTGGTCTCACCATTCAGTTAAGAACAACCAAATTAAGAGATTAAATTTTGAATTACTTCATTCTGATAGACTTTTAAAATTTAAAGTTTTAAAAGAATAGGCTGAAAGTGCTATACTGCTTTAAACTGAACTGGTATAACTGCTTGTCTCTTTTAACTGTATTTTATCTTTTTAAGAGTAGTTATGAATCATTTAAATATTTTGATGTCACTCAAAAAAAGCAAAAAATATCAGACTTCCGGTGGTGAACAGCATTGCATGTAGAAGGGCTTTACGGGAGCTCTGTGAAACCCAGATACAGTAGCTAGGCTATTTAATTAGAACAACAGATAATCAAGGCAAAACAAAACTCACAAAGGAGAATTTAACAATGGAAATACCCCCAGAGCATAACAGTGGTTGGAGAAGACTGGCTCAAGCCTCAAGGGAGATTCCAGCTCCAGAAGAAGGGGATAAGTGGAAGAAACAGAGTGGAGAGGCAATGGAACTCCAGCTGAGCTACTTACAGCCAAAAAGCAAGAGCTTCGCCCATCACCCCTTTTAAACTAAAGACATTAAGACATTAAATAATATTGTAAGGGGGAACAAAACCAATAATCTCTGGTTAAAAACCTGAAAAAGAACAGTTCAGATTCTCAGAGAAGGAAAATAGCTTTAGCTCTCTTGTGGGGGAAAGAAAGGGGAGGAGAGAACAGCTGAACCAATGTGGAGGTAGTGAAGGAAAGGAAATAGTTGAGCCAGTGGGAAGGAGAAAGCATTGCTTACAGAGAAGTGTTGGAATAGAGAAGAGAGTGGGAGAGAATAGCTGAACCAATGTGGAGGCAGTGGAGGCAATGAAGGAGAGGGGACAGCTGAGTTAGCAGGAACGAGGAAGCGCTGGCCACAGAGAAGCGGTGGAACAGAGAAGAGAGAGGGAAAGAACAGCTGAACCAACACAAAGTTGTGGAGGCAGCTAGGGAAATGAATGAGAGGGAATAGTTCAGCCATCAGGAATGAGGAAGTGGCAGCTACAGAGAAGCAGTGAAACAAGAGAGTGGGAGAGAACAGCTGTATCAACGCTGAGGCAGTGGAGGAAACAAAGGAGAGGGAATAGCTGAGCCAGCGAGATGAGGAAGCAGCAGCTACAGAGAAGCGGTGAAACAGAGAAGAGAGAGGGAGAGAACAGTTGATACAACAAGGTGGCAGTGGAGGTAAAGAGGAGCGGAGGACAAAGTGGTGGGATAAAGCAGTGGGAATAGCTGAGAGGCAGATACTATAGAAGGAAAAGGAACCAAGGGAATGAGGAGAAGAAAGCAGTAGAGTGGACATAAAGGACATAAGGAAAATAAAGGACATAAGGGATATAGATAAGAAGGAAGGTGGGTTAGAAGGGAAGAAGGAAGAAGTGGAGCTACAGGAATCTAAAGTAAATGCAGCACAGAGGAGGTAACAACTGAGAAAATAGCATTGGAGACAGTCAGGGAAAAGAGGTACTGGAGTCATTGTAAAAGAAGTAATATTCTGATGAACATGATGGCTCTAGTCTGAAGTTATGAACTATTGAAAGAAAAGCTTGGAAAAACAGGAGAATAGACTGTATGAAGTTGGAATTTAAGCTTAAGAAATTTGTCAACTGACAACCAGAGAAGCTGTGCTTAAAGCTTAGTAAGAAGGTGTGACAAGGATCAGGAACAAAAGAACTACAGAAGAAAACAATATGATTTCAATCTCTAAATCTTAGAATAATATATAAATTGCATTTGTGTCTGCCTTTTCACTCTATCTTAGGCTAATCAAGAGTGTGTCTTGTATAGTGGATGCAAGATAATTAGTATTATAGATAATACTGTTATTTTGATATAAGGTCTAAGTCAGGGGTAGGCAACCTTTCCCCTTTAGGGGCCGAGGGACTTCAGCTCCCAGAATCCCAGGAGCAATTGGCCAACATGGGACTATTGGCCAACATGGCTGAGGCTTCTGGGAGCTGAAGTCCCTCGGCCCTTAAAGGGGAAAGGTTGCCTACCCCTGGTCTAAGTAATTAATGTGTCAGAGGGTCTGAGTTTGTGATGAAATAAGCATTGATAAATAACCTACAAAAAAGGGTAAAAACTTTATTAACTGGATAAATAACTAACTGAAGGAAGAACAGTTTAAGATTATTGAATACATAGTTACCAATTGTTATTGATAAACATGGCAGCTGAAAAGGAATCTCAGTTTCAATTACAGGATCAAGACTCAGTTCAGGATGTAACAGCACTGGATAGAATAGTAACAATGGATCCTAATAAATTTCTCTTGGAGGAAATCAGGAAATTAAGAGCCAACATAAACACAGAGATTCAGGCTGAAATAAGAGTGGAAATAAAGGAATGGAAGGGAGAGATTCATAAAGAATGTCTATGGTATGATAAGGTTAAACAATAAAGATTTTAGTCACCATTTTATTCGAAATGCATTACTTAAAATATGGACAAAGATCAAAAGACAATTTTATACACAGATCCCAAGTTGGGTATCAACGCAAGAAGTGCTGCATAAAAGAACGAAACAAAGATGGTACAGCATGGTTGCTATATAAAAATGTAATATATTGAGAAGGTAAAGAGAAAGGTAAATTTAAACTTATGGAACACTTGGAGAAAGAAGTAAATAAGAATTGGTTCTTATACAAGCAACTTAGAGAAAGATATAATGCTGATATGAGAAATCAAGGTATAACAAATGAGAAATCTGGGATTGATGTTATTTGCTGGGATAAAAAGAAAGGGACATATTGCTAGATATTACAAACTGCTAAGAGAGAGAGATTTAGAACAAGAAAAAATTAAATATGTAATGATAAGATGAGCACAAGACATCAGGAAATCAATTGATCTAGACTGTTGGGAGAAAGCTTGGAGAGACATTAAATATTTTACTTGCTGTCAAGGCTATAAAGAAAATCACATCAAAATGGTTTACAGATGACATTTAGATCCTGATAAATTAAATAAGTTATACAAAATCGGAAAGAACAACTGCTGGAAATGTGGAAACCAAGGTGGAACGTTTTTCCACCTATGGTGGAGTTGTAAAGAAGCCCAGAGATATTGGAAAAGGATCCATAAATGTATTTGTATTATTCTAAACCTAAGTATTGAATATGAACCAACATTATTTTTATTGAATATGATTAATGGAATTAGTAATAAAAATGAGAAAAAGTATAAATGTATTATTTTATATATGGTTTCAACAGCAAGAATTATATATGCTAGAGAACAGAAGCAAAAGAGACTACCAAGCAATATAGAATGGAGAGAAAAGATGAGAGAGGCAATGCAAATGGATATGTTAACAGCACTATTAAAAGGGAAAACAGAAGAAGAAGTGGAAGATGACTGGAAATGCTTTATAGAGTTTTGGGAACTAGAAAATAGTAAGACAATAGAGGAGAAAAATTAATACTCTAATAAATAGATATACGATTATGAGGTTATATAAGAGCAAATAATGCCTAAAGATTAATGTAAGTTAAATTATTAGGTATATTATAAATAAAACTCTAGATATATAATTAAGAAGGGTAACAACCTTAAATATAATTACAAAGTTTATGGTAAGGGTAAATAATTACCAGGAAGTTAAGTTAATTTTTTGTTGTGCTAAGATAAAGCAATAGTAGTATGAGGATTGTATGAAGAGATGTATGTAGATGTATGTAGAGTTATATGTGGTATTTGTTTGCTAAGAATGTTAGATTTGGATATGTGAATGTATGTATATATGTATGTTTATGTGTATGGGATGGGTGGAGGGGAAAATTAGGGGTTATGTATGTATGATTTGTTGGTGAATGAACTGTATGCTTGTATGTATTTTTGCATTTTTTGTTAATAAAAATTAAAAATTCTAAAAAAAAGAATTAGATAAATTTAAAGAAAGCTTTCAAAAATGACAACAGAGATAAGGAGAATATATAAAAAAGTCTTAGCAATTGAAGAAAGGACAGAAAATTTAGAGAGAAAAACAAATATGATTGAAAAAACACAACAACAGGAAGAAATATATAGAGCATCAGTAGAACTAAGACTTAAAGGAAAAGCATTAAAATTAAGAGGACTAACGAGAAATATAATGAAGATCTAGGTGCAAAAATTATTCCAGCCCTGGCACATTTTATCAATTGGCCAATAGAGCAGCTGGACATTGAAGTCGACAAGTTCTACAGAATCAACTCATGAGTGGCAACTAATAGGAATTTGCCGAGGGACATAATTATTCATTTTGTTCAGGAGAGGGTTAGGGACTTAATTCTTGAAACAAACGATCAGAAAAAAGTGTTACATAGAGGAGCAGGAAATTCAGATTTTCAAAGATATCCCTTCTCAAATACTATGAAAAAGAAGAGACTAGTCTGAGATCATGAATTACCTTAGACAAAATAATATAAAATACAAATGGGGCAAAATAGAAGGTTTCTTTTTAATAGGGAAAAAGAAATTTGTGGTAGACATGCAAAGAAAAGCAAAAGAGTCCTTAGAGAGGAAACTAATAAGTGAACGACAGTTCTTACTAGAACAATAAGACACACATTTAAACATAGTAAAAGGGGGTAAAGCAATGAGAAAAGAATAGAGGGAGGTGAACGGATGAAAAATCTGCAAAGACAGCATGGAGAAGAAGAAGGAGAGGAAGCAGAGAACCAAGTAGAGGATACAAATGATTCAGAGGAGGAAAAAGAAGCTGAAGAGGAATAGCATGAGCAAGAGCAGAAAGTTAAGGAAAGAGATGAAGAAGAACAAGAAGAAGAACAAAGAAAAGAGAAGGTAGAAGAAGATACATGATTAGAGGATAAGGAAAAGAAGGGTAAGGAAAAAGGGGAAAAAGGCACATACAAATGAGCTTAAGAACAAGAGAAGGGAAAAAATCTAATATAACATACTAAGTGCAATAATATACTGGTTAAATAAACATAAGATGTCAATTAAACATTTGTCATGGAATGTTAACGGTCTGAATTCTACATTGAAACACAGGAAAATATTACATCATCTGATCAAGCATGAACTATAATTTGCATTCAAGAAACCCACATAAAATGAAGATTTGCAATTGTTAGAAAATAAAAAATTAGGTAAACCTTTTGAAGCATCAAATGATACACACAAGGAAAAGGGCATGGCAATATACATGAGAGATCATCAAAAGGTAAAAGAAGTTTTCAAAGACAAATATGGTCAATAGATAGCAATAGAAATAGAAACACATCTTCAAAAAATACTTCTAACCAATATATATGCCCCTCAGGAAAAAAAAACATATATTTTTTTAAAGACCTTAAAAATAAAATAAGAGAATATGACTATAAAATAATATTAATAGTAGGGAATTGGAATGGTGTTGTGAATCCAGAAGACAGCTCTATGCAAAATTCAAAGAGAAAGTATCAAGGGAAATTGCCTAACTCTGCATTTGAACTTATAGAGGAACATAATTTAATTTATGTATTTAGGATGAAGCATAGAGGAGTTAAAGATTTCACTTTTTTCTGATAGGTTTAAATCATGGTCAATGATAGATTTAATATTTATATTTAATAATATGCAAAGAAGTATCAAATATCAAAATATTACCTAGGGTATTATCGGATCACAGCCCAGTTGCATTATCATTAATTTCAAGTACAAGAGAATATACATGGCAGTTAAAAGAATCTCTATTATCAGATGAGGAATTAGTCAGAAAGATTAGATGGGAATAAAGTTATACTTTCAGGAGAATATTAAGAAAGTGACATTGATGCATCTAGGTTGGGATGCAAGCAAGGCTGTAATAAGGGGTTTATTAATTCAATATGGAAGCAGGAAAAGGAAAAGGAAAAGGAAAGAGGAAAAGGAAAAATACTTGATAGTAAATTTAAGACTCAAAGAGCAAGAACACAAAAAAAGACAAAAGATTTAAAGCCATATCAAGAAATACAGATGATAAGGGATCAATTAAATGAGACCACAATGCAGGAAGTGACTAATAAAATCAAATATATAAAACACTATCATTTTAAGAATGCTAATAAAGTAGGAAGATGGTTAGCATCAGGACTGAGGAAAGAAAAAGAAAAAAAAGTAATCCTAAAACTTCGATATAATGACAAATACACACAACAAGATGAATTAAAACAAATAGTCCAAAAATACCACAAAGAATTATTCTCAACCCAGGAAACATCACAGGAAAAAAGAGTAAAGATGAGAGATTATATAAGGGGAGAGAAAATTACTAAATTTAAGGAACAGTTTATTGAATATCTAAGTACACCAATTACTGCAGCAGAAATAGACTGGGCAATAATGAATTTGAAAGAAAATAAAGCACCAGGTCCAGACAGACTGACAGCCAAATATTATAAAACTTTTAAGAATGAATTATTATGTTACAGAAAACAAGGAAATTGACTATGGTAAATACCCAGAGTTGTGGGGACAATCTTTGACAATGCTAATACTTAAAGAAAATAAGGATCATGACAATATAAATAATTATCGTTCAATTACATTATTAAACATAGATTACAAAATGTATGCATCAATACTCGCAGACAGATTCAAGAAAGCTTTATCACTCTGGATTCATGATGACCAATCGGGCTTTCTGCCAAGAAGATATCTAAAGGATAATATTAGAATTCTAATGAACATCTTAGAACATTATGAATTAAGTAAGAAAGGTATGCTAGGGATGGTATTCCTAGACTTAGAGAAAGTGTTTGACAATGTAAATTGGGAATTTCTAGAAATAGTCCTGGAAGAAAGCGGAATAAGAGGGAGATTTATAAATTGGATTTGCATATCTACAATATTCAAAATACACAGATAATAGTTAATGGCAAAAGAACAGAAAGTTGTAGGATATATAAAGGAACTAGACAGGGTTGTCCACTCTCCCCCCTCTTATTCATCATGACAATGGAAATTATAAATATAAGAATAAAGAAGGATTAAAAAAAATACAAGCCCTGGAAATAAACAATCATAGCTTTAGAATCTGAGCTTTTGCTGATGACATCGTAATATTTTTGGAAAACCCAGTAAAGAATATAATGAGATTGGAAATGATCCTTGAACAGTTTAGCACTCTAGCTGGTTTTAAGATAAATAAAGACAAGACTGCAATATTAATCAAAAATCTATCCAAAAAAGAAGAAGAAGAACTAAGGGAACAAACAAAATATCAGATAATCAACAAAGTTAAATATTTAGGAATAAAAATTACAGGGAAAAATACAGATTTATACAAAAATAATTCCAAGACCACATGTAAAACAGTAAAAAGAGATTTAAAGTCCTGGGACAAACAACATCTGTATTTAATGGATAGAATAGCAACGGTCCAAATGAATATCCTGCCAAGAATGCTATAATTATTTCAAATGAAACCTATCATGATGTCAAAGCAACCATTCAAAACTTGGAAACAAGATATTGTCAAATTCATATGGCAGGGGAGGAAACCAAGAATTAAAAATTCAGTAATGCTGTATCGAAAAGAAAAAGGCAGGCAGGTACTACCTAATTTGGAATTATATTACGATGCTTGCACACTTTTATGGATAAAGGACTAGATATTATTAGAAAACTCAAAACTTGTAGAATTAGAAGGTACAAAAAATGAAGCTAGGATGGCATGCTTATATAAGTTATGGAAATCAAGATAAAGACTTTTAACATCCATTCAATAAGGAAGGCTTTGTTAAGGGTATGGAAGAAATATAAAAGACATTTTTATTCTAAAATACCAATTTGGACATCCCCTCAAGAAGCAATGCATAGAAAAGAAGCCATGTCGAAAGGGATCTGGATAACTTATGAAAATATACTAGGAAGATCTAATGAGGGCTTGGAAATTAAAACAAGGGAAGAACTACAGCAAGAAGGGTGGGATGTCAATTGGTTTAAGTATTTACAGATAAAAGCAGATCACAAAAAGGATATAGAAAATCCAGGAATAGAGAAGGATTTGAAAACCTTCAATAAACTACTAAAGGGAGGATATAAACAATGGATAAGCAAAACATATAAGCTATTATCAGAAATAGAATTAGGGGAAGAAACAGTGAAAAACAGTATGATCAAAGGGATGCAGATTATTGGAAATCCGATACCCTTACAAAGTTGGGAGAAAGCATGGAAAAACAATATGAAGTTTACTAAATGTAATGTGTTAAAGGAAAACTTTCACAAAATCTTCCACAGATTGTACATGACCCCCACTAGATTGGTGAAAGTGAAGAAACAAAACAATAATATTTGTTGAAAATGCAAAGACAAAATGGGTACCATGTATCACATGTGGTGGCATTGTGGAAGGGTAAAAAAATATTGGGAAATATACATAGGATTATGTGTATAATGCTACAGAAATATATACCTTTTAAACCAGAACTGTTTTTGTTAAATATAATAGATGCGATGGAAGACAAACTTAGTCAGGAAGTAACAAGTGTTTTACTATACATGATAACGGCGGCACAAGTGGTGTATGCATGACACTGGAAATCTGATAAAATAGCCACCATGCAGGAATGGGAGTTAAAACTAATCGAGTTAGCAGTAATGGATAGATTATCTATGTATCCTGCAGGGAAAACATCTCAACAATATGAAAGGAAATGGGGGGAATACAGAAATTTTGTAGACAGGACTTAATCAAGGAATCAGATGGAATATCAAATTAGAAAATATCCAGTATAGAAATCAGATTATTTCAATTTAGAGGTCCACCCTAGTCTGGGTAGAGATAACAGCGGTTGTTGTAGTTACTCTAAGTTAAAGTTTAGGGGTACGTATATATCTGTAATTTATGTTCAGATTATGGAATGTTCCCGTTCATTTTATTGGTGTATTGTTTCAATATAAATATCAATAAAATTTGTGAATAAAATAAAATAAAAATGAATCATTTAAATATTTTGAATAGAAGACAACAACAAAAAGAGAAGAACAAGAGATCTAATAAAAATAATAATTATAATAATTAATGATAAAATTTATTTTTATCCTGCCCCTCTGCATAATGCAATTGGGGTGGCTTACAACTTTAAAATATCCATTCATATCCCACAATCCCATCCCCCTTAAAATACAATTAAATAATGATGATTTAAAACACATTTAAAATAATAACACAAAGGACAAGAAACAAATAATAATAGCTACAGCCAAATCAGGGATGAGCAGGATGGCTGTCTTTCAATATCTATTTGGGAAAGGCCTGCCAGAAGAGATCCATTTTAACAGCTTTTTTAAAGCTGTCTAAGGTGGTAATATGACGGATTTCATCTGGCAGGCCATTCCATAATCTGGGAGCAGTAGCCAAAAAGGTCCTCTGGGCTGTTGCAGACAGTCTAGCTTTTATCAGCTGCAATAAATTCCTCCCAGAGGACCAACGTGTGTGGGGTGGATTATACAGGAGGAAGCGGTCCCAAAGGTAGGTGATAATCAACACCTTGTACTGGGCCCAGAAACTAATGGGCAACCAGTTAAGTATTATATGGTCTCTTCTCATTGGTGTTATATGGTCTCTTTTCATTGTTCCTGAGACCAATCTTGCTGCCATATTCTGTACTAGTTGAAGTTTCTGGACCATGTACAAGGGTAGCCCCATGTAGAGCGCATTACAGAAATCAAGAGCATGCACCACAGTTTCAAGGTCCCTGACTTCCAGGAAAGTGTGCAGCTGGCGAATCAGCCAAAGCTGATAACACAGGCACTCCTGACGGTCGCATTTACCCAATTATCTGGAGTGAAGTATCCAGGAGCACCCCCAGACTGTGAACACATTCCTTAGAGGAGAGTGTGACCCCATCCAGAACTGGAGGTTACAATCCAATGCTTGGGTTCGGGGACGCTACTGTAAGTACCTCCGTTTTGTCTGGATTCAGTCTTAATCTGTTTTTCCTCATCCAGTCCATTACTGCTTTAAGACAATCATTGAGAGGAGAGATGCCATCTGAAGTCAAAGCTGAAGACTGAGACATCGACAAATATATCTGGGTGTCATCAGCATACTGCTAACACCCCACCCCATGCAGTCTCAACTCTATATCCTGTCCTAAAGCCAGTTTGAAATGGATCTAGATAATTGGTTTCCTCCAAGACTGCTTGGAGTTGAAGAGCAACTGCCCTCTCAATCACTTTGCTCAGGAAAGGTAGTAGCAAGACTGGCCTATAGTTATTCATGTCCAGAGGGTCCAGGGAAGGTCTTTTCAGGAGCAGCCTAACCGCTGCTTCCTTCAAACATGATGGAACATGGCCTTCCCTAAGGGATGCATTGATGATATCTCTAAGAAACATCCTCAAGGCATCTCTCTCCTGGATAGCCAGCCACAAAGGGTAAGGATCAAGAGGGCAGGTTGTTTTCCTCACTCTACCAAGAAGCTTGGCTACATCATCAGTACTCACAGATTGAAACTGAACCAGTATAATTTCATCAACGGAGTTGCTGGACACCTCATCAATTGATTCTGTTACAATGCTGGCATCTAAGTCGCCTCTTATCTGAGAGATTTCATCTGCAAAGAAGTTGTTAAACAGGTCACAGCAGGCTGTTGTAGGGTTAAGTAATGGGTTCTATACAGGTGGAACCTGTGTCAGTTCCCTTACCACTCTGCAGATGCAGTACGTGCAGAGGAGACAGATTTCTGCGCTGCATGTATTGCCTCTCTATAAGAACAAAGACATTTCCTATTATGAGTCTTGTCAGATAAGAGTAGAGTTTTCTGCCAGATGCACTCTAGTCATTGTCCAATCCGCTTCATCTTCCTAAGCTCTTCAGTATACCATGGTTTACGATTTGAAGCGGGTTGGAAAGGATGATTGAGAGCGAGTGCGTCAATAACCTTGGCGAGATCGGTGTTCCAGGTCTTAACTGAAGTTTTGACAGAATCACCAGCGTTACCATCCATTAAACACTCTAAGGCTTTCTGGAATCCAATTGGTTCCATAAGCCTTCGAGGGCAGACCATTCTAATGGGTCCACTACCCCCGGTGGGGTGAACAGTGGTTCTTGGTTTGGCCCTGATCAGAAAATGATCCGTCCATGACAATGCAGTGGTTTTAATAACCTTCACTCATGGATATTCCTGTTCTGTACTGAAAACCACATCGAGGCTATGACTCACACAATGAATGGGCCCGACGACCAACTGGGATAGGCTCATGTTTTTCATGGATTCCATGAACTCCTGAGCCACACCTTTTAGGTTCGACAAACTGGTCTCAAGTGGGATGTTGAAGTTGCCCCAAACTAGAAGTCTGGTTGACTCTAACAGCAGCTCTGAGACCAGCTTTGTCAGCTCGGTTAGGGAGTCTGTTAGACAATGGGGTGGCCGATATACTAACAGAATCCCCAAACTATCCTTATTCCTCAGGCTTAGGTGCATACACTCGAAGTGGACTGTGTTCTGGACATGTATCCTGATTCAGTTGAGGTTGTTCTTGTGAACCAGAGCCACTCTGCCCCGCCCTCCTGCCCACTTCCCCTTACCCGCTCACTGACTGAGTACCCGGCTGGGAGGGCTTGTGTCCAAGTTATAGCACTATCCTCTCCCAGCCAGCTCTCTGTAAAGCAATCCAGGTCGGCATCCTCATTTGAGAGGAAGTCATAAATGATATGGGTCTTATTTTTGACTGATCTAGCATTGCAAAGAAGTAAGGTAAGGTTCTGTGGAATGATTGGTATGCTCTCCAGTCCATTCTGGGAAACAGGGTGAGGCGGAATAGCTTTCAAACATTGATCCTGCATTCTTTTGAAACAACTCTTCACTCTGTTGCCACCATACCTTCATTTCCCCTGCATGATCTCAGTTTCTGTTCCTAGATCATTCCTGGCAACGCATGGAGGAATGACTTTTGAAGCCAGCCACTCCTGGCTACGCCTCCTCTCGCTGCTGCTCTGCTCCCTAAGTTAATTCTGCTTCTGCAGTCTTCTGGCCCTGGTGGAGTGCGGAAAAGAGAGGCTGCTGCAGGCTGCTTCAGAGTTCTCTGGCCTGGCTAGATCTATTTCACAAGATCCAGGTAATCAAAAGAAAATTCAAACCAAGAACAGGGACACTCTATGACAACAATCCAATATCAGGAAGGAATGAAAAGACATTGGATGAAATATACAAAAGAGCTGTATAAAAGAGATGACAAAATGAAGGACACATGGGACGAAGAGTCATATGAAGATGAACTCCAGATTCTTAAAATGAAGTGGAAACTGCAATAAGAGAAATAGCAAAAAACAGATCAGCAGGAATAGATGATGTTCCAATTGAATTGCTACAATCCGCATTGACAGAGTCAACTCTAGTGCTAACCAACATATTTCAACAAATATGGAAAACAAAGTGATGGCCAACAGATTGGAAGCAATCCATATACATCTCCATCCATTAAAAGGGAGACACAAGAGACTGCAGCAACTATAGGACCATAGCACTGATCTCCCATGTAAGCAAAATCATGCTCAAAATTGTGCAAAATAGACTCCTGCCATACATAGAAAGAGAGACTCCAGAGTTCCAAGCAGAGTTCAGAAAAGGAAGAGGCATTAGGGAGCACATTGCAAACATACAATGGCTTATGGAATGCACCAGGGAATTCCAAAAGAAAATCAGCATGTGTTTTATCGACAATACCAAAGCCTTTGACTGCATAGATCATGGAAGGCTATGGAATGCTCTTAAAGACATGGAAGTGCCAACACATCTGATAGTTCTGATGAGGAATCTGTACTCGGGACAAGAGGCTACTGTCAGAACAGAACACAGAGAAACAGAATGGTTCCCAATTAGCAAAGGGGTCAGACAAGGTTGCATCCTTTCACCCTATTTGTTCAACTTGTATGCAGAGCATATTATAAGAAAAGCAGGCATGGACTGAAAATAGGAGGAAAGAATATCAGCAATCTAAGATATGCAGATGATACCATAGTACTAGCAGAAAACCTCCCTAACCTGGAACACCTACTAAGGAAGATCAAAGAAGAAAGTGCAAAGGCA
>CM034701.1:220637772-220660256 GCA_020142125.1 Phrynosoma platyrhinos | reverse complement strand
GACACAGTATTCCAGGTGCGGCCTGACCAAAGCAGAATACAGTGGCACCATTATTTCCCTTAATCTAGATACTATACTTCTACTAATGCAGCCTAAAACTGCATTGGCCTTTTTAGATGCAGCATCACACTGTTGACTCATATTCAACTCGTGGTCCACTAGGAATCCTAGAGCCCTTTCACACGTAGTCTCGTTAAGCCAGGTGTCCCCCATCTTATATCTATGCATTTCATTTTTTTGCCCTAAGAAGATGTCCCCCTGGATGGCAGGGGGTGGTGGCCAGGGGGATCTTGGAATGGATGGGAGTGACTGCCCTGCCAACTGTTCTTGAGACACTTTGAGATGGCACTTGGTGTGGTTCATACTCCCTGCACCCCCTAAGGACAGCCCTGGTATGCAGTTTGCTGCACTCCTCTCTTCAACCCATCATATGCCTCACCATCAACCACAGGATATGCATCAGCTTCCCATGAGATTTGTGGCTACTGAGAGAAGAGGTCTGGGTAGAGATGGATAGGAAGAGGAGAAATACCACATTTCCCTTTGTCCACTACTTTTCAGCCTTAAATTATTTATTTTAGCCTTCCAGATATTTTAGTGTAAAATTCCCACAATCTCTTATGGATTACCATGCTGGGTGGGCTGATGGGCTCTATGTGGAGGCCCCTTGTTCCAAACCAACATAGCTTACTTGGAGACACTGTGTCCATAAAATATGTTTCTGTGATGCTGTCCACACAACCACTTAAATAAGAAATAGGCATGATGTGGCAGAACAACATATTTCTATTATCTACAGCCTGCCATAATGTCCCCTGCCCCTGTATCTGCACTGGGATTTACAGTTAGAAAACTTGTAATTTAGTGTACTTTCCACTGCATTATAATCTCAGATGTGAGCACTAATTTTGCCTTCATATTAAGTGCCAAGGAAAACGCAAACACGGGATATGTTTCAAATGTAACCATAGTTGATTACATTACTTTTCAAATGACAAAAATGAAATGAAATATTCCTTTTACTTGAGATCAGCAAAGGATCATTGAGATGTGTTCTGGTAAAGCCAGGTAAACCTTTCAGAGTACTCATTTCTCAAGAGTCTGCAGAGGTTAGAGCCATAAATCCTCTTGATGTTTAGTGTGACTTTGTTCCTTGAAAGGATAAGCTTAATACTCTTAGCAATTGCCTTCTATTGCAACTAGTCCATTTGAAGCAGATGTCTGGAGTAAGAATGCATGGTAATGTTCAAGTGTGCCACAAATTTCGTCTTTGGGAAAAGTATGGGGTCATTCATACTACATTATAAACCAGTTTGCAAACTGGTTTAAAAGTGGGTCATTCACACTTGCACCATTTTTTTTGGAACCAAATTCAAGGGGAGCTGGAGCAAATCCCCCTTAACCCATCCCCCCCAGAAATGATCTCCCCCTCTGTGGGTTTTATTGGGGTAGTGCCAATGGGAACTTGTTCCTGATCACATTCGGGGCATCCAGGAGGGAGGAGTTAATGCGCAGGGGAGGATCATGCCCATCCCTTTGCTCTTTCCCTGCCAGCCAAAGCTATAGCCATGGAGGGGGGTTTCAGGACATCCCATTAGATGGTGTAATTTTTTTAAAAATTAAATTTGACAGATTATGCACATCTGTTCTATTGTATGGCTACAGTAGATAGTACCTTCAAATACTGGCATCATTGGTATGACAAAGGTGCAAGAAAAAACACCCCTATCAGTGGGGGTGGGGGTTAGGGCTCTGAAAAACCAAGGTTTCTTCAGAGGTTTAGGGTTTCTTCAGAGGGGCTTGACATCACCATCCTCTAAAGCTGAAAGAGTGTGACCCCTCAGACTAACCTATTCCAGGGTTTCTTGGCAAGGGATCCTCAGAGAGGCTTGTCATTGCTATCCACCAAAGCTGAGAAAGTGTAACTCCCCCTCAACACTAACCTATCATAGGGTTACTTGGGAAGAGGAAGAGAGAAAGGTTTTCCATGGGACTGGGATGGAAGGAACTGGGGGATAAACAAAGGACTTTCAGCAAAAATGGAGGATGTGACCAAAGAAAACCTTCACAAAACTCACATGATGGCATAAGAATACTTACGATATGGTAGTGGAAGGGGGTCCTCCATTTTTAGCGAAGAGGCATGGATTTATATTTCTGTGTGTGTTTTTAGATTTCATTTGAAAATTCCCTCCATTTTTCTTGAATGTTGTTCTTTTTGAGCAGGACTAAGAGGCATGGGTTTACATTTCTAGGAGTGTCTTTAGCTCAGGGTGGCCAGATGCATCCTCCTTTTCCAGGTCCTGTCCTCTATTTCAGCCTTCTGTCCAGGAGGAATTCCACAATGTTTTCCATTTTGAACAGGACTAAGAAGCCTGGATTTAAATTTCTATGAGTGTTTGTAGTTTTTGCCATGTCTTCCATTTTTCTTGAATGTTCTACATTTTGCAGTGCCCCATCTGCTTTTCAGCAGCTAGTCCTTCCTTCCTTCCTTCTGGCAGGGAAGAAGAAGAAAAGGGAAGGATTGCTCCCTCTTTATTCCCCTTATTCATGGGATGTCATTTTCCCAGGATGATGACTCTTTAAACCGATGATTCACCCACCATTTCCCCATATGATAAATTCCTATGACAATGGAAGTGGTGTGACATAGGGGTGCATCATTTGATTGACTGAACAACCCCCAATGATTGAATATGATTGATATGGAGGATCCATTTTGAATTGGTGCTTCAGTCAGTGTGAACTTCAAAAGGGTTAAATTGTACCTGAGAGATTCAATCGGGATAAACATAGCGTGAATTTAAATTCAGAATCACAACATTGATTCCACTTGGCTCTCCTTGCTACAAAAATGCTAGTATGAATGGGGCCTACATTTGGGAACTGTTCAGGTAGCTCAGATAACCTTTACTAGGGAATGTCTTTTTGAGCTTGTCCAAAGAAGCGCTCAGATGAAGAATGAGATATATTACTTGATCATACACATTTACAACATCTCAATGCCAGTGTCACCAAGCACAGTAGTATATTTTCTATTAATTCATTATACTAATGGGTCTCATACTGCTTTCTTCTTACCTATGCCAGAGGTGAGAAAACTCTGGTGCTCCAGATGTTTTGAGTGTTAAGTCCCAGAAGCTCAAGCCAACATGGCCAAATATAAGGGTTTGTGCAACATGTAATCTAAATTATTTGGAGCCTAAATTGTTCCTTATCTCTGGCCTACTAAGTGTGTTAAGATACATCAGATGGGAAACATCTTGCCCTTTATCTAGCAAACACTGCATTAATTCACATTTTATTTTTTCAGATTTAAGAAGACTGATTTCCATGAACCATTTTGGAACAATTTCCAGGTTGCATGTCTGATCCAGAATTGGACTTCACTGACAGAGAACTTACTTAGTATCCAAGACATCCCTAATTCAATGTTTGTCACCTCTTTAGGAATGGTTGGAAAGCTATATCACTGATAAACAGCTGCCAATCAGTATTAAAGTCAGATCTGGCCATGGTGGTACATGCCTTGGTTACATCCCATTTGGATACTGTAATGCGCTCTATGTGAGGTTGCCTTTGAAAATTGCTCAGAAACCTCAGTTGGCCCAAAGAGCTGCAGCAGATTGTTGACTGGAGTTGGCTACAGGGAGTGTATAATTCCCTTGTTGCGACAGCATACAAATCCCTTGTTCCATTGGCTGCCAGTCCATTTCTGGGCTCAATTCAAAGTGCTGGTTTTAACCTACAAACCCTATACCAGGGGTAGGCAACCTTTCCTCTTTAAGGACCGAGGGACTTCAGCTCCCAAAAGCCTCAGCCATGTTGGCCAATAGTCCCATGTTGACCAATAGCTCTTGGGATTCTGGGAGCTGAATTCCCTTGGCCCTTAAAGGGGAAAGGTTGCCTACCCCTGCCCTATACAGTTTGGGTCCAGGTTATTTGAAGGACTGTATGAGTCCACTAGGGTGTTGAGATAATCTGGAGAGGCCCTTTTCTCTGTCCCACTCAAGAGAGAGGGCCTTCTCAGTGGCAGCTCCCAAGCTTTGGAACTTCCTCCCTAGAGAGGCCAGGATGACTCCATCCCTGCTGTTCTTTCAGTGACAGATAAAGTCACTCTTATGCTGTCTGGCCTTTCAAGCTGATAAAGGCTGGGACTTAAATGCTGTGCATTTTAAATGTTAAGGTTTGTATTTTAACATGTTACATTTTAATTCAGAACTGTTTTAACTTTTAAAATTGTTTAATTGTTTTTAAAAATTTTTTATATTTATACATTTTAATGTTGTACTGTTTTAAATTGTATTGTCTTTAAATTTGCTGTTAGCTGCTTTGAGTCCCTATGCTGGGAGAAAGGCAGGATATAAGATAATAATAATAATAATAATAATAATAATAATAATAATAATAATAATAATAATAATAATAGACAATACTGAGCTGGTAGGACCAAGAGTTTATCTAAGGCAGGGTCTGAATGTTCTAAAACAGAACATGTTCCCAGTTCTGCATAAATGTATAACAAAAGCAATAATAGACAAAGTAGTTTGGTGGTTGTTCAAATTCCAGGTGGGAGGAAGGGGGTCACTAGAAGCTAATAAGGGAGGCTAATTATACCTCACCAAGAAACCATGGTAGATGTCAAAAACTTACAGTATTTTAATTTTTCCCCAAGTTAAAGTGCTAAATTTCAAATAAAAAATAACTATTCTAAATGGTGGGCTTTCCTGTAGCTAAAAAGAGGGAATTGTCATATCTTTTTAGTACATGGTAATAGAGGCTTCACAATTTGACAGTTCTTGGATGTTGCCAAGCTGCAGTAGCCATTTTCAAGTCAAAAGTGTGTGTGTGTGTGTGGGGGGGCTTCCCTAGGAGAAAAGAATGAGAACTGCCATAAGTCACTGGGGATTTTTTTAAGGAATAAAAAATAGGAGAGGGCTCTCTAAGGCGCTGCTGCTAAGATCCTAAGCTGGGGGGGGGGGAGCAGGAATTCCTGAGCTGAAAAAAAGGGGGAGAGTTGCAAAACTGGACCTCTCAGCATCCTTTAGGTGTACCAAATATGATACAGACACTGGGTACAATTCAGTATGTAAATAATATACCAAAAATTCTTCAATTAACATGTCATATTTGTAGGAGAGAAGGGACAACAGCTCAGTGACAGAACACAAGCTTTGTATGCAGAAGATCCCAGGTTCAGCACCTGGTTTTTCAATTTAGGGCTAGGAAAGAACTGTGCCTGAAACCCTGCAGTCTGTGTGGGCAATACTGGACTAGATGGTTAATAAATCCTCTTGATGTTCAGTGTGACTTTCTTCTTTGAAAGGATAACCTTAATACTCTTATCAATTGCCTTCTATGGTAGATAGTCCAATTTGATGCAGATGTCTGGAGTAAGTGTGTATGGTAATGTTCAAATTTGGTCTTTGGGGAAATTATATTTGCTGACCATTCAAGATTGCTTGACTCCTGTAACTCTCTATCGCTTTTTCCTAGAAATGCTGAAATCTGCAACACTAGTTCAGTCACCCTGGATCTTCTCTTAGTAGATTACATAATGATTATCCATCCTAAATGTGAATCATAGTATTTCATATTTATTTGAATTTGACATTTTTCTGAGATAGAATGATCTACTAAATATGATTGTACCACTTGAGATTTCACATGCAAGGTCTGGATACTTGAAAACATGTGCGTGCACACACAAACACAGAGACACTCTCTCTCCATGTCAAGATATGCAATGCTAGAAGCTTGTCTGTTGTGCATGCCTTTCATAGGATATACAATTTTGATGTTCAAATACTTTTCAATAAGCTGTGGTCCAGACATGGAAGGGGCATGCAATATCAAACAATTGCCTGTTGCCAAAGATCCTTTACCTAAGTATCTTTCCTTTTAAAACTTTCCTTTTAAAAATTTCACATATTACAATTTAAGAAATAAGAATTGGAGAGGAGAGGGAGGGGAAATTTCCTACTGAATGGGGCAAAAATGTAGTCTGACATCACTTTTCATCTGATTGCCAAAGCTAGCAGGCACTCAATAAATATATCAGCATTGTTAAAATGATGCATGGGCTGAATTGTTGAAGGTAAAATATCATCAATAGATGTGTCATCATTGATCTCTCCCAGGCCTAGCAACTGAGAGATGAGTTCAGCCAGCAATCCTTGATGGAAATCCAAAGGGAAACAACACACAGGGACAGACAGCTGACAAATTCAGTATGGGGCCCATTAAAAACATGTGATGAATTTGCCAGAAAAGCATATATTTGTTCAAGAGGTGAGCTGGTATCTGTCATAAATTTGTCAGCCACATCATGGCATTCTCAGGCCTGGTGTGAATAATGCCTGGCTATTTACAGGGTTTTTCTGGCAAGAACTCTATCAGTCACTCCAGGGTTATTTACAAAGCAATGTGTCTATCAGTTACAAGGACATGACTTTGCCTCAAAAAGATAACAAAAGAGGAAATGAGCCAGAGGCCTCCCAGTGAAAGATGCATCTTCTGCCTGAGGAGCCCTGGACTGAAATGAATGAGATGGACAGCAATAGGTCCTTCCTGGCAGAGTGCCTGGCATGGGCTGTAGTAGTACATTTACCCTGTTGATTAGATTAGAAATTATTAATAGGGGTGTATAGAGTAGAGCAAAGGGGTCATTTAGAGTTTAATTCTGTTCTCAGATAACTTCATTTCGGCTGATGAGATTGTTATTGGTACGGGTTTTATATGTTTATAGGAAACAATATACTCAATAATGAAGTCATGCATCCTTCTTGCAAGGTCAGGGGAGCTATTGTGCAGCCCGATTGAAGCCTTCACCATTGTGTTAATTAAGTAATAGAGATTTGACTTTGCCTCCTCGTAAAAAATGCATTTAAGGAGTGCCAAAAGAGCAGCTAAACTGAAGAGGTGTTCACTGATAGTGGTAAACAGCCAAACAAGCAGGTTTGGTCAGGATTGATGGAAGGCTCCAACTAAAGGAGCTGCAGGTTAAAGCAGAGTCTCACTGAGGAGTTTATCACACAGGGGAAATCCCATGTAGAAATGGGTCTTTAAATTAAGCAAAACCCGCAAAAGCAGGTGTTTTTTCACATGATGCCGCTGTTAAAAGGAGGTTAATCCAAATGGAAGTTAGACAAAAACTGCTTCTTTTTACTTTCGGAAGATCCTGAAAGTAAAAAGAAGCAGTTTTTGTCTAATTTCCATTCAGATTAACCTCTTTTTAACTGTGCTGGAATTTATCACATGGGGAAATCCCGTTGATAAATTGCTTCTGCTTTTGTGGTTTTTTTTCCCAATTTAAAGCAGCATTTCTACATGGGACTCCCCATGTGATAAACTCCTGAGAGAGGACAAGGCTTCACTTTAGGCCATTTGTTTTTATTTTCTTCCTCTGTATCTCCAGACCAGCATTCAGCAAGGACATTCATAAGGCAGCTTGCTAACCTACCCAACCCAAAACACAAAAACAAACAAAACAAAAAAATTTAGAAACCTACACAGAAAGATAATGGCCATGAAGATGGCCATGTCAGGCATCAAATTTTATGGGCCATGAAAGGGGAGCAAAGGGCTATTTAAATTGTTATCGCTATATCTTTACTTTATCAAGTAACTTGGGATTTTCTACCTCATTTGCCAAAATAATGTATCTGGCTTTGGGTAATAAGCTCCATGAGCAAGATGGGTTGGGTTTACTAGGCAGCAAAGTGTCTTGGTTCAGATCTGGCAATACCAAATTACTCCAGTTAATTCCCAAGTGCTTTTCAGAAGAAAAAATGTACTTGAAAATAGAATAGGGAAGCATACTGCCAGTCTTTCTGGGAATTTATTATCTACAGCTTCAGGCCATTAGAGAATTGGTATGTCAACTGAAGCAAGGACTCACTAGTGAATCCCTGACAGGATCATATACGAGAAAGTTTTCTTGTTTTATTTTATTTTTGTGCTCTCCTCCTGCCAGGGCTCCTAAGATGACACACAGTAAGTAGAAGTAGATAAAGCAAATAAATCTTTAATAATGAATTAAAACAGCTATTTAAACAAATAAAAACACACCTAAAACAAGGAGAAAATTCTCCCTGATTTTAGAGACCAAAGGCTCTCTTGGCTGTCCACCTGAAACTCAAGAAGGGTGTAACCAAAATGGCTTGCTTTGGGGGAGAGTTTGTAAAATTTATCTTTATTAAAAATTAGGATTTAAATTTTAAAAACATTTGAATGTTTAAAACGTTACAGCTAAAGCTGAGCAGGTGTTTTGCACTTCTTGTTTAAACAGATTTTTAAAAGGAAACGGAACATATGTTCTTTCTGGATAAGTCAACAGGAGCTCACACTTGTATACTACAAAATGTGAGTTCAGACTGGAAATGTTGAATCCTCATTTGTCTTGTTTTTGTCTGCTATAAAGAGAAGAGACCACAAACTGATGTCCCTTGCCTCATAAGAGGGTGAAGTATTTTATGGGCATCTTTCTGAAGGCATCCATCATGTGCCCTCTACTGGAATCCTCATCAGAAGTGGACCCAGAGTTACCAGAAAGCAAATTCCCACAATGTTGGGAAATGTGAGCAACAGATCTCTCAAGTAGAGTAATACGCTGAAAATTCATCAGCCCCACATCTGTTTGCACACACAGGGTCTAGCAGAACAAAAAAATAAATTTAGGGCCTTTACAGACTGCCAGAAATAATGCAGTTTGGGTCCACTTTAAGTGCCCTGGCTCAGTGCTAGGGAATCATGGGAACTGTAGTTTATTGTGACACCAGAGCTCTCTGACAGAGAAGGCTCAATGTCCCAGAAAAAACTACCGTTCCCATGATTCCCTAGCACTGAGCCAGGGCAATTAAAGTGGACTCAAGCTGCTTTATTTCTGGCAGTCTGTAAAGGCCCTTAGTCTGCTTTGTAAGGTACATAAACGTAGTTCTACGTATAGATACTTTTAAATAATTAACACAGGTTAATTATGAGCAAAAGGAAAAGGAAAAAAATACTACATTGTATCAGAGGACCATCTCACTGAGAGAGGTTCTTGTCACATATGCTTTTTCAAGGAGAGAGCGAGAAAGACAAATAAAATTAGGACAAATGAGACCCCCCCCCCAAAAAAAAACAAAGGAAGACTACACTATAGAGGAAGATAATGGGATGAGGAAAAACAAACAATTAGGAAGTTACTGTAAACATTCCATGCCCAAACTCCAGAGCTTGAAATGCAATCTAGCAACTAACAGGTATAGGCATGCAAAAGTTGCTAAATTTAACACTCAGGACCTACCAAAGACAAGGGCCCAGAAGGAGCTGGAACCCTCAGCAGGAATGGCTGATGATGCACTCAGTCCAGAGGATCAGGTTTCTGTAGAAGAATGAGAAGCTGATTTGCCTCTACCCAACCCCAATCCCAAGAACAGTGACACTTCAAGAAGCAGAATGCCAACAAGGAATGCAAGACTGCAGCAGAAACCCAAGAGAGTGCGAGATATTCCATAGTTGGAGGCTTCCTGGTACATAACCTCTGAGTAGCTCTGAGTATTGTGGGTGGGATATGAGCAGCACTGGGTTACAGGCTGCTGGTGGTGATAGTAGGAGATGCTGGAAACAAGTCAAAAATTCCAATTGTTCTGTTGCTGGCATTCTTGGCTCCTGCATTACCTAGCCTTGGCCTGATAATGTGCTCCATCTCTAATTTTTCCTCACGCGCCTTCATAGAATGGCTTGGCAGGACTATCAGATATTGCTTTCAGACATTTCTTACTTGCTTTCTTTTCTGCCTGTGTTTAGTTTTGTTTTCTGAATATTGCTTTTGGATATTCCAAAGCTGTTGTTAACTTCTCAATGTTCTCTTTGAAACTACTGCTAGTGCTATGGATATTGGCACACTAGAATCAGGACAGCACCTTTAGTTAGGGTGGTGGGGATAGTGGAAAGATTTGGGTCCTGTCCTACATCTCATCTCCTCTAGCATCTATATGAACTGGGTGGCATCAGGTGGGTATGACCATAGCCCCTGCATATCCTCCAACTGTCCTGATTTATAAAGGACTGTCCCAATTAATCCTTTGTAATCCCACTTTTTTTTCTGCTGCTTTCAAAATGTTCTGGTTTATCTCTGCTCTTTCCACTTTTGCACTTTGTCTTCAGCTTACTTCAGTTGCTGCAAACAGAGCTCAAAGTGCAAAAGGGCTTAGCACTCAAATCAGCAGACAGTAGAGGAGAGGGGGCAGAATACCCTTCCCAGTGGGGTCAGGCAAAAGCAAATTGCTATAGCATCTCCCTAGCTTGTGTGTTCTTTCTTCCTCATTAATAAGGTTTGTCATCTTGACCACTCTCTGATATTGCTTGCCCACGTGTGTCCCAGTTTTCAACTGTGAAAGGTTGGATATGGCATTAGAGGCTTTCAGGTCACAGCACTGTATGCAGTTTCTAGCTAGCTGTGAACCTAGATTTGTTCTCTCTTATTCTTCCTGGGGGGGGGGGGAGAACCTGTACCTACCCCAAGTTATTGCTGTATTTAGCACCTTGGTTTGGTTGGGAATCTTCATCCACCTTGCAAACCCTAACCCACTCCCCAAAGATATCCAGGGGCAGTTGAAGCTAACTCTGATACCGAAGCATTGGCTTTAAGAACACTTGAGTCTCAGAAGGTTTACCTGCTTCATTTTTTGAAAAGAACATGGGATGATCAAAGCTCCCTGCTGTCCAGTCTGAGATCATAAATACCAACAGGGATTCTCCTTGGAAGAGCAAGTGGTGTTGTGGAATCTCTAGTCATTTCTATTTTCTGGCATGGAGGGTGAGCAGGATAGAAGAAATCTTGTTGGGACTTGGGAATAGTGGTGATCTGGGATGGAAGCAGACTCCTGCTGAACCCTCTGTGGGCCACATTTCTGCTCATAGGCTGAATTATACCTGTGGAATAGAGGTTCACCTCCCCGAACACACACTGCATCTATTTAAGGATTCACATACTCTTCAAATATAAAGAAAAATAAAGAGAAGAAGCCAGGGGCCTGAAGGAACCTATAAACAAGATAGCAAATTGACCA
Organism: Phrynosoma platyrhinos; assembly: GCA_020142125.1. NCBI lineage: Eukaryota > Metazoa > Chordata > Lepidosauria > Squamata > Phrynosomatidae > Phrynosoma > Phrynosoma platyrhinos. The sequence goes on along the minus strand of CM034701.1, from coordinate 220,649,199 downwards.
AGCACACAGGTAGAGATGGTATTTCATTTCAGTTCATTGCTAATTATTTAAACAAAAAAAATTGCAAGGTTCTTTGTATTTCAAATAGAAAGAATTTGAGAATTTTTTTTAAAGAAACCTCAGCTTTTCTGACTAACTCTATCCCTTGACCATGCTATTGCAACTGTGCATTCACTGCTAGGACAAAGGGATCCATCCTTATAGGGGTGTATGGGAAATGGGAAAACCTGCCCTATCAGACTTCCACATGCTCCTTTTTGAAGGAGGCATAATGAGATATATGTACATTAATACTTTCAGAATAAAAATTACTTCATCTGAAGTACATTGGGCTCTTGGTATATGCTGGGGTTTGGTTCCAGAACTTCCCTATGGATACCAAAATCTGTGGATGCTCAAGTCCCATTATATAAAATGGTATAGCAAAATGGTGTCTTTTATCTAAAATGTCAAAAACAAAGTTTGCTTTATGGTTTTTTTTTTTTTTAAATATAGCTGTGGATGGCTGAATCTGTGAATGCAGAATTTGTGGATCCAGAGGGATAACTGTAAATCCTATTAATCCTGATAAAGTTATATTCAAATAAGTGTGGTTAGAATTACAGCTTAAGCTTAATTCCATTAAGTGTTTTTCTCCTCTGAGAAGAACATTGTAGGTGTCCAACAATGGCTGAGGGATGGGGAAGGGGCTACTTTCCAACTCTTGTTCTCAAGTGGCCAGCCTGTGATGACTAGCCCTACTATTAAGCAAAGTGAGGCAACCCCTTCTGGTAGCACTTGCTGGTGGAAAAGAAGGTAGGTGTGGGATTGCAATACTATAGATTCTACACAGCCTATCCTGTTTTCCTTTTCCTTCATCAGGTATGATGGAGGGTATCCGTAATGAAAAACAATTCAATTATCACTATATGTGGAATGAAGGAGGGCGCCATTTTATCCTTTGTCTAATAATACATTTATTATATTGGGATGGCCCTGCTGCCTGTGTTAATGCATCTAGGGTTTAAAACCATGTTCTCTCATACACTTCTCTAAATGAATGAACTGTTTGCATAAATCATGTTCTTTGTCATCCACAGTTCCTCTCAACAATCTTCTTGCTGAGGCTGCATGCATAGAGCATGCATTGAGTGACCTGCAAAGAGAAAAATGTAGGAGAGCAAAGGAAAAAAAAGGATTAAGGGTGATGGGAAGGCTGAAATACATACAGAAAGCAGTGGTTTGTGGCATTCCCAAAGGATTTCTAGACATGGGTCTCCCAAAACTGCATGCAAAGCCCACTTATCTAATTCTTCTGTGTTAGTATTCTTTTTTAAAAATCAGAACAGAGAATATTCCCCCCCACCAAAGATAATTGGTTCATCTGCATTTCAATTTGAATCAATTTTTTTCTAAGTGAAGTAGAACTTAGGAAGCCTTGGTGTGAAGTTTGATATCAGATATCTATTTCTGTCTTAAGATTTGACAGTGGTAATTTATCAATATTAATCAAATGTTTCTGGAACATATCAAATAGGCCACTTTCATATACATGCCTATGAAAAAGATGTTTTCTGTCCTAATGGCAAGAAAATGAGTTTCCAGCAAGCCAATTAATGAATGGGAAGCAATGTTCAGTGTGTACACCAGTGGTTGCCAGCTGACTAGCAGGCTGGAGGCATTGCCTGGATCTAAGTATAAGCCATCAGGTGGCAAATTCACCAAGGAGTCTGCCAGCTGTTAGACTTCATTACAGTTTATCATTATGTCGGTCTTCTTTTTTATTCCTACATTTAATCACCTAATATCATTTTTATTGGCTTGTCAGGATGTGGGAGAGTGTGGTTGGGAATTCATTTTCACAACTACCCAGCACACATTCACTTTGGCAAACTATTGCAGCGAATTGATATCTATCTTCATTGAAAAGTAGGGTAAAAGTGAATTAATTAAGGTTTGTGCAAGGACCTGGATCACATCTAATTAGCCCAGACACTTGGAAAAAAATTGCAATGGTAGATTGATGCCCCAAATATTGAATTGTTCAGGTGCATAATACAAAAGCTAATTGCTATAGCAAGAAATACTTGGAATGCTAGCAAGGGGAAATTGATCTCTGAACCATCGAGTTTGATCATGAAAAAGCACAGAAAAGGAAATGTTATTTTCCTTTGTTAGGAGAGTAATGTTCTGGGAACTGATGAGCCACCCATGTTATTACATTTATAAATGTGTCTGTATGGAGAATATATAAGGTAAAATCAAGAGAATACTATGAGTATCTCTGTATGCCTCAGGCTAGTAGGTGCTTGTGTTTCTCTCAAAGAGTAGGCTCCTGTCACACTGGAAAATACTTTTGCAACTTATTAGATTTTTAAAGGATGATATGGAGCAGGAAAGATCCTCTGTTCATCATCCATATCACCAACTGCCTCTAAAATTTCCTCAGTTTGCAAGTAGCATATAAGAGGTTTTTTCAGATTTTGGGGGGGCTTCTAATCTAGGACAAAGCTTATAGGGATCTTTTTTAAAGAATTATTTTCTTTTTTCTAAAGTCCATCACTACTGACTTGTAGGCACTTTCTTTTTCACCCTGAATTTCTCTTTGCTCAGAACTCACAAATGATAATTCAAGTCATAGGACTTTATCACAGCAGCCTGTTCTCTCACAGTAATCATGTTGTTTAAGGAAATGGAAACATATCAGAATGAAACAATCACTATCATACTTCTCTGCAATAGCACTATGGTGCTGCTTTGGTGATGCACAGTCCCACCATACTCTTGTCATTGAAGCCTATCTATCCATTCTCCTTCCCTTCTATCCCCCATACGTTTGCAGGTAATGCAGACTTTATTTTCAGGGCTAAAAAAAATCCAATTGACTCTTGTCCTGACAAGACAGGAAGGTACTTTGCTAAGCATGACAAATGAGGTGGCAAGAAGTCTAGTGAACTTGAGTGTGATAAAGAAAACCAAGGGCACTAATGAGATCTTTTCTGCCTGTATGAGAGGTTCCTATGAGCAATGACAGGCCTTGCAAAAGAGCAACTTATACAAACCCACAGGATACAAAAGTTGCCCATTCCAATTTTTCAATCCCTGACGTGCATCCTCACCAATTCAAAGAAGTGTGTGTCTGTGTATGTTTGTGTGTTTTAATGAGCTAATGACCCATGGGTGCTTTCTCTCTCCCCACCCCTTCCTGCCTGGGTATGAGTTGCTAGCCCACTTTCCTGTGCTCTGGAGTATCCTTGCCAACCATCTCTCTCTCTCTCTCTCTCTTCTAAGAGGACTAACAACCCATGGGTGCTTTTGCTTTCTTGCTCCCACCTGCCTGGGTGAGAGCTGGCAGCCACCTTTCGTTATCTCCAGAATATGCACAACCATGTTCTGAGAGGAGGGGTGATGATATTAGGACAGTGAAAATAATCCTGTAGAATGTGGTTTGAATCCTTATTGTTTACATGCATTTTGAATGCATCCAATTAAGTTTCAAGGGGGTAGTTGCCAAAAACTCCACTTAACCCTGGATAATCAATCTTAGTTTTTTTCCTAAGTTTTCCTAAAATGGTTGGCTGTGTGAGTAACTGATGTGACTAGACCTGGGATAAATCGGGATAAAACTTGGCATGCATGGAACGTGTTTGAAATAAATCCGCATCATCAACCCCATCTTTATTTGCAGTGCTGACATGTGTGAGCAACAGAACCTGCAGAGATGAGCATAGATTTGGTTCAGATTAAAAAAAAGTGAGAACAATTCACATAGTTGTGCTAATAAAAACATCTGAATAACACCAGAGAGAAAGGAGGAAGAAAATATCAGGAGAGAGAAGATAGGACAACAACCTTCAATTATCCAAGGAGACAATGAGAAAGCCTGTCTCCATTTCTCTGTAGTGATGTCCCCTTGCTTGGGGATAGCAAGGGGGAAAAGAAGATTTTTCCCAATCACATTGTATGGCTACCACAATATTGCAACTGTAGCAGAATGAAATGATTGCATCAGAAACAATAATGGAACAGTAGCAATATTGCCACTATTAACCGATTTTTCCTGTTAACAAAAAGGTGTAAACCAATAACAATACAATCACAGGAGAGAGATGGCATCATAAGTCCTTGCCAAAGATGCTATTGTCCTGCTGTAATTGTGATTCACTGCTTCTTGTGATAAAGTCCATAGTCTTACATCATCCTACTTGAGTTGTTGATATTACTAGAAAATCACAATATCATGAGGTGGTGGAGCTTTCCACACACTAGGAAGTCAACCTGACTCAATACACTGCAAAATTCCACAGATGAAAAGTGGTACACATGTGTCCAAACAACTAAGCTTATCACACAGCACTTAAGGAATGGGAATGGAATGGAATGGAGCAAAAATGCATTTTACTGCACGAGAGAATGCCACTGATGCCGCCAGGAGTCCCCAAGGCATTCCTAGCAGCCAATTTTTGAAGGACGGTTCAAAATCATTCTTCAAAATTGGCTACCAGGAACGGCTGGGGAATGCCTTGGGGACTCCCAGCAGCATCGGTGGCATTCTCTTAAGCAGTAAAATGCATTTTTGCTCCGTTCCATTCCATTCCCATTCTTGTAAGTGCCATGCGATAAGCTTAAACATCAGAGTATGGTCAGGATGGCAAAAGTTATTATTGAAGAACGCCCAAGATAGGAGATGCAGCAGCAGTTTGCTTTTGTCTGAGCCTACAGGGAAGGGCAAGATTCGGCCCCTTTTTCTACTCTCTACCCTCATGAATTAATTGGATGGAAACTACTTTAGCACTTTGAATTCAGTTTGTAGCAACTGAAAAGAGCTAAGGACAGAGGGGCTAAAAGAAAACGGGACATTTTAAAAGCATCTGAAAAAGTGGTAGGACAGCAGATTAATCAGGACAATCCCTACCAAATTGACATAGTTGGAAGATATGAAGTTCCACCCCTTCTGAGTTTCTGGAAGGCAGCTAAGACTGTATGGCCTTTTGCCCTTAAAATCAGGGGTGGCTAATCTGGTTGTTTTAACTTTCCTTGGCTTTGAAACTATTTTTTAAAGTAATTGTTTTAGTCTGGTTTTGAAATATTTGTATCTGTTTATATTTAATGTTTTAAATATTTCTACATTGACTTGATGGTTCTAGTTGGCTGTATGTGATAAAGAAATGCTATAAACAAACATACCAATAAACATGAGGCTAATCCCAAATAGAGGAGACTCACATTGAACCAATGAGAATTTAGTAAATCAACACATTCTTTATTTTAAAAATCACAGAAATCAAAGTTTTCATTCTTTTGTATAAAATGGTGAGAAGAAGGAACAGAAAGAGTCCCAAACATTTGACTGCTAGCCTCAATAACATGAAATTTTATGTCAATTATTCATAGAAGATAGTGTAGGGATTGTACTGTTGAATTAGGACTAGGTAAGCACTCAGTAGGGCTCCATCAACATTGCAGAAATAATCCAAGTTGAAACCACTTTAACTGCCATGGCTCAATGTTATAGAATTCTGGGAACTGTAGTTTTGTTAGACATTTAGTTTTCTCTGTCAGAAAGCACAGGTGCCACAACAAACTAAAATTCCCAGAATTCTATAGCATTGAGCCATGGCAGTTAAAATGGTGTCAAACTTCATTCATTATGTGGTGTGGCAGTATCCTAGTTGAATTTGGGCTAGTGATTCTCCTAGCTTAAAGGGTCTTTTTGATAATAAAATGAGTGGGGGAAAACATTTGAGCTGCGGCTTACACAAGCCTTAATTTCATGCCAAAGTGATCCTCATTTGTGCTTGGGGGGAAAGCCTCTAAATTAAGAAATATCCTTAATACACTGTGCCTTTTAAACTGTTTTCATGATTTGTTCATGAGGAAGAACAAAAAGCTATGTTGTTCAGTTTATCATGACTTGAAACTTAGGACTTTATCACACGGGGGAAATCCTGTGCAGAAACAGGGTTTTAAATCGAGGAAAACCCTGCAAAAGTGGGTAGATTTTCAGATGATGTTGTTAAACTGTTGCTAACCTGAACGGAAAGTAATCAAAAGCTACTTCTTTTTACTTTTGGAAAATCTCACAAGTAAAAAGGAGCAGCTTTTGACTACTTTCTGTTTGGGTTAACAACAGTTTAACAGTGATGTGTGTGAAAATCAACCTACTTTTGCGGGGGTTTTCTGGCTTTTAAATGCCATTTCTGCATGGGATTTCTCCCATGTGATAAGGTTCTTATTCAACAGTTCTTTGGCGACTGAATTGTCACCCTCTTTCCAACACAATTTTGCAACTATAAGGCTGTATACTTTTTTTTAAATAAATAAATAAATAAATGAATAAATAAATAAATGTAATTAAGAATCTTAGCAGTTGTAACTGTGTCCATACTGCATCCTTCAATAAACAGAAGCACAGCATGAAGACAGACTGACTCTGGTAGGGACATTTTGTTCAGAGCTTAGAGAAGTGTGTTCCCCTCACTTTCTGGACTACGAATGCATCTGCACTGCAGAAATAATGCAATCTGACAGCAGTTTAACTGTCATGGCTCAATGCTATGGAATCCTGGGATTTTTAGTTTGATGTGCATCAGAGCTCTCTGCCAGAGAAGGCTAAATGTCTCAGAAAACTACAGTTCCCAGAATTTTATGGCTGATATCTCTCAGGATCCCCCAGCAAGCATACCTACTGGATGATTCTGGAGTGGAAGCCCTCAAAGGTAATTTTTCCATGTTCTGAATTTGTGTTTAACAAGCAGGAAAATGCTGCCCTTCTGCACTGTCAGCAGCAATTTGATGAGAAACTTCAAAAAAAAAAAATGAGGGATATAGGATTGCTGAAAAGAAAGTAGCCTCACATGGATTACAATATGTTTAATATGAGCCATTTACAATGTCTGCTAGATTAAGGATCCTGGATACATTTCTGGACATATTCCTCTGAGAGTTTTTTTTAAAATTGAATTCCCCATGTTGTTTGGAAAGATCGAAATGGACATAGGTTTATTTTGATAGCAGTTGTTTGTTGCTCAATCTACTTGGTTTAGAAACATCCCCATTCCCCCCCCCCCTGCAAGCTGTAGATTAATATTTGGCTGACCCTTGCATCAATTACTAAACATAACCTTTAGAGTAACATGTAACACCCCATGCTTAGTAATCTCCACAATGAAACACATTTTGAGCATCTTCCCAAGCTTCCCTCTCTCTCTCTCCCTTTCTTTCATGAAGTGACAGCCACGCCCCATAGTATATCAGTGGCCAAGATGAGGCCAACTGGCAGGATGGCTGCTTTTCCTAATACTGCTGGGTTAGTCACAGCCTGGTGGCCATATTTTCATCTCTTCATTCTCAAGTAGCTGAATAAAAATATTTTATATCATTTACAAACTTTGGCTGATATGCTGGCCAGAAAACATTTCAATCAACAATGAACCCAATGCCAAAAACCATGTAAGCAAGCATGAAGTCCAATCATGTGAGAGGTTATTAAAATTTCATGTATCATAAATGAAATATACATTAGGGACACTCTCCAGTGACCTCTACATTTTTGCAATTTCTGGATCAGAGTTTACGACCTAAATCATGTAGCCACAATGCCCTGTGACATGTATGGGGAAAGTATTGCTTTGGTCCAGGCCTGCAACAGTAAACAAGTGTAACTAGTTTAGAGAATTGCTATTGAGAGTAAAATTCTAATTTTACTCTCACTCCCAGAACAGATGTACCTCTAAGTCTATAGACTGCACTGCTTAACTGCAGCTACTCAGCTGTGACCTTCAGCCTCAGGCTCACTGCAATAAAATTTTCATGCAACCATATGGAAGAATATTTTAATAGAGATTTACTGTCAGTAAGTGTCCCAGAGGAGCAAATAAGGAAGCTGTAACATATTGCATACAGTAAATCAAGGGGACTTCAATGGAAAAATGAAACCTCCCTCAGGCAAGCATCTTTAAAATTACAGGCAACACTTTGTACAAATATGTGTACAAAGGACGAGATATGCACCCAGCTAAGTAGCTCAAAAATGCTTCAGATCCAAATATATATTTATTAGAATGTATTTATTGCATTTCTCTAAGTGGTGAGATGGAACGCATCACACTGGGCTTGCCAGCAGAAGTACCACACAAGTTTCCATGCAGCTGGCACAGAGTGAAAGCCAGGCTAGTTTGGGTACAGATGGAAGGAGAGCTGGATGGATCACTTGAGATGTCCAATTGCATTATACCAAAAAATTAAAATAAATAAATTACAAAGCAAGTCGAAAGGGGAGAGAAGAGTTTCTGTGCCGAAGTGAAAGATTTGGATGGAAGTAATTACTGTTGGGTGCCATGTTTCAGGAAGGACATTGGCATAGTGGAAAGGATTCAGAAGGTGATAAGTAATCTAAAAGTCCAATTTGCCATGGAATTTTCTAGCACCATTGGAAACTCCTCTGTTAGACTCAAACTACATATAACAATGGATTATTTCTGTTGATTTTTTAAATCTGTGGTCTATGTTTTTGAAGTTAAACAGTCAGTTTCAGCCAGAGCCTGAAGAACTTACTTGTTAACTACAATTCCCAGAATCCTCTAGCCAGCATGACAACTGACTATGCTGCAATTTTTCTGAATCTTGCTTTTAGCAGGATGTGGATCAGGGTAGAAAGTGATTGGATGGCCAGAGACTGATTAATTATTTGTTCACTCACATATTTAATTTATATCATGGACTTCCTCTATTAATAGTGCTTGTGGTGGCTAACAATAATGAAATAGAAATAAAATACAGAATTATAATTAAAACATACAGACAAGAACCTTTGTCTTTTCTCCACAGACAAAAACAGCATAAGTGCATAAGAAGAGTCATGCTGGGTCAGAATAAAGGCCGATCAGAGTACATCACTGAAGTGTTATTGTTTTCATCACAGCAAGTGACTTTTAAAAAAGAAAGCAATTTTTCTCTCTAAGAAGCTGCAGATGATGGACTCAATTAATTATGGGAACATTATTTTTGCTGTTTTGTTGATTTTTGTAATATTCTTTCTTTTATGACTTTTAAAATGGTGTTTGCTCTTTAGATTCTTTAATTGTTTTTAAATGGCATACATATATTTATTGATTTTTTGCATATGTTCTAGTTTTAATCATTGGTAACCTTCCTTGAATCCCATTATTTGGGGGGAATTTGGAATGTTGTTGTGTGCCTTCAAGATGTTTCCAACTTATGACAACACTAAGGCAAACCTATAATGGGGTTTTCTTAGCAAGATTTGTTTTGGGGTTGCCTTTGCCTTCCACTGAGGCTGAGGGAGTATGACTTGCCCACAGTCACCCAGTGGGCTTCTGCTCAGGCATGGAAACCCACTGGGTGGCCTTGAGCAAGTCACACTTTCTCAGCTTCAGAGGAAGGCAAAGGCAAACCCTCTCTAATGAAATCTTGCCATAACACCCCATTATAGATTTGCCTTAGCATTGCATTAAGATAAAAATGACTCAAAAGCACACAACATTCCACAACCACTCCAAATAATGGGATTCAAGGGTGTGTGTGTGGGGGGGGGGGTTACCAATTATTCAATGAATATAGTATTTTCATATAAATGAATAATAACAATAAAAATAATATCTGGTCCAGCATTCTGTTCCCACAATGGCCAATGACATGCTCCAATGAGAAGCCCACAATCAGCAGGAGATCAGCTCAACACATACCCTCCTACCTCTATTCCTCAGCAACTGGTATCCAGCAGTACACAATCTCCAATACTGGGACTAATATGTAGCTATCATGACTAGTAGTCACTGGTAACCTAATCCTCCATTATTTTGTCTAATACTTTGTTAAGGCATCCAAGTTGTTGTGGACAATTCCACAGTTTGTAAAAGTCTCAGCAAGGACTGTCTCATTTGCTGTATTTGTAAGCCACTCTTGTAAGGCTTTTGTGTTGAGCAACAGGGCATTAATATGTGGAATAAATTAAAGAATGTGATTTCACATAACAATCTATCTTGTGCTAAGCTGCAACAGTTGCTTCACACAAGAATAACAGTATCAGATTTTCCCAGGCTCATTGCTCCAGCCTTTCCCATATAAAATAACTCTAGTAATCTCTGCCCAATAGGATTGCTCTTCAACTTCCATGTATTAACACTCTTATGGGCACCTCTTTGCAATGAGATTGACACGAAAGGTTCAGAAAGACCCCCCCCCGACATGTCGGGAGGGGCCTTCTGTTGTGTCGGCCATTTTAAAAAGGCTGACGCTGCAATTGGTTGGGAGGGCAGGAAGTCCCGCCCTTCCTGCATCTCCCAGCCAATCGGGGAATCTCGCAGTTCCCCCAGCAGCCCATGTAATCTCATGAGACTTCATAGTCTTATGAGATTTTGGGTGAGATTTGGGGCCTATTTAAGGCCCTCAGCCACATGGCGACAGCCATTGCAGGATCACCAGCCGAGAGACATGCCTCAGAGGAAGCCTTAATCCAAGTGGCGAGCGGCGCCAAGTGGATTGTTCAACAGCCAGTCATTGCCTAAATGTTCAGTCAAAGCCCAGGGATGCAACAATGAGATTGTGGCCCAACTAACCCAGTTGGGCCGCACAATGGCGGCATGTGTTGCCATATGCTAGCAACTCGCTTGGATGGGGGCGCAGGGGGGTAACCCGGGAATCCCGACCCCTCCGGCCACAGGCTCTGAGACCATGAGCGAGGTACTGATGGTATAGCCACAAGCCGTACAGGTGCAGGAGGTAACCTCATCTGGGTTGTCAGCAGGTGATACCTCACGTATTGCGGTAAATGATACAGCCTTGAAGGGTGGGCAGGCAACTGTAGCTGAGGTTATGGAGCTCATGAGAAAGGTTCCTGGTTTGGTGCAGCAGGGTGCAGTGGCCTCTGTGTCTGCACAGCCTACACTGGCTGATTTGTATAAGGTGGTACAGCAGGCGGTGGCTTCAGGCTAGGCCCGCTGGCCAGCTGCGGAAGCCCCAGAATTAGCAACCAATGTGGCGGGAGGTGCTTCCTCCACCCTGCAGCAGAACAACTGAGACCAGGTTGGGTCCCATCCAGTTGGGGGTGTTGAAGTATCAACGGAAACCCCACAGCAGTTGGCAAGCTCAGGTACGTCTAACTCACCTACTTCCTTGGGGTCTTGGCCAGCAGCAGTATGGGCGCCTGGTGCTCAAGCTGGCCAGGGCAGCAGAGCTGAGAGTTCACCCTCAGTTTCACTGGGAACATCCTCAGAGGCAGCTGGGGCAATTCATACTCAGGTAGCAAGGGTCCGAGTGAAACAGCCCCTGGTTGGCAAGATAGGTGTGACCAAAGGAGCTGCTACAGTGGGGCCTTAGGTCAGCTGGGGGTGGAAAGATAAGCTGATTGTAACCCTTATGCAGACATGTCCACTCCACTAGGCTCCCATCTCCCACTCACAATGAAGGAGCGGATTTGGAAGGGTG
>CM034701.1:220596377-220625150 GCA_020142125.1 Phrynosoma platyrhinos | reverse complement strand
GGTCATCTAAAAATGACAAGGGATGGGGTCATCTCTGCCCTCTGGACATCCTAATGCTCTCCCCTGCACCCCTTCCCGAGGGCCCTGGTGCATCTTACCTTGAGGGGGGAAAAGCTCCTGGGTGCATTCTCCACAGTTTCCACTCTGGCTGGCTGGCCCACTTGGATCCTCACAATTTCACTGCTGGTGCATATTCTGCTGGGCTGTATGCTACCATCCCTGGTGAGGAAGGCATGGAGTTCCTTGTAGAAGGGAATAGAGGAGGGACCCTGTCTGCTTTTGACCTTGTGATCCCTAAACTTGTTGTAATTGAACTTGAGGTTTTTGGTCTTCCGATGACATTCCTCCCCAGTGTGTTGGTGTCCCTTTCCGCTCATGGCTTGTGCCAACTCTTGAAATGTATCGGCATTCAAGAAGGAATTTCTCAATTTCTCCAGAATGTGTGGCTGCGACCACAGAGCTAGGAGGTTAGCTGTCTCCGCATGGGACCACGGCGTCCCTCTCCATTTATTTGGCCCTCCGCTTGTGGATGGCTCTGCCATTGTTCCCACTGTGGACAAGAGGAGCCCCAAAGTGGACAGCGTGGAGGTCTGCAGCAACCAAAGGTTCACTGGCAAAATGGCTCTGGAATGTGTGTGGGGGTCCAGCTTAAAAGTGAAACTTTCCCTTTATCTCTTTCACACAATGTAACATCTGGTAACAACAGTTTCACCTTCCCACTTTGGTTCATGCTTAGTGTGAAAATTAGGGTTAGGATGGCAGTTCACCCACACTTGAACCCTAAAAATGTTTTAATTTAAAGCTTTTTTCAAAGAGCATATGCTCCCCAGGGGCAGCTCAAAATGTGGTGCACCTGTATTTACACCGGTATTTTTAACTCTCGGATGCCCTCATTTCCGCCATCCCTCCGTCACTGCATCCCAATGTACCTTTGAAGGTGCGCATGTTTTTGGAAGAAGCAGAAAAATGGGGCTCCTTTTTTGAGCGCCCTTTCAGAGGAAGAGGCAGGTAGGGGGCACTTTTTCAGCATTCGTCATCTAAAGACCATGACTTCAGGTCACCCTCAAAACAATCCTTTTAGCCCATCTCCATCCCCCCTAAAAGAATAATAATTTTTAAAAATATCTCATCTATTTATTTTATGTAATAATTGTATTCTGGATTAAAGCTAGCACTATCAGCATCAGAACAGCTTATTTCTTAATCCACATTTTGTTTACTTCTTGCACAAATTATGTTCAGCTACAAATTAGGATCATACTTGACACAAACACCCTCCCTTACCACTGTGAGTTTTTTTAAAAAAGTGATTTCAGTAGATAAATCTGAATATATACAGGGAGAAGATGATCAGTCATTCCATTTCTACTAGCAACTTCACCCCTCCATGCTTCTTCTGTTTCGATTAAGCTTTTAAAAAACTGCCCTGAGCTGAGATTTAGGAATTAACAATCACTGATATATTTTGAACTTTTTGATATGTGCATATTTTCCACTGTCCCAGTTTGGCAGGATCAGTCCCAATTAATCCTCTATCATTCCACTTTTTCAGTGGCTCATAAAATGTCCCAGTTTCTCTCTCATACTCCCATTTTCCACTTTTGTTCTCAGTTTACTTCAATTGCTGCAAATTGAGTTCAAAATACAAAGTTCAGTGAAGGAGAGAGGAGAGGGTGGAATCTTGCCCCTTTCAGGTAAAGGCAAACTGCTGCAGCCTTTCCTAGTTCTTCCTCATTAATAACTTTTGACATCTTGACCACACTCTGATAACGCTTTGCCACATGTATTCAAGTTTTCATGTATGAAATGTTGGAGGGTATGAGTGTGCCTCCTACAAATGTAAGTTTAGAGCTAGATCCTGCAAGTGTTTCCTTCAGTTGAGTGACTCCAAGCACCAGCTCAAAGTGAGTACAGTAGATACTTCCTTATAAAAAGTAAACATTTGTGTTTGGTACATATTTCACCAACTCATCCAGAAGGTGTGGAACAAGTATATGCCTTACCCACAAGTGGTGGCCAGAAGATGATCAGTCGTAGTAGCCAGGAAATGTGCTTCTGCTTGGGGTAATAAAAACTAGTGAAGTATATAAGAAAAACACAAGCTCCTACTAACTTATTTCAGATTTTCTTCACAGAACACCATCAGTGTTGATCTATCTGCCAAACTGTGTGTTCTGTTCCCATGGTATGAACCCTGGAATGTTCTGCTTGAACAGGATTTCAGAACATAGGCTAGGGTGTTCAGTTAGTTCAGCCTGTTTATCTGACAGGCCTGCAAGGCTTGTGTTATGCTGTGTGAATGGAGAATGTAAAAGAACATTAGAAATGGGTTTTCAAGCATGGGTTTTGTTTTTTGTTTTTTTGTCTCACATTTCTCACCTCTTAAGTGAGTAATAATAGTATCGTGGGACCAGGGCTCACAGAATCAAAACTTCATGACCTTTTGATACACAGGGACAATAACATATACTGCTGCCCTCCCTCTGGGGACCAGATATTCCTTCTAAAGCCCATGCAATTAAATTGTATTTTATCTATATTTAATACAAACAAATTGTTAGGTACAGTCCCCACAGGAGCTTGAACCACGGTTGGTGAGGGGGACATACTTTTTCTCTAGGATGAAATATATTATTATGATGTTTCTTTGTCATTATTTTAGGAGTAGCGTGGTCTTCAATTGCATGTTAAAATCTATTCATTTTACAAACATTTGGTGGATATAAATACTTGTAGAACTGAGTTGTTGATATAAAGACTCTGTAAAGCCTGAATTTTTGGACTCTCCTTGGAAGTGTGACTATTGAAACTGTCATGATGAGGGCCTACACTTCAAATTTTTCTACTGAACTATGATTGAGGAATTCTTTATAAAATTCTGAAGAAACCCAGGATCCTCTGGAGTACTCTTTGAAAGCCAGTGCACTTATTTATAATACTCCTGGTTGCACCTGCACAAAAGATTCCGCACACCTTTTCTTGGGTAATAAACTGGCCACAACTTTATTTATCTGAACAGGGTCTTAAAACTGTTTTCATTTACAAGAATGAAATGAAATTAACCATATTTTCGTTCTTGACACATGTGTCCATGCACATAACCGGAGGAACTATCGGTGTAAACCATGCCCAGCACAACATATGTCAAGAACCTACTGTTCAAATTAGTTATACAATTTCAACAAATCATCCCCCTCACACAGGAAATGACATCATAATTAAACATATGACGTAAGTAAGTTATGATGTTATCAACATGGTTTATGACATCATAGAGAATTTAGTTAACCCAATGACATATACCCTTCATCCACATCAATTAATTCAAATTGGTAAGTTCAATTAACTGAATTATCCCTGGGGGGGGGGGTCCCTGCCTGCCACAGGAGGGGGCCAACCTAGCTTGGCATCCCCTCCCCCCCCAAGAAGAGCTCGTTCAATGTAACAAGCAATAGAATCCAAGTATACCTCACATCCCTCAAGGGAGAGATGAACCCCATCACCCTTGTATAGATGTGGCAACCAAACCTGAATTCCCTCATGTTCAACAACCTAAATCCCTAATTCCTCCAACTTCTTGGCCACGGATCTGTTCAACCAACGGCGAACATGAATGCCCTATCCCAGAATTTGAACATCGGATAAGCAAAGTGCCCTGCCTGACTTATCAAAGCATGAGCTGGGAACAAGTTTGCTAATCCTAGTGGCTGCAAAAAAGGCCAAGAAAAATGCCGCCCGGAACGACATAACCTCCTCAGATGAGGAGCACACAGATTGGAGCAATTGCCAAATCTTGATAAGAATTGTACCCTTTATTGGCAAACTATTATCACGTACCGCAGGAAGCTCCCTAGACCATCCCTCTAAAGCCCTGAGAACTCTAAAGTCAGTACCCCCCTCTCCCCGCTCAAGAATAAAAGGCCAGGGCTATCAACCTTCCCCTGATGGTAACTGGGGACAAACCAGACTGCCTAAGGTAAACTGTGAAACATAGTACAATTCCTACCCTCAGAGGCCAAACATCAGACAAAAACTGTCTGAAAGCTCAGATTGCAAGCTGGTATGACTTGCATGTAGACGGAGAGATGGACTGAAGAATCGCCCTGTCAATCTCTACTCTCCAAGGCTCCATAGATGTGCTGGTACCTCCAATAGTTACACTGCTGCCTCTGGATCCAGTTGACATAACCTGGAAAACTGAAAATGTGAAAGGGCATCCACCAAAGGATTTAGTAAACCAGGAACATGGTGAACCTGGACCAACACATTGTACTTTAAACACTGCACAACCAGAGACCTAACCAAAGCCATCACCCTAGGGGATTTAGAGCTCTGGGAGTTCACCACATGAACCACTGCTTGGTTGTCACACCAAAACCAAACAGTTCTATTTGCAAATTGGGTTGGCCACAAATGAACTGCTACCACAATAGGGAAGAGTTCAAGAAAAGTAAGATCGTGGGTCCAACCATCATTCACCCAAGACTGAGGCCAACTCTCTGCTACCCACTGACCTTTCCAATATACCCCAAAGCCATGGGAACCAGAAGCACTGGAGTTTACCTGAAAGTCCACCTTTAAAAGCATTTCAGACCTCCAAAATGAAAGACCGTTAAATTGCTCCAAAAATGACTCCCAAATCTTCAAATCCTCCCTTATCCCACTCGTAATTCAATTGTGGTGATGAGAGACAGTCACTCCTTTTGTGGCATTGTATAATTGAGCACAAAAGACCCCTCCTAGGACTATAACACTACAAGCAAAATTTAACAAACCTGTCAGGGATTGGAAGTCGTGCAGTGTGGCCTTGCTTTTTTCCCTTCATTACCCTGACCTGTTGTCTCATTGACTCCAGTTTTTCAACTGGAAGGTGGGATAAACATTCAACAGTGTCCAATTCAAAACCCCAAAAAGTAAGATGGGTGCTTGGGCCCTCTGTCTTCGCATCAGCCAAGGGAACACCCATTTTTGCCATTAAAACCTGAAAAGCCAACAGAGTGTCCACACAATTTCTTGTGCTGGGAGCTCCCGCAAACAAGAAGACATCCAAATAGTGTGTAATTGCCTGATTGCCTGATCTCTTAACCGTACACCAATGCAGAAAGGTAATAAACTTTTCAAAAGCAGAGCAGGAAATGGAACACCCCATGGGCATTGCTTTATCAAAATAGTACATCCCATCAAATTGAAAACCCAGCAAATCAAAATCATCAGGATGCACAGGAAGCAACCTAAAAGCAAATTTTATGTCACATTTAGCCAAAAGGGCTCCCTTGCCTAATGATCTTACCATTTGCACTGCTGAGTCAAACAATGCATATTTTACAGATGCTAACGTTGGGACAATAGCATCATTTACAGAATCCCTTTTGGGATAAGACAGATTGTGGATTAAGCGGTATTCACCAGATGCATTCTTAGGCACGACACCCAAAGGTGACAATCTTAATGTCAGCATTGGCAGAAGTTTATGGGGTCCAGATAGCCTTCCTGCCTCCCTTCTTTGGCCAGCTTATCTCTAACAATCTCTTGTAACTCCCTCACTGAACGTGCATTAGGTGTAAATCAGTGAACTATCAAACCTGAATAAGGTATATGAAAATCGAATGAAAAACCTTCCAAAAAATACTGTGCTGCATCCCTGTTAGGGTATATTCTCAGCCTTGCAGCCAGAACTTCCAATTTAATTGGTGTTGGTGCTTTTCCCTCCCACTGTGGTTGACTGAGAAGGGACCCTAACCCCGGACTTCTTACCTCTGAAACAGGAAGTGCCTGGGCGATTGCTTCCGCAGGTGTTACATTTGTGATCAAACCTGCAGGACTGCCTCATGCACTTACCGAAGTTGAAATCCCAGCAGAGTCCTGTTGTTT
This sequence comes from Phrynosoma platyrhinos, assembly GCA_020142125.1. NCBI lineage: Eukaryota > Metazoa > Chordata > Lepidosauria > Squamata > Phrynosomatidae > Phrynosoma > Phrynosoma platyrhinos. The sequence continues at coordinate 220,619,279 of CM034701.1, read as the reverse complement.
TCCTCTCCCCTGTGCTAGGCCTTGTATATTGCCCTCTTAGCTGCATGACCATAGGCACAAAGCCATTGTCACAAATGCTCGAAGGGAAGGCCCCAACCATAACATCCATGCACAAGTTTGACTGAACATGCCGCCATGACAAAGAACGGTCTAAAGCGGCCCTTATCCTAAACTGCTCATCGTACTGGAGCCAAGCAGACCCCCTCTGGTTGAAATGGCAATTGGTGTATACCTTAATCATTATCTCCTGATATTTAGAAAATTCAAGAGACCTTGCTGGCTCTTTCTCATCAATAACCCCCCTGTAAATGGTAAAGCCCATCATCCAGTTCACAAAGTTCCTCTCAAGCTTAGGGCACTTGTGAGCCTGGAATTCTTTTGGTACACTAAACATGACCCCATCCTTTATCATAATCTGAGGATCGGGATCGCGAAATGTGAGGGAAAACAAATAAATATATTCCCCTTTCCAGATCCTTTCTTTTGTGGAAAGCGGGAGGTGCAATCCCAAAGGAGTGGACATCCCTGCATAAGGGTTGCACTCAGCCACTCTGTCCACCCTGGCCACAGCTAATGCTCCCACTGTCACCACTTCACACGAGTCACCTACCTTAGGAACCCAGGGCTCCTCAGCCTGTGCCCTTGATTGAGAAACCTTAGATGTCCTAGGTGTTATAGAAGATGCACCAAGAGATACAGACATTGAGCGTTCCGCTCGACCACTCTGACCAACCTGTCCACCTGGAGCCCATACTGAGGTGGGCCAAGAAGCCATTGAATTAGGAGAATGGGACAAACCTGGACTGAAAATTGCTGTGAAGCATCCCATGATGCTTGCGAAGCTCTCACTGAGTGTGCAACTGTAGCTTGGATGCTCTGTTGAAGGGTGGAAGAAGCACTTCCCACATCCCTGTTTGATGTATCCGATGTTTCAGGGGCCATTTCACTGCCTTGCCCTGAAATGACCACCCTCTGAACAAAATCATACAAATCTGCCAGAGTGGGTTGTGCTGACACAGGGGCAGCCGCTCCCTGTTGTCCCACACCAGGTACTTTTTTCAACAATTCCATTATGTCAGCTACGTTTGGTTGCCCAACCTCCATAGCTGAGGTAGTCAGGGGACCACGTGCCATGCCATCCAATGACATATCAGGTGAAGAAGCCAATTGCACCTGAGTAGACTGAGATCCCACAATTTGAACCTCCTTTGGAGATGTGCCAGCCTGAGACCCAGCACTAGGGCCTGAACCCTCCTCTGAGCCAATTGCTCACAGACCACCACACAGGCCTCCATGGTCTGGCCTAACTGTGCTAAGTGAGTCACCATTTAGTCCTCCCTGCCCTGGGATTCTGATGCCCACTTAGGTGCTGACTGGCCAGCACTAGGCCCAGCAGATGCCGTGCACCATTTAGACTGCGCCTTGCTGCGGGGCATGATGACTTGGTCGAACACAAGTCAAACTACCAAGGCTGTTTTGGGTATAATGTTCCTTTAAGGCAGGGGTAAGCAACCTTTCCCCTTTAAGGGCCGAGGGACTTCACCTCCCAGAATCCCAGGAGCTATTGGCCAACATGGGACTATTGGCCAACATGGCTGAGGCTTCTGGGAGCTGAAGTCCCTTGGCCCTTAAAGGGGAAAGGTTGCCTACCCCTGCTTTAAGGGCTACATCCTTCAGTTAACAATAAGAAGCTAAGAAACAGCCCAGGAAACCCAGGGGAGAAAATGTCCCAAGTGGAAAAACACAACACCCAAAAATCATGGGTCCCCAGTCACAAGCACCTGTTCCAAGCAGGAACACACACTAGGCCACTATGGCCTTATCAAATCCAAAGCAGGGACACATAGACTAAGCCAGGATATTCCCAGCAAGGGTATTAGTGGACTAAAAGCGACCTTATCAGCAATCAAGGCCAGCCACATCAGGCCTTTCCCTATCCAGGGAACCAGGCTGCACCAGGACAGGCCAACACACAGGCCTTTCCCTATCCAGGGAACCAGGTCTCACTAGGACAGGTGAACCAGGCCGCCGACCTCCCAAAACTTGGGGCTGCCCTCTCAAGGACGTGTAATGCCCGACCTCACCAGGCCTACCCAGGCCACAGAAAGATTTGCCACCCTAGGGGAGCTTGGCCACTCGGCCACACCCCTCTGTGCATTCATAGGCCTAAACAGCCAGGAACAAGGCCACGCACCTACATTAAGCTGCATCAGGCCCAACAACACATGGCGCAATGAGCCCTGCAAGCCAAGCTGCTCCACAAGAGGTCTCTCCAGGCCGCACCAGGCCTTGGCCAAGGCCTCGAAGAGTGACTGCCCTGCTGAAGCTTGACCCCCTGGCCACACTCCACTGTGATCTCCAAGGCCTAATCAGCCTTCAACAAGGCCGCGTGCCTAAGTATAGGCTGCGCCAAACCCCAACAGCAAGGAGCAGTCAAGCGGTCTTGCGAGATTACCAGTGTGTTGGGGATCTTGTGAGATCCCCCCGATTGGCTGTGCTGTGCAGGAAGGGCGGGACTTCCTGCCCGCCCAGCCAATCTCAGTGTCAGCATCTTCAATTGGCTGGTGCAACAGAGAGCCCCTCCTAATGAGTGGGGGAGGTTCTTTCTCCCCACTTTCATATTAATGTATAGTATATCTGGAACTAGGGTGACTATACTTAACACTGGAGAGGGCACATATACTTTGAATGGCTGGATAGAAGACATAATTTCAGCAAGTTATGCTTGCCACCTGCTAAATTCCCTCTTCTATACAACTATTAAAGTTTCAGGAGCCTTCTCCTGTTTTTAATTTAGCAACCATATGTGAAACAAGGGGGAAAAGAGGGCACTGTAAGCAGTGGCATCACTAAGGAAGTGCATGGGGTGCAGACTGTACCAGGTGACACCCTAAGAGAGGGTGACACCACTGCTTCTCAAACATCTCCATTTGGGCAGAAATCGGTTGTGGCATTCACCTGTGTCCCATTAAATAATGAAGAGATGGGGTGAGTGGGGTGAGGCTCAGTGGGAGGAGAAAAGAGAGGCCCCAATTGTTCTTTTTAATTACATGTTAAAATTTTAAATAAAAAATAAAAAATTATTTTTGTACAAAAATATCCTTTTTAAATTTTCTTTAAAAACATCACCATTTACCAAAATTTCACTTCAATCTCATGAAACTATGAATATCTGTCATTTTCCATCAAATCATATAATTTCCAGACAGACTTACACAAATTCTGCAGAAATAAGATTGTAAGATATTTCTGAAAACTTGGAATCCTTTCATTGAATATGTGAAACAAGAATGGGGCCAGATATGGATAATTGGTATAGGAAAAGAAATATTAATTTAATTTAAATAAAAAAAGAGTTCAAAGTATGTTCAAATTGGTATGGTTGATTACATAGAATGTCTATAAGGTCAGAATATAGAAAATTGTAAAATATTTTGATATAATAAGAGCATGGATGAAGATAATGTAAGAATTTGAGAAGGAGAAAACAATGTAGAAAAAAGATAAGAAAGAATCAGTATGTAGAAGGAGGTCAGAATGAATTGTTAGAGATGAATGTTTGTTATTATCGTTAGTGTCATGTTTTTAGAGTTAGTGTTAGTTGTAGTTAGTGTTTTTGTCTTTGTTTTGTTGGTGTTCTTTTAATGTATTGTGATGTTTGTTTTTTAATTAATAAAAAATTATTTAAAAAGAAGAAACCATGAATATGTAAATGCACTCAGGTTGTGCCTATGATATTGCAAATTAAAGGTATAATTTTAATTTTGTTAGTTGCTTTATATCACAACTATTACCATGACATTCAGCAATATGCAGTAATTATGGCTAATGAGTAACACTGGTAAAAAACAACGACAACCATTACTAAGGATTCTGTATGGTATGGTAATGGGAGGAGGTCAATGGGAGTGTGTGTGACACTATGAGTTACTGCACTAGGTGATGCCAGCCCTAGTGATGTCACTGACAGTAAGTATTTTTGTTTGAGAAGGAGAAGAAATATTGTGAATTAATGTTCACAAGAAAGTAAGTATCAAAGGATTATTCAAATCTAGCCCCTCTTCCCAGTGTCTTTTTAAAATGTTCAATGTATTTTGTCAGGGACAGCAATCCTGTTTCATTTTTCCAAAACAGAAGTATAATATTTTGAAAATTGTTGTAAAGATAACTGTCTCTTTTGGGATGTAGCCCAAGCCCATAGAAATGTGTGCGCATATGTGTGTCTGTGATGGCCTGTTCACCTCAGGGATATTCTAAGCCACTTCCCAACATTTTCAGCATTTATTATGCACATGCAGACATAAGACCAGGGCTTTACCTCATCTGGATTAGAGGGTTAGGGAGAAACATGCAGGCAGGATTCCACCAAATTGACCACTCAGAAGAAAACCAATGAGGGTTCTGGCTCATGAGTGCTACAACACTGGGGTATTCCTCCTAAAAGCCATGCAATTAAATTTCATTTTATCAATATTTAATATGATCAAATTGTTATCTCCTAACATGTAAGGCTGTGTTTTGATTCTGACTGTTTTTCATAGACATTACACCAACCTGGGTGTACATTTAGCCCTCACTAGCTCTGCACTTAACCTCCTGCCTCTTGACTATAAGCTCCTGGCCGCACCATGTAGAAGTTGATGAAAAACTGGAAAGCTTACAAATGGTGCAGAAGAAAATATTTGGAAGTTATAAACATTTCTGACCACACAGCCCGATAAACCCACAAAAAACTGGATGCCGTCCATGAAAGCCTACGACTTCACATTTCTGAGTTAAAATACAAAAAGTACTTTCTTCTTTTATTTTGTTTCAAAAATAGATTATTAATGTCACATGCGCTGATGTGAACATTGTGAACACAACTTTTTTTCTAAAATGCATGCAGCCTTGAACAGAAAAATTGACAGAATCAGTGAGGAATTGGAGAGATTCAGTTCCCAGTTGTACTGAAGTCACAATAGCAGAACACTTCTATAACATGAAATAATCATCCATCTCTGTCTTGTCATGCCATAGTGAAGCTGATCAGGGTAGTTTTCACATTGAACCAGTCATGCAGTTTGAGAGATAGACAAAAATAATTTCTTTTAAGTTGGATTCAGTTTAACTTTTTTATTGTCATTGTTTACAGAGGTACTGTTTTTTCCCCTGAAGTATCTAATTTGGATATAAACCAAATAGCGTAGCCCTGCTTGGTCATTCTTTTTCTGGATACAATCAATATACAATGGGGAGAGTGAGAATGAGCAGGGTAGCTTTTCTCACCTCCTCCATCTCCATCCTTGTTATCGTCCAAAAGTTGTAGGGATACTTTCTAAAGTTTGAGATGTTCTGTACTCATCTTGGGTCCCTGTATAGTTCAGAATCCTGGAAAATCAGGGTTCTAGCTGAGACAAGTACAACAGAGCAGATGTTGGCCTCACCGAGGGCAATAAGCATGATGATGGAGAAGGCAGAACTGGGATGCTCATGCTTCTTCTTATCCTTGCATAGTGATTCTTCATGGAAATGAGAAGGAGCTCTTACTGAAGCCAATCTCCTCCAGCTAAAAAATTATAGTATGAGATAGGCAACTCAAATTTCTTCCTATAAGTCCTCAGTGCCCTTCAACTCAGTACATGCTGATAGAGATTTGTTTTGTTGTCAACTGCCACCAGGTCAATTTTGACCCTATCAATGAGAGACCTTCAAGTCACTCTGTCATCAATAGACCTGTTCAGCAACAGCAATAGCAATGACAAATACATTTCTATACCACTTCCCAGTGCACTTAAGCACTCCCTAAGCAGATTACAATGTGTAAGCTAATTGCCCTCAACAAGCTGGGTACTCATTTTAGTTACTTATGGAAAGATGCCAGGCTGAGTGGATCCTGGAGCCCTGCCTGGGATTGAACCTTGTGGCTGTGAATGGTTGCAGAACTGCCCTCTAACCACTGTGCCACTACAGTTTCTGCTCAGGTCTTGCAGACTCAGGGCCCTGGTTACTGTGATTATCTATCTACTTTTAATGCAATCTTCATCTTCTCTTACTGCCTTCTACCTCACCAAGCATGTTTGTCTTTTCTAGTGAGTCTTGATATGTCCATTCTCAGTCATCTTGGCTTCTGGGGAGAGTTCAGGCTTGATTTGATCTAGGACACACTTATTTGTCTTTCTAGCAGTCCATAGTATTTGTAGAACTTTCCCCCTGCAGCACATTTCAAATGAGTTGATTTTCTTCCTATCAGCTTTCTTCACTGGCCAGCTTTCACAACCATAAACAGATATGGGAAACACAGTGGCATGGGTGATTCTAACTTTAGTATTCAATTATCTGTCTTTATACTCCAGGATCTTATCTAATTCCTTTATAGATACCCTTCCAAGCCTTTTCATCCTCTGATTCTTTGACTGAAGGCCCCATTTTGACTAATGACTGACCAAAGTATAGCAAACATTTGACTATCTCAATGTCTTGTTTGTTTTAAACTCGTATAAATAATCTGTGGTTATTATTTTTGTTTCCTTGATGTTCAACTATAAACCTTCCTTTGTACTTTCTTCCTTGCCTTTCTTCAATAGCCATTAGACTTTGCTATCTTCTGTTAGTAGCATAGTGTCATCTGCATGTCTTAAACTGTTGATGTTTCTTCTTCCAATTTTGACATCTCTTTCCTCAGAATCTAATCCAGTTTTGCATATGATGCATTCAGCATATAACAGATAGGGTGATAAAATGCAGCCTTTCTTGACCCCTTTGCCAATTGGAAACCATTTTGTTTCTCAATATTCTATCCTAATGTTGGCCCTTGTCCTGAGTTCAGATTAGCCATTAGGATAATCAAATGTTGTTGTACACCCATTTCTTTAAGTGCAAGCCATAGTTTTTCATTATCCACACAGGCAAAGCTTTTGGTATAATCAATACAGCACAGACTGATTTTCTTCTGAAATTCTTTTGTGTATTTCATTATCCATGGTATGTTTGCAATATGATCCCTAGTGCCTCTTCCTTTCCTGATCCCAACTTGGCCATTTGACATTTCTTGCTCCATGCATGATAAAAATATTTGTTATAGAATTTTGAATATCACTTTGCTTACATGGGAGATTGATGCAATAGTCTGGTGGTTACTGCCATCCCTGATGTCCGTTTCTTGGGAACTGGGAGGTATATTGAGTGTTTCTAATCTGTGGGCCAGTCTTTTGTTTTCCATATTTGTTGACAGATTTTAGTTAGAATGTAGTTAGTTCTGTTTCTGTTTCCTGAAATAGTTCTAACCAAATTGCAAATCTGGATTTCTTAATCATTAAAATTTCCCTATGTGTATTTTCAATTTTTGTTTTTAAAACACATCTTAAAAGCAATAAAAAGTAGAGTGTTGAGCAGGCCCAGTTAGACATTTTGCTGCCAGAGGCAGAGTAACACAACTGTGCTTTCCATCCACCCAAGTTGAGGTGCAAAGTACTCAAAGCCACATAGGTTACTCTGATGCAGGAGGCACAAAATTATTCTCCCTATTAGTAGCACTAAAATATATTTGCTAATGAAATAATTAACATTTTGCTGTACTTTCATGGCACTCAAAATCTGCTATCTGAGGTGGTTGCCTCATTCTGCTTAATGGTAGGGTCAGCCTTGGCAATGAGACATACTCATACTTGTATCCAAAGACAAACCCCCATAGCTTAAAAAGAATATAAATTATGGTACTGTATATCACTGTGATACCACATCATTGTCAAAAATGGGTGATGTTGTACCTAGGTGGCAGCATATCTAGGTTGTTATGAATCAGGGTTATGCTGTGGCAGTCAGAGGAAATGGTTGAAGTAAGTGAAGAATGAATCATATAGGATAACAGCCAGCTAATGTCATAGCTATTGTACCAGCAATCACATCAGTTTCTTATGCAGATTTTGAAAAGGTATTTTGCTGTGGTGGGATGTAGCCAAGCAACAACTTTTTAACAGAAAATAGTTATGAGGATGGATTCACTGGCACTCAGACAATAAAAAATTTGTTTGTATATTTGCAGAAGGTGAATTCAACTTTTAAAACAACAACAGATATATTTTGCAGATTGATAAAAATAAAAACAGAAATGAATTGAGGTGATGAATACTTATCCTGCTACTTCTCTGCATATTAACTACAGAGTACATTGTCTATTGAAACCAGAAAGAAGTTGATTTTTTTGTGGGTAATAATGCTATAAAAAGTTGCATGTCAAAAGTAGCATGAGTGGGAATGATGTTAAATATTATTTGAGTGTAATAAACCATATTTTAAAGTTTCTTTTTAAGGGCATGTTTAGATGGTTATTGAGCAGAATTTTTCAAGTTTTGTTTCATACACTAATCAATCCAAAAAAGTAACAAAATAAACAAGGAATGGAATTTTGCTACAATGCTACCAGTAATCAGTTGCCTTTGGGAGATTGTAATGTGTTGCACAAATAATTTTTAATAGTCATTTTCAGACAACCAATTTATCAATTGGTGATCATTCTCTGAGAGGACCCCCCCCCATAATAGATGATACACCAGCTCATTCTATACAATTTTGAAATTTAAGTAAACTAGGAATCAATTCAAATCTGGAAAAAAATTAAAATGTACCATGGGTCTAACATTGAAATCTTCTATATGCAATGTTAGTATGTTGGAGGTTCTCATTCCCATTTAGAAGGGAGAACTTGGATGTTACATTGGCATGCTAATGAATTAAGTACATTAAGTAAATTAAGTACATTTTAGAGAAGGATCAACAACAGAAATTTATATATATTATATTATATTATATTATATTATATTATATTATATTAGACCTTTTTAGTATCAGGATATTTTGCTCACATTGATTACTGCCAAGAAAGGTCTGCAACTATCAGCTCCCCTTAAGGGAACAGAAATCTGTAACTTGGAGGTTACAAGGGGCTCTCAAGCTGGATTTCAGCCTAGGGACTCACTCTCTTTTTCAATGCTATGCATTTATTTTTGGAAAACTAGTCTGGAGAATGTGGAGACAAAGCAGTAAGATTAGTTTAGATATCAAATTAATTGCTAACCATTGAAATTGCCTCCACTGGAAGACCCAAGGACACTTATTTCATTCAATAACAAGAACTCCAAAGTAGACTAATTTAGAAATACTATTGACTGTTCATTACTAGGATGCTGCTGCCCAAATCGCTGCAAGCATGTGTGCTGTTAATGTGATCTAAAACATTACTATCTACGGTAAATCAGAAACAGGGCACACAAGTACCATAGCTGCTGTTTAATGATGTATGAAAAAGCTGCCTGGTAAAGTGCACCATTAAGAAAAGCTAAAACCGGGGCTGAACAAAGACCTGATGAAATATTGATACTTCTGCAGCCAATACCATGCCTTCTTTCCTGAAAAGTGTCTGAAGTCTTTCTTTCTCTCCCCACTCTGCCTCTCTCTCTCTCTCTTTTTTTAAAAACACACTTAAGTAAAGTAATCTAAGGCACTGAAGCCAGAGAGAGGAAGGGCCATTGGAAAAAAATGAAGAGACAAAAGTTAACATGATTAAGGCTTAACTACATCCATTTCACATTAGTCTATTCGTTGGAGATGCAGACATTTTCACAATAGTCTATTACCAGGTATCTTACTAGTGCTGGTCTTTATAGTAGCCTATCATTAACAAGAGTCTTTGGGTCAACTCAAAGGCATCATTTTCCATTCCAGTTTCTTGAATGGAGGAGGGAGACTGCTATGAAACAAGAGCAGTGTGAATACAGAGGCCTTTGGCTTTTCCCTTCCCCAGGAGAAAATTAACATAAAAATGGCAATGCTTCAGTGCAAACACTTTATTATTTGTTTGTTTATTTATTTACTGCTCCCAGAAAGGTACACATAACCTAGAGAGGAAATATTCAAGCAAATCCATATTTTTTAACCTGGAAATGGGTGTCATGCTTGTGATCCTGGATTACTGATGTAGAGAGCTGGGAAGTTTTATTTTACAGGATTACAGCCTCCAGAATTTCCCAGCTAGCATGGACAATGGTCATTCTGAATGGAGGATTCTGGGAATTGTAGTCCAAAATAGTAATATTTTTCTAGCTCAAGTCATGGGTTGCTTGTAGCATCAGTACAGTTGTTACAGGGTAGAGGAAAAGCGGTAGCAGCTTCATGATACCACAAGGAGCTCAATGGGAAAGATTTGACTGAAGGTTCATTGTTTTCCCATCTCTTCCTTTCAGTCTGTTGTAGCGTTTCCAATGAAGGCAAATCATCACAATGCCTCACTCCATACTAAGGTGCAAAGAACAAAAGAGATATGCCTACACTAGGGACAAAAAGCAATAGAGATATGGGAGGCATGGACAGAAGGAAGAGATGGGCCTGCAAGTGGTGAAGTTCAAGAAGTAAGGGAGAGGATTGTGATGAAGGGATATGGTAAGGGCAGGACAGAGGTGCAGCTATGGAGTAAAGCACAAGGGCACAAAATGAAAGGAGGAAAGAGGCAGTGAGAGGGGTAGTGGGAGGGTGCAAGGCTCAAGAGAAGGTTCAAGATCAGTGGAGATGCAGGTGGAGGCTCAAGAGGAGGTTCAAGATCAGTAGAAAAACAAAAGAAAGTGGAGAAGCAGGTATGATTGTTTTTTAAATTAATTGTTAATTGTTAATTTTTTAAAATTATTTTAATGTGTTTTATTTTGTGAGCTGCCTTGGGTCCCTTTTTGGGAGAAAGGCACTATAGAAATGAAATGAAATGAAATGAAATGAATAAATAAATTTGTGAGTTCATCTTTACTTATTGCCTGTTTCAGACACAATGACAACAGCAACAACAACAACATTTGTTATTGCCACCACTGTACTCAGAATGAAAATGTAAGGGTGAAAAATAGATGTCTTGATATGGCCCACCTTATCCACAGACTTCTTATCCTCAGATTTAACCATCCACAACTTGATAATATTTTTAAAATATATAAATTTCAAAAAGCAATGTTTTAGACTTTTTATATAAGGAACACAACTTGGCTATGTTATTGCTTTATATTTAATGGGATTTGAGCATCCACAGAGTTTGGTATCCATGGGGGTTCCTAAAACAAAATCCATGTCAACACCAAGGGTCCACTGTAATTCTGGAACATATTCTGAAATTCAAACTTAAATCAATCAATTAACTTAAAAATACACATAATTACATTGCTCCTTTATGTTAAAAGATTTTTCATTTAATTTCTACTTTAATTGATTCTAGTAATTAGTTCTCATTAACTCACACAGGAGGCCTGTGAAAATGAAAGGCTGTAAATACCTTGAGTTGCAGGTTGTGCATCTTTGCATTACATGAAAAGAATTAAGGACAACCCAACCTTCTGTGTCCAAATTGTAAAGAAATTTGGAAAGGAGATTGAGAACAATAAATTAGCTAGGAGATATGTGAATTTCATTCTTTTTATGACACATCTTAGGATTTTGCATAAGGTAAAGGTACTCCCTGTTGACAAGGTTGTCAATGTCAGAGAAATGTTTGATGGGACATACAGTCAGACTAGAAATGTAAAAGATGTATGGGCAAATTTTCCTGTGGGAAGAGTTTGAAAAACATGTTTGGGGCAGACAAATAACAGGTGTCACACCAGACAACAACAACAGAACTGAGAAAAGAAAACACTAGTGTGTTTTGGGAAAAGGACATATCCTAACCAAAACACTATGTAAGCATGGCTTGTCACATGGACAAGTACATCAGCAACATGGGTTGGGCTGGAGGTCTGGGAAAGTGAGACTCAGCCAGTCATCTGTAATGTATACACCCAAGTGGGTGGTAGCTTGGGGGAACAACAAAAATGCTTTGTCCATGTGTGGAGAGAGGGAGAGGGAGTTTGGAAGGTTTTGGTCATAATCCACTGTGTGGTGTGTTGCTAGCTTTGTTTTGTAAATAAACAACTGCTGTAAATATTTCTAGTTGTAGAATAAAGATAGTTTTCTTAGACTACAACTAGTGTGTTTCCTGACTGATGGAAAGGCTGGAGATCTCAGGCAGTATCATCAAGATCCAGAGGAAAAATGTGGAGGCGTGCAGGAGAAGAAGTACAAGGTGTTGGTTATTACCTTTAAAGCCCTAAATGGCTTGGGTCCAAACTATCTCAGGGACCGCCTTCTCCCCTATAATCCTCCCCACGCACTCCAGTCCTCTGGGAGGAATTTGCTGCATCCTCAAAAGTCGAGGCTTTCGGCTACCTCTCAGAGGGCTTTTTCTGTTGTCGCCCCCAGATTGTGGAATGACCTGGCAGATGAGATCCATCAATTGACATCTTTGGACAGCTTTAAGAAGGCTGTCAAGACAGATCTCTTCCAGCAGGCCTTTCTGGAATAGATCACCTGGCCTCAGGAATTTTCCCCTCCCCCAGGAGAGTCCCCCAGCCTCCCTTGTTAATGGAACTGAATCCCACTGTGGATTTAGTGTTATTGTTTTTATTGTGTTATTCATTGTCCAATTGTTGTTTTAATTTGTAATGTGATTTAACAATTTTTAAGTGGGGAGAGGAATATACTGTTTTACTTGGTATGATGTTTTAATGTTGTTAACCGCCCTGATTGGGTTACCAAATGGTGGTATAATAATAATAATAATAATAATAATAATAATAATAATAATAATAATAATAATAATATATTATTATTATTATTATTATTATTATTATTATTATTATTATTATTATTTTCATGTCAACTCTGCTGTTTGGTAACTGCAACACATCATCCACCATCCACTGACTAATTGTGTCCAACCGTAGGGGATGGTGCTCATGTCAATTACTAAGCTCAAGAGCTAGCAATATCTGAGGACTACTCTGTGATCATGTGGCCAGCATGATTTCACAGAACACTGTTTACCTTCCCACTGAAGTGGTACCTATTTATCTACTTGCATTTGCATACTTTCAAACTGCTAGGTTGGCAGAAGCTGGGACCAGTGACAGGAGCTCACCTCATCATGCAGCACCCTGGCCTCAAATCACCAACCTGCTGAGGATTTTGCATAATGAACAAACAATTTGCATCGTATGCACACCAACAAAGTTTGCAAGTGCAGCTGCTAGAATTTGAGAAACTAGAATATGGCAACACTAATATGAGATAAACTCTTGTTACCTGATTAGATTGGGGGTGGCAGGTATGAGGGGAATAGTCCTGAATGAGCACTAGGCTAGTGGTGGAGTGGGAGAAAGAGAAAACTACTAGTACTGAGTGGTAACAGGGGGGTATCTAACCCACATGAAGCTACTATAGAGTCAGGAAGTACTGGTGTGAAGGAGAAGAATGTGGGGGGGGCAGTTGGGAGGAGACAGAGGGCACTGGGGTCCTAGATGGAATTAACATGTTTTGCTAGTCTGCAGTGCAAATGCCTTTGACTGGATTGCTTCTGCTGTTGACCTGTTGCCAATCCTGATCACAGCTGCAGGGAGAAAGAGTTGAGTGATACATGTGCACATTTATTTATCACTGGGAGCATGACATGAGGAATGAAAAAGAAAGGAACATGACTGAAAAAGTGCATGGGCTGGACACCTTACTATGCCTATTTCCTATAAGGAAACACCGCTACAGGGCTGTACAACTTGGAAAAGTTACCTCATTGGATTACAAAGCCCAGAATTCAGGGAATTCTAGGGGATTCTGGGAGGTTTGGTCCAAACAAATAACTTTTCCAAGCTTTGATAAGGAGTTAACTCACATATGCCCACCACTGGTGATGCAGCAGGTTTTGTATTTATAAGGCCCATCCATTCAACTGCAAAGTTTCAAGTATAATCCATAGATGCATAATCTGGATGAGCCCAAACATTAGGCAGAGTGAGACAGTGGCATTAGATAGCAAATCCTGGAAGGCAGGACATAACTGTGAACTATGCATCCTTCCAAGCTTCTCCTTAGTTAGCTTGCTGCTTTTAGGTCTCATGAAGGAGCCTACAATTGGCATTGAAGAAGGCTGAACTCAATTTCCAGTCCAGTTGAGTCTTGTACGTGGCATGGAATGGAAATCTTGTTCTTTGCCTTGAGCAGTGAAATGTCTTGGGTTGGCCTTGTGCACAGACATAGGCGAAGTAGGCTCATTCACAAACTACAAATGTTCCTTTAGGAGTAGAGCACCAGCTTGGTGGCATATCTACTCTCCTGTCTCAGAGGGTTAGAAAATGCTACAGTTATACATTATGTATGATGTATAATCTCCAAGTAGGAGTGCAACTTTAATGAAATTTCTTGGCAACAATGTTTCCTTTTGGCAGCTTTTATTTTTATTTTTAAATGTTTATGTTTAATTAAAACCAATGAGGGTTTTTCAAACCACATGGAAAAAAATATCAAGGCTGCAAAAAGCATGACATTTCTTTGGACTGTGTAATAGACTGTTCTAAAATCCAAAGGGATCCATTAGAGCTACAATTCATCCTGGGGAAAGCTACTGGCAGATAGATGGGAAAACAAGGTAGTGCCAAGGACTCTGTACATCCTTTTAGAAAAACAAAATAACAGATTTGTTCTGAGATCACTCTGAGCTTTAAGGCTTGATGGTACATTTAAGCCAACTCAGAGCATATCTTTTCTTTTCCAAAGGAGCATCCTCATTTAAAAACAAACATTTTAAATATTAGTGATTACATATTTATGAGGGCAATCGCTGGTTGGGTCCCTGGCCTTCTCCCTGGCAGAAGCATTACAGCACCCAGACAGAGGTGCAACAGGCATACCTTTTCCAGAAACAGAAATACAATGTTGGGGAAAGCTACATCTATTAAAATTCTGATGACCACTCAGTTGTTAGTCATGTCATCTTTTATAATATATAATTTAACAAGAGAGGAAACATTGAATTTTCCAGGGCAGAGTCTCAGCACAGGGATGAACAACTTTGGTGAGTCTGAAGACCCATGCTGTTTACCAGGAACCTACCTGCACACCATATCACTTGCAAAATAAATAAATAAATAAATAAATCTGAAATTGTTTATGTTTTCAGAACTGCAAGTGACCAAAATTTTTATGGTCTTTTTTGTTGTGTGTGTGGGGGGGAGGGGGGAATGACAAAGATGCCCTCCCCCACACTACAAGAAGCCATTATGCCTTGTCTTAATACAAAGCCAAGGCTTCAGGAGATGAATCAATTGGGGGTGTGTAGGTACCTGGGAAGGTCCAGGAGGATCCAGAGGCCCACAAAAATAGCCTTAGGGATTGCATTTGGCCCAAGAGGTGCACTTTGTCCACACTTTAACAAGGGTAAATTTATTATACAAGAAGCAATTTTGTTTTTATCATTGCATCTCTATGTCAGAGCATGCTGCATGTGTTGAACATATGCCTTTTGTCACTAAGCTATTAATGGTATGGCTGGAGCCCCTGTGAAGGCTCATGTTCCTGTGGAACTCCTACTGCCTCTTTATTCTCATGGGCCATCAGCAGAGAACCCAAGAGTGAAGCAAGGTCTATCAGTGAATGTGTGTGAACTGCTACCTCTATTCCAGATACTACACAAACAATTCCACTTTAACTGCCATGACTCCATTCTGTGGAATCTTGGGATCCATAGTTTCATTTGGTCTTTATGTGCTGTAGGCAGGCACTAGTGCTCTCCAAGGGAGACTGACCTCAACAAACGACAAATTCCAGGACTCCATAGGATGAAGCCAGGAGAGTTAAAGTGTTCTAACTATCCAGTATGGATAAACCTTTAGAAAAAAGCATCACAGTGTATTTGTTATCTCACTTGCTGGTAGTATTTCTGCCCCTTTCATCATGGCATGGACTCCTTATCTAGCAGTACCCTGGGTGAGTAAATGCAACACTTACAGTATTTAGTATTGGAACATCCAACATCTTAGACATAAAATGTAACTGGTAATATTTACAACATTTCTCTTACAAAATTATGCAACTAGGAAGGCCCAGAAGGTGATATGAGTCCAACCATCTGCTGTAAAGAAGATACTTCACTCATTAGGTCTCCATAGATGAAGTCATGTTGTTGTTGGGGAGGGGGGAGAATTGCCCTGCAGAAAACATGCATAATTAGCTCCTGTCACACAATGTGGCCAGCAGAACAAACAGTTCTGGATGACACACTTTTTTGGTGTTTGTAGCAGCTTGCAATACAAACCTAAAAGTATTTTTTTATACCAACCAATATTTTATGTTTTAATCCTGATATTACTGATTTGTTTCACAATGTTCTGTGACTACACACACACCACAACACACCAATTATGTACCACTTCCTATTCCTACTCCTCATTGTGAATATTTGAGCATCTTGTAACTGATTTAAATACTCACATGCAAGTTATCAGACATCACCTCACATGGCTGAAAACGAATATACTGTATTCCATACATTTGTTTATTTTTCTCTATTTTCCAGCTTCCTTTCAAGATGATTGTTTTCCCAAGGAAGCTTGTGACATAAAACAATGCAGATATATGGATAACATCATTTTAAATGTGAAAAGTTTTAAATAAAACCAATGTCATTTCAGGAATGTCCATCAGCAGCAAATATCAGAACTATTTTTTTCAGTGTGAAGAAATAATTTTCAATTAAAAGCCAGGCAAATGAAATGAGTATTTAAAACCATTTTAAGTGTATCCTCAGATGGGATCAGCTATATTCCTGTGGGGAGGGGATTCCATATGGCATAGGCTTCTACTGATTATCCTCTTTCTTTAATATACTCCAATCATACCCATTGTGGTGGGTATTTGAAGATTATCTTAAAACACAGACAAAATAATATAGGTGTAAATGACTCTTCAAACAACCTGGGCCTAAAATGTTTAGGGCAGGGAATAGAAATTACATGACCCTCTGGACCACCTAAACACCATTCTCAATGGATTATTGGGGGGGGGGCATGAAGAACTCTCTCTCTCTCTCTGTGTGTGTGTGTGTGGAGAGATGACACCTCTAGGAGTGGTGATATTCATTTAAAACAAAGCACAGGGTGTCCCATGCCAGAAAGTGACTTAACATTCACATCAGTTTTGTTTGGGAGGGGGGCAGGAATAGTCCACAGTGTTCCAGAGTCCCAACATACCTAGAGCCTAACCATTTCTAAGTTAGGACATTAAAGGTTAATATCAGCACTTTGCTACACTGCTTATATTCATGACTATTAATGAAGTGCCCTGGCAAAATCAGGGTACCTTAGGAATTGTAATTCAGGAAAGTAGATGATTCTGCTAAGAGCTGTCTTGGTGAGAATTCTTTCTAAGTACCTTGTCAGATTCTGTAGCATGTAGCCATGGCAGTCAAAGTGCTATCAAGCTGCTATAATTCTATAGTGCAGATAACCTTGTGTTGCCAGGTCTTCAAAATAGGAACAGCTGACATTCATGACACGCAGGGATAACAATCACGAAGCAGCTATTAATAAGTTTGTGTTCTGCCTAAACATCAAATGAAAGTTTTAATTTCAGTTAACCTAGAAACATCAAATTATCATATTGCCCACATTCATAAATTGCATTATGTATACATATTAGTCTTTACAAATAGTCTGCACCCCAAAACACAGGATTTGGGGAAATCATTTTTAGTCTATGTGAAAAGAAAAGCTTTCCAACCCTCAAATATAATGGGGACATGGCAAACCTAAGATAGCCAGGTGCCAGTGAGAAGAAATACCACCATCACCAGTGAGGAGGAAATTGAAGCTTTCTCTACCATTTGTGCCTAGTGATCCAGTCCACCAGATCAGTCCTGTGCATGCTTAGTTGCACTATACTCTGAGCCTCTGCAGGGTAGGAGGATTATTAAGATGGTCCACCCCTGGAGACTTATGGGTCCAGATGGATTCCTGACAGCTTTTGGGAGTTTTTTATTGCCTTGGCAGGTGATCCTGTTGAAGCCTTGGATGATCTCCAGAACAGAAAAATGACCAGGGTATTCCAGAACCAATTGCCCACGCATTGCCTCTCACAACATGGGGATAAAAAAGCCTCCTGGCTCATTAAGAAGATGGCACTGATGAAAAAAGTGGGATGAAGACTAGAGTGACTATGGTGGAAGACTCTGAACAAGTCCAACTGAAAACAGGCTACAGTTCACTGGAAAGCCAATGCTGTGGCGATGGTAGCAGTGAAGAAATTACAGTAGTCCCTCCACATACACTAGAGTTAGAGGCACAGGACCACCATGAAAGTAGAAAAAACACAAATAACAAAAACTATGTTTTTACTTGAGAGAACACCTATCTAGGAATCTCTGGGTCCTCCAGTGCAACTCTGTGATCAACATCTGCCAGACACTGACCACAGAATTGTGCTGGAGGAGCTACAAATGCCTACTGGAGTGTTCTCTTTAGGAATCTCTAGGTGCTTCAGTGCAACTTGGCCACAGAGTTGCACTGGGGGACCTAGAGATTCCTAGAGAGAACATGCTAATATAATCAGTGGATAATCAGATCTGCAAAAGTCAAATCCACAAATGTGGATGGACAACTGTATACTTCTCTGGCCAACATTGCATCTATACAATGTTGTACAATGGAGCTGTCTCAAGATGTCAAGGGTTTTTCACACATTAGGCCACAAGAAGAAAACAAAGACAAGTGAACAGACAGCATGGTGTGACAAATTTGCAAGACACTTTGCAGACAAAATTGCTTGCAGCCACTATGACCAGGATGTTATAGTTGATACAGGTCCACTGGGTGTAATATTAGTGCTTTTCTATATTATTAGATACTTTTCAGTTTGTACAGCATGAGGATGTGAATAGGATCCTCGGAGAGGTAAGATTCACCACATATATACTAGAACTTTGCCCTTCCTGACTTCTGAAAGCAGTTCAAGGGGCACAGGTCAAGTGGATAAGAGTCACTGCCTCACTGCAGAAAGGGAAGTTTCCATTCTGCCTAAAAGAGGCTGCAGTCAGGCTGTTACTTTTTTTTCTTAAAGCCTTCCTGGTACCAACCATTCTGAATAATTATTGACCAGTCTCTAACATTCAGTTTTGGGGCAAGGTTTTGAAGTGTTTGGTGGCCTCCAAGATCCAGGGATTTCTGTTTTCAGGCTTGGTTATAGGATGGAAACAGCTTTGGTTGCCTTGGTGGATGATTTATGCAGGGAACTGGACAGGAGGAGTGGTGTAGATGTTGGTTCTGCTGGAACTCTCAGTGGATTTCTATATCATCAACCATGGTATCCTTCTGGGTTCCCTTTCTGAGATGGGATTTGTGGACATTGTAATGTGGTCTTTCTGGTCTTTCTTGGAGGAACAAACTCAGAAGGTAGTGCTGGGGGATTCCTGTTTGATCTGTTTGCCATTGACCTGTGAGGTCCCTCAGGGTTCTATTTTGCCTCATCCCATGCTGTTTAACATCTGCATGAAACCAATGGGAGAGGTCATCTGAAGTTTCAGGTTTAGCATCATCAATACACTGATGACACCCAACTCCACCTCTCCTTCTCTTCTGATTCCAAGGAAGCAGTTTCAGTACTGAACAAATGTCTGCTGTTGGTAGTGGACTGGATGAGAACGAACAATTTGAAATTTAATCCAAACAAGACAGAAGTGCTCCTGGTCAATCAAAAGGCAGATCAGGGAAAAGGGACTCTGGCTGTGCTGGAAGGTGTTACACTCTCTGTGAAATCTCAGAAGCACATTAAGTCCCATCAAAGTTAACCAAGCTGATTGCAATGAGTCAGAGCTGTATATAATCCCATGGCTTTGTAGAGGGCAATTTTAGGGAAGGATTCTGCTTCACAAGAAATGTTCTTTTTAAACTCCTGCCCTTCAGGGAGTTTATCTACACCAATGGTAGTAGATAAACTCCTTGAGCTAAATTCAAACTTTGGTTCTTCATATGTTTGGGACTTCATTTCCCATTATTTCAGAGCATTGATCATACTGGCTAGGACTTTGGGGAACTGAAGGCCAAAACATATGAAGGATTAGACTTTAAGAACCACTGACCATTTAATTGTTATGGTGAGAGTATGATGCAGTAGTTTGAAATTGGGCTATGACTCTGAATACCAGGGTTTGAATCCCGATTCAGCCATGGAAACCCACTGAGTGACCTTGGGCAAGTCATACTTTCTCAGTCTCAGAGGAAGGCAAAGGAAACCCTCTCTGAACAAATCTTGCCAAGAAAACCCTGATAGGTTTTCCTTGGGTTGCCATAAGTTGGAAGTGACTTGAAGGCATACAACAACGACAATCTCACCAAACTACAAATCCCAGGATTGTATATGATGCAGCTATAATAGTCAAATGGGATCAAGCTGATATAACTGTGTGGTGTAGATACCCTCATTGTTGCTAGTCTTATATGGAGTGAGATTGTGAACTCATAAAAGCCAGAGAAGTTAGTTATGAATATTTCTATTGTTGGATTTTCATTTCTGCTTTTCATGACTCAGGAGCAGCAGGAGCAGAAATACTTATGCAAAATTAGGGAAACCTAAATGGCATAATTGAAGTAGATTTAAAGAAATCCAGTTTTTCTTGATAAATAATCTGGGTCCCCATTGCATAGATTGTTCTCCCCTCTCCTCCACAGGCACAATGTGTACTGCCTTGGATACTTTACATTTAAAAAAATACTTAAGCACGTGACAAGGTGTTTCTATTTTACCAAAATATCAACATAGGAGCAAAACAGGCAGTTGCACAAACTAAGCAATATTTCTGAGACTTTTCTTTGGTGGGGGGCACTGTCTTTCCCCCCTAACTTCTAGCTAAGTGGGTATTTGTAAATGAAATCATAAAAGGGATTTCTCAGATAATTGAGGCACCGTTGGTGCATGCCTTGTGCAAGCAACTCCCTCGCTTCACCAACATCCCCAGAATGGCTCCAAGACAGTTACTAAGATTATAATTATCTCCCAATGAGCAGGGGATGGGAGGGACCAGCCTCTAGCACTTTTGCTCTTCTGCTTAAACAAAGAAAAGCTTGACAAATATGTTTGCATCATCAAGTCTTCAGTCGGCACATTTCCCTTTCATTCGTACCATCATAAAATATTCAGGAGGCAGTATCTTTTTGATTACTAATTTATGCTGTTTACAGACCTGGTAAGGGAAAGGGGGAAAATGGGTGCTTTCCTTGCTATTAGGGAAAGTGTTGACGGTTGTTGAATGGGATGACGCTCACTTGTAAACAGAGCTTGAGCTTTGTTAGGAGGCAGGGCATGGAAATCACATGGTGAGGCAAAAGTTCTAAACAAAGGTTGTCTTGTTGCCCCAGGAATGTTAGGAAGGGTTTTTCTCATTGAAAGGCCAAGGCTGTAGCTCCACCATAGAGCACTTTGCACACAGAAAATCCTGGATTCAGTGTTCAGCATCTCTAGTTAATGAGGCTGCATCTGTCCTGCAAAATTAATTCTCGATTGATCCCATTTTAACTGCCATGGCTACATTTTATAGAATTATGGGAACTGTAGTTTTGTGAGACATTTAGTTTTCTCTGGAAGAGAGGTCTGGTCCCAGAGTTCCATAGCATTGAGCCATGGAAGTTAAAGTGGTGTTAAACTGGATTATGTCTGCAGTGCAGATACAGCCCTAGTGAGGATAGGAAAGGACTCTGATTAAGGTCACAGAGAGCTGCTTCCTGGCCTCAAGAGGGATGGTGTGGGGGAAAGGGACTAACAGTGTTTGTGTTTGTGTGTGTATGTGTACATATGTGCAAATTTTGTGGGTACATATGTGTGAATCTGTTTACAAGCTTTTTTTCTGCACAGAAAACAACATTTTATGTGCAGGAATTAATATTTCTGCATTGAAACATTATTTTTCATGCAGGAAAAAACTGTTTCCTATGAAAAAAAAATGTGTTTTCTGAGCAAAACAACCACATGCAAATTTTGTGCATAATGTCCCAGATTACAAAAAGCCTTCAAAAACTGTGTGGGTTTTTTTTGAAAAACAATGAGTAATTTCAATAATTTTCTTCCCACTACAGAAAAGTCTTCAAGAACTGTGTGGTTTTTGAAGACCTTTCTGCAGTGGGAAGAAAATTATTGAAATTACTCATTGTTACCTTTAAGAAGAAACTTAATGAAGAGTTGCATCCTTATGTGAATGCTAACCCCCTCCTTGGGGCCCATGACCTTACCAATACATCTCTCTTGCTTAGCATCTACTCTTTAGTATTATCAGTGTTGTGTGAGAAGTTCAAAATATTTTATGTGAAATAATAACAACAACAACAGCAACAACAACAACAACAACATTTCTATCCTGCCCCTCTGTAGCGCAAACATGAAAACAACCAATGAGTGAGCCATACTATAAGTGTGTTTTAGCCTGCAATCCTAAATGTATCTATTTTATTTATGTATTTAATCTATATTCCTCTTTTCTCCCAACACAACACTCAATTTAGCTTACAGCAAATGTAAAATACAACTAAAATCTTATGATTTTTTTTAAATTAAACAATTTGGTTAGAAGCACAAAGTTAAAACAGTTTAAAACACATTTAAAACATAACCTTAAAGGATAGGTGCACAACATACCACATTAAAGCCCCTTTCAGCCACATGACATAAGAGCTAAACACATATGCCTGGGCATAAACAGCATTGAACACACTTCTGAATAGACAGGACTAAAATGGTTTTATTTGTTTATTGGAATTATAGCCCCCTCTCTTGCTAAAAATGTCACACAATAAAATCAAATACATTGAATGAAGAATACAGATTAAAATTATATCAGGAGAAGAAAGAAAACTGTCAACCTTGTTAAAAGCCTTTTCCACATCATCTCAATTTAATTGCTAAAAGATGTTCAGATTAGAAAGGTCTTTGCCTGCCAAAGAAAAAGCAGGATCAGCCTAGTCTTCCCTGGTAGGGAATTTTAGCACCTGGAAGAAGACACTGAGGACGTTACCACACTTGCAGCAAGAGAGCGGCGAGAAAGTT
>CM034701.1:220565911-220596277 GCA_020142125.1 Phrynosoma platyrhinos | reverse complement strand
TCTATCCTATACAATCCCAGGATCTGTAGTTTTACAAGCTCTTTTGCCTTCTCTGCCACAGCATGCTGCTGCCTCACAAAACTACACATCCCAGGGGATTCTGTAGGAGGGAGCCTTGGCAGTGTAAAACTGCATTATTTCTACTGTGTAAATGCACCCCAAGAAAGTCACTTCTGCACTAACCATATGCAGGTTGTTCCTTTTGTCTCATTCCTAAAGTTTCCTAGCTGTGTTGTAGAAAATATGTTTGATACGGGTGGGAAAAGTGGAGGATCATAGTATTTTTTATTTTTTACATTTTTTTTTTTTGCAAGGGAGATCCTTTTCAGGAGCTCCCATGTCTTCTCAACTTTTTGTCTTTCTCCCCGTCACTTTTGCCTCACAAGTTTGCAAAGCATATTTGACACTGATGTCATAATGGCTGTAACTTTTCTACAACCATTTCCATCTCTCTCTCTCTCTCTCTCTCTCTCTCACACACACACACAAACAGAGACACAGAGAGAGACAGAGACAGAGAAAGCATTCTCAGTCTGTTTTTTCAATGAGGACTCTTTATAGCTGTTTGGTTTGCCACCAGGTATGCAAAAGTGGCTCTTGATTACATTGTATATGTCAAAGATCAGAGATCAGAGAGCAACGGAAAAGAAGCTTGTTTACGCATGTGGGCAGAAATGCCACCCTCTCCCCGCTTTAATCTCTCCAAAGGCAACATGAATCAGGACAGTGGAACAGGTTTAGCAGCCCAATGTCCCTTGTTTTAATGAGTCAGCAACAGAATGATGTAGAAGAATTACAGAAGGGAGAGGCTTCTTGACTTGGTTGGTCTAAAAAACTGAAGGCCTAGAAGAGAATGAACCACACCATATCAGGCTGTCAGAAGCAGATAATGTTTAAACACTTCCACCTATAAAACAAAAAAAATTGTAAATGAAATGTTAGCACAGCAGGGAAGAAGACTAAGCAAAACTCATTCCTCTCGGTGCAATAGATTTCTTTGAATCTGGGCTGGGCATGTGTTTGCTTAGGTGTTTTTGTTTTTTTAAATCAGAGGGACCATTCAAAACTAGTGTTCCCTAACAGCAGTGTGAAGGGATATATTCTGCTGGACTCAGTCACTTCATTCTGCTGCATGTGTGAATGGCTTTATTGACATTCTCACCAATTTGCCTTTTAAAAAACAACAATAAAATCAGCCTCAGACCTATAAGCCCATCCACTCATTCTTTGATTAAGTTAAATAAATTTGTTCTTTGGTTCATTTAAAATGTTTATATCCTATCCTTAAAAAAGCTTTTTCCAAGTTGGCTCGACAACACATAAAAACAAAATACAGTACAGTCAATACAAATAATTACATGATGATCTCACACACTTAAGCTGAACAGAGTTTTCTACCCTGAATTGGATTCCCCTGTGCAAAGTGCGTAATATACACAGTAAGGCTTACATTTCTTATGCTCCTCTGTAAATATAGGAAGGCTGGCTGAATGGACAACATAGACTTCCACAAGTTCCAGAGAAGGGAAATTTGATTATATCAATGAAACATTTCCTTATGTGCTCAGAAATATGCCATGTTTAAACATTTATGTTTCTATTTATATAAATTGCTACTCAGCTTGAGTTAAAAAAATGTTCAATAAAATAGGAAAGAAAAAGAATGCATTCTGTTGGTTACACTACATTTCATGGCTATGCCCTCATCTTTGAGAACTCCTGAAAATACAGACAGACAATAGCTGAAGCACCTTCTTGCAACATACCTATTTCCTACCATTTAATATCAATGATATTCCACAGTAAAAAGAATCTGTAGAATCTGTAGAAGATGAAACTGCCAATTGATGTAGTCTGAGATCAGAACATAAATTACTGCATGGTGAGTAAAAAATGTATAGTAGAAGCTTAATTTCCAATTAAAAAAAAACTAAATTCATTTCTTTGGGATGTTTTTAAACTTAAAAAACACCTCAGATATCAACTTATAGTTCAGCTCCATCACTTTATTATATTAGTTAAAATTCATTTATTTTCTTGCAGGCTAAAATCAGTGGGAAGATTAGTTCACATAGGTGCCAAAAATGCACTCAAGCATTGTCCAAAGGATTATCAGAAAAGTAAGAGAAAAAGAAAAGGAAGAAATTAAAAAGACACACTAGAGGTCACTGTTGCTACTTGAGCCAAAAGCTCAGTTGCTTCTTTGGAACTTGTTTAAGACACTAATGACAGATAGGGAAGATCAAACATTTCAGCACAAAAAGTATTTCTGGGTGTATATTTCAAAGTGTGGAGGAAGAAGGGCATCTGAAAGAATAAAAGAAGATACTGATATGAATTGGAAGATTGTGTTAATGACCATGAAGGGATCATAACCAGGCAGGATCAAAAATTGTAGTTCAATACTGTTTTCTTTTGTACAACATCTTCCATGCATGTGTCATCTCAAATATGCTATCCTGTTAAATAATAGCATTTAGAAATAAATAATATTAATAAAGAGAGAGGGTGAGTAAAAGGGGAAGGAGAAATAAAAGACAAGGAACAGTCCACTGGAAACTCATAAAATATAATAAGCTAATCAAAAGTTCATAAAGGAGTCAGTTACATTTTGCAGTGGAACAGGAAATTGTTTTGTTCTTCCAAAAGAAAGGAAACAATTGTTTTATTTCACAAAAAACATACATTTCTGTTTATTTATATTTATGTTACATTAATAAAATTAATTCAGGGTTTTTTACAATGTAAACAAATACTAAATATAACAATTCATTTTGCAGAAAATGGCTAATACTAAAAAAAAATGCAATATAGTCTAAGAAAAGATTGTTCCAAATACTTGTTGACATAGTCAAACTTTGCAATGTTTACAATAAAAATTACTATTAAAAATTTAAAGAATTGTGATTCATTAACCACTGCTTGTGGAGGTTGCATGCTTTATTCTTCATTTATGTCATTTTGACATAAGTGAGCAATTTAAGCCAAACGTATAAAAATTATCTGTGCCATGTGAGGAGTGTGTTTCTCTTAAATGTTTTGCTATTTTTAAAATAAGGGTAATTGTTTACAACCATGGCTGAAAAACAATTTGATTGTTCAATGTCAACACTTCTGCTATTTCCAGTTTTGCCACAATTGAACAAATGTCAGTAGTTCCCTATTCATTAAATCTTAAGATTAGATTGATGTGCCACTCAATTCAATATTTTTGTATTTCTTTCTGCTGCTAAGAATCCTTTTTTCAAAAAGAGGAACCTTTTAATAATGGAGATTCCCACTACATATGTAAACACATTCCACCACCACCCCGCTCCCAAATTCTTTCACCATGCCTTTGAATTGGTCCTGGAAATATAACTATGTTTTACCTGGGTTATGTACCATCTGTTTGTTGTTGCTGTGTGACTTCAAGTCATTTCCAATTTATGGTGACCCTAAAGTGAACTTATCATAGGGCTTTCTGGGGCTGAGAGTTTGTGACTCACCCAAGGTCACTGTGTGGATTTCCATGGCTGAGAAGAGAAATGAACCCTGATCTCCATAGGCATATGTCATAGTCCAATGCTCAAACTATTACACCATGTTAGCTTTCTATTAAGTAAACCATCTGTTTATTTAACAATATTTTCCCTGATTTTAGACAACATGATTTTAATCAGTACATTAGTCAAATGCATACTCCACTGTAATACATTCAACTTATAGGGATTATGTTCTTCCCCTAGATGTACATCATGGATGGGCATCTGTAAAGGACTTGGAGCCACATTCACCTTGCAGGAGAGTTGGAAGAACAACAACAACCACTGAACCCTGTATAAATAATTTTTTGTCCCAAATGTTCCTCAAATGCCTGCAGGGGTGTATGAGGAAATTTGATGCATTTTTCCCCCTCTGAAGCTGTTTTAGACCAAGGGACCAAGACCTTTGCTTCACTGTTTGCTTCCCCCCCCCCCAATAACCCAGGAGGGCTAAAAATGTGACAAAGCTGCCAGAGACTTTTTGGAGCAAAAATCTTTTTTAAACCCAGCGGAGCAGGGAGCCATAAAAATGGCTCTGGGGCCACATGTGTCCCATGCATTTTGCCCACCCCTGTACATAGGTATTCATTTTAATGGTGGAGAGAGAACTGTTTGTATGTCCACAGAGTATGGGAATTTGAGGATTAGCAGATAAACTGGACAGAGCTCCTTTATATTCAGTGGATGTTCGGATAACAGAATTTCAGGAAATGGAACCTGCATAACAAACAGCACCTGCTTAAATTCCTTCTAAACATCTGTTAAAAGTAGAGGAACCCTGTCCTATTTTTCACCTGTTTACATACAACAGCCCTTTTCTTTTCATTGGGTTTTCATTCTCTTCTGCAGTTTCATTTTTTACATACTCTGCCATCCACCAAACTCTGGTAAGAGTGGGACAACAATTCTGCCAATACTGGCCTACTGTTGTGTCGTTCCCCCAATATATATTCAAGCATGTATAGACACATTGTCTCATTCCACATAAGTTTTATTTTTCAGACTTATGCTCACATATGGAAAATTTCTTGGCAACCTGATTCATGAGATCTGTTCTAAAAGGCATACTTCCATGCTGCAAAAATTACAAGGCTTAATAATACAGGAAGCAATTTGTTTCAGATCCTGACAAGGTTCACAGTTCACCATGACAGATCTACAAGATCTACAGCCTATACATTGGGTACTGTTAACGAGTTCCAGAGTTCCAGATGGATTGATCCAGATCCAGTGATATTGTAGATGTGCAATATGGATGGCTGTGAGGACCTACCAGAAACAATGTGTTCTTCTGCCAACACACATGACAGCAAGGGCTTTTCAACAGTGGAACACACTCCCTTAGGACCTTATCACACGCTGGCCACGAAGCGAAAAGTAACCGAAATAAGAATAAATTCAGTTCTATACTGAAATGAACTGAAACAGCTCCCGTGATATGTAAATGCCTACCACACGCAATTACCGCCATAGCGCATTTATCGCGCTTCCCGGGACACGCATCCTGGAAACGTATTCTCCGTGCACACACAAGTTAGAAAATCCCATAAATTACAAAGAGAGGACCATGTTTACCCGTCCCATTTGTTGCCCAATCCAAGCAGGAAGGACACGTCATAAGATGCTTCCTCACAGATTCATGGGAAGTAGCGTGGGGAACCATGGGTCAGGGCGGGGAAATGCTTCACAATACGTATTGCGTGATCATATGTATTTTGCCTGTGCAGCCATTGCGCAATGATTCCGAAAGCTCGGTTGTACTTCCCCGAAAAACCGAATGTCAAAAAATCTCAGTTCATTATGGATTAGCTCCAGGTTCTGTCGAGTTTCGGTGCAACGTCATGTGTAAACACGGGGAAATAATACGTATTAGCTATGGATACCCTTTGGATTAGGTCTGCTTTAGGTCCTTAGAGAGTGCTGGAGTCTCCTTCTTTGGAAATCTTTAAACCAGGGGTAGGCAACCTTTCCCCTTTAAGGGCCGAGGGACTTCAACTCCCAGAATCCCAGGAGCTATTGGCCAACATGGGACTATTGGCCAACATGGCTGAGGCTTCTGGGAGCTGAAGTCCCTCGGCCCTTAAAGGGGAAAGGTTGCCTACCCCTGCTTTAAACAGAGGCTGGATGGCCATCTGTTGGGTATGCTTTGATTGAGAGTTCCTGCATGGCAGAAGGTTGGACTGGATGGTCCTTGTGGTCTCTTCCAACTCTGTGATTATATGATTCTATGTCCTGAGCCATGGCCAAGTTGTTATTAACAGAAATGAAGAAGGTAAAAATTTACACCCTAGAATCTTTGATATTTCTCTCACCAAGAGGAGACAAGATAGACCAGAAGTGCTGGAAATATCACCCTTGCAGCTCTGACAAGATCTTTATAACCTGTGACATAAAATAATAAAAAGATTAAAACCTGTCATCTGGGTTTTTAAAAAAGCCTGCTGCCTGTCTCCTGATGAGAAATAAACCTGAACATCTGACTACATGTATATAAAAAAATTATTCAACTTAAAATATTTTTTTGTTTTTATCTTATTCTTATACTTTTCATTACTTGCAATGAAACTTTACATTTCTTAACCTAAAGTGGTTGGACAAAAAGACTGAAATTACTTAAATGAATAAATCTGGTGTCTAGGCTTAATTCAGATTCTCTGATTTGTTGCATATCTGTTACAGTCTGATCTTTACATTCAGCTATACTTTTGCTGATACTTAAAACAATCAGTTAAAATTGTTTGATGTTTCGTGGTTTAAATGCTTAATAAAATGCAGATATTATCTTGTTATTAAAATATGTTGAGCCTTTCTGTAGAGAAATGGTGAACATTCAGAAAGCCATCATAAGGTAAAGCCATGTTGAAGAAAACAGTTTGCTTAGAAATAGAAAATCTTGTACATTTCCAGTAATTTTCAAATTTTCAACAAAACATTCTGAGCCATGTTCCAAAACACCTGGATAAGTCTTGTGCAGATGATAAATCAAGAACACCAAAATAAAATAAAAAGAATAAGTGTGATGTACATTGCTTGGAAACAGCACCGGCTCCTTATTTGCAAGTTTGTCTGTATATCATAGCTGTATGTTGCTCAGTTGCAGCTATTGAATATTCAATTGTTTCTTCAATGTGAAACTCTGGGCTGCCATGTCAGAGTCCACCTGGTACCATGTCATTTAAAAAAATGGCTGAGTTTAATCAACTATCAGGCACCATTCATGAGCCTTAAAGTTTTTTTTAAAATCTCCTTAACAACCATATACAACATATACCATAAAAATAAAAGATTTACCATAAAAGGTTGGCTAGTAGCATTTGCATTTATTCTACATTTATATAATCACCATTCCAAGGAGCCCAGGGGAACATAGAACAATAACCCTACAAGGTAGGTTAGACTGAAATAACAACTGGTAAGGTCACTAATTGAATTTCATGAACTTAGGACATCTCTCCCTTGTCTAGCTCACAGATGACATGAAACAAGAGTTTTCCTGATTCTTAACTGTATATAATATGCTACATCACTGATTTCTGAGAAAGGAGGCTCAAAGACATTCCTATCCTGATTCTGCAAAAATTGTTCCCAGGCCAGGCCAAGACATACTACTTCCAGAGGAAAAGCAACAAATGCAAACCCATTTACCCACATATAACCACTCACATGGCATCTGGAAGGATTCCCAGCTATATTGATCAGCTCATGAATTCTTCAGTCATGTCCACTACCATTGGCTATTCTTTCACCCCAGTGCCAAATAGGAATTAAAAAAAAAACCCTTCTCTTTCTCCCTGCAAAAGTGTTGAGTACTGACATATAAAATATGGAAGTAAATAGCAGAACCAGTCCAGCCAAATGGTTTTATATTGTAGATGGCTAGTATGGCTAGAAGGGCAATCTCATGGAGCAGAAACTTTGTTTATTAGAAGCTGTTTCCTTCCAGAGTAGCAAAAGACAACCCATCCAACCATGTCAAGATTCTTAGTATCCAAAGCCAGCTATGCATTTTGGCATGCATAAGTCAGAAAATCCCACAAACATCTGGCAGTAAAAATTCATTGATAATAAAATAAATAACTTGCTGGCCTTTCATGACATCAAAACCCCATTCTTTCTAATGGTAAGGTTGGTCTTTCATTTTCCTTAGTGTTGTTGGTAGCTTTCATTTTTGTGCTTGTGTCAATGGGATTTAAGAAGCTCTTTCACCTTGGAGAACCAGCTTTTTATCCCCACCAACAAGCTGGGTACTCATTTTACCAACCTATGAAAAAATGGAAGGCTGAGTCAACCCTGGAGCCTTGGGATCAAACCCACAATGTTGGGGCTGCAGTACCAGCATTTAACCACTGTGCTACCAGGGCTACTCAAATGTCAAATAACTGAGTAATTCTGATGGCAAATGAGAAAACATGCATTGGTTAAGGAAGAAAAAGCTGTTTTCATAAGCCAGGAAGAGGAAAAACCTCTTTTTAGGTTTTACTTTATCCTAAAAATTCCACACAATTACTACTAAAAAAAGTTGAGCAGTACAACACTCTCATTAATGTAGATAAATTAAAAATCTTGTGAGTTTTAAATTTTAAATGAACAACATTGTGACTTTCAAAGTTAATGCATGAAGTTTATATGAGCTAAGATGTCTGGAAAATTATTTTTGTTGTTGAGTATCAGATTACTAAAATACCAGCCAAAACGAGGCCTTCCGTTTTGCTCCTTTTATATAATTAAACAGACATTTCTTCCTGAGGAGATGTTTCCCTCTTCCCTATTTCATGCAAGAGGAGCTTTTAAAATTCCTTGCCATTCTTGGATAGAATTCTTTGTCAGTATGACAGAGAAGAAATGGCCAACTAATTTGGGAAGAAAGTTTGCAATATTTATTACCTTCAGAGGAAAAACAATGGCAGGTTTCAAAGCATGTGGAAGAGAGAATGTGACTGTCCCTAGGAGTGCATATGTCTGCCTGAGTAGAAAATGTGCATGAAGTGGCGTGGGATACCAAAATCTGTTTTCACATAGCTCTAAGCCAGACTTGTCACAAAGAGATAAAAACAATAGCTCAGCAATATGGAATATGGTACACAATTTGGCTACAACCCAAGACAGAGTTAAGTGCACTTAAGCTGATTGAAATCAGTGGGCTTAACTAAGAGTTCGGTTCCAGCCTCTGTATATAGAGCAATATTCATACATATTCAGAAAATAATTCATTATTTAGGTTAAGAAAACCACACCAAAGAAATGGCCTTCCTCACATTAAACATACTCAGTGAAAACATATGACCAATGACACAGACATTAGGGTAAACCACAGAGTTTGCTTGGTCACACAAATGTCCTAATCAAGGCACAGGTCTTAATTATATTGTTTCTATAGTTAATTTTATGTTGCTTTTTGGACATGCATCTTGATAATCTGTAAAGTAGAAGGTCATAGCACCCTTCTCTAACCAGGGTATCTCCAGATAAATACTTTCATCATCCCCAGCTATGGCTAGGAAGAATCATTTTTCCAAATGATCATCACTTCTGTATGTGCTTGGAGTTACTTACTTGAGATGGACTATGAAGATATTAAAATGTATACATGCCTGTGTGTATGACAATATGATAAATGTAACTTGTGTCAGATTTAAATCTTTATTGAAAAGAAGTGTTCTGTAGTCATCACCAGACTATCCATCCTAGTGATCTCATTCCATATTTCTTCCTATTGTTGAAACAAGTAATAGATTAATGACCGTAGGAAACCCAACAGAGAGAATAAACTCCTTATAAGGTCTGCTTGGGAGACAGATCTTGGAAATCTGAACACTGAACTACTTTGTTGGCAAGGAAAGTTACATTTGTACCATTTACATTTCAAAATCCTGAACCCGGGTCAGCAGAGTTCAGCCAAATTAACTCCATCTGGATAAGTGAAACTAAGGCATACCTGTCAGAAACGGATCCAGTAAGACACACTGTAATTTGGGGCCATATTTTAAAACCTCTTTCATACTATTGTGGATTAGTGCAGTCACTGAGGATGAATTGAAGAGGTATAACTCAGGTTAAGCTAACCTTCAAATGTAGTGAGTGTATGAAGAGGCAGAAGAAAGCCAACTGGCTTAAACTTTTTTTCTTTTTTCTTTTTCATTTTAACTTGCTGCATCAGTGGACCTCGAAATGCATAAGGAGACACAAGCAGAATAACACACAGCTTTTGTAGCAGAATCCAATGATCTTTCTCCCACACACAAGAGTTTCTCAGTACTGAGCCCACATTTCTGTGTGGATTAGAAAAAACTGTCATTTGATTATTGTTTTTATACATTTTTTTTTAAAAAAAAAACCCTTCAGGTTCTTTCATCCCAGCATATGAATACATTTGTACATTTTGGTGAATATATCTAAAAATGAAACTGAAACAAAATTATCCACTATTTGCACTGTCTAAACTGAATAAATACTTTTTTGCAGCACAGAGGGGACCTCATTCTAGTTGTACCTCATTCTAGTTCTAACTAGAAGTCTAGTTCAACTAGATTAGACTATTGAAGCAATTAGATTTAAATAACTGTTAGTTAACCATTCAACTTTGAAATTAATTCAAAGAATCTGACATTCTGATTCAGCTGCAGAAAGGGATTGCCTCATTACTGCTGCCATTTTAATAAAATGTGTGAAGCATTTAAAACAAAAGTAAAACCAAAAAAAGGGCAAATAATACTTTCTCAGGAGACAGTTATGAAGAATTGGCACCACTTTGGAAAAGGCTCTGCTGCAAAAAAAAACTCTCACCACACCTTAGGGCCTTTGCAGACTACCAGAAATAGTGCAAATTGAGTCCACTTTAATTGCCCTGGCTCAGTGTTAGGGAATCATGGGAACTGTGATTTTTTTCTGAGACATTGAGCCTTCTCTGTCAGAGAGCTTTGGTGCCACAATAAACAAGAGTTCCCATGATTCTCTAGCACTTGCAGGCTAACATAAGTAATTTTACTACCATGAGTAAAGCAGCAAGTAGTACTCCCCACCCAAACCAAGCTACATAGTACCCAAGGCCCACCAAGTTATTATGATACCAGAGGAAGAAAGTATCACAAGCTCCTACCCCCCACATCTAGGTTGCAACACTACAGTAATAATAATAATACAATAACTAACAATGTGCTGCTTTTTCCTGATTCTGCAGATTAGCTGTTTGAGACACAAAGCACACATTGAAGATACATGGTGTTGACATGCCAATATGCATCACTCACTGGTGTAACGTTTCATTACTCCACATATGAAATACCTCTATTGAAAGGCATTGCATTAAGGAACATAAAGTGGCTGCAGGGAAGTGCATGTCACAGGCAATGTGAATCTCCCAAGACTGCTTTTGATGTTCCAGGCCTTCATCAACCCCTCCCTCTATTCAAAAAACATTTCTTATAGCCCCTGAGGTGATGGGGGGGATTTCCCATGTCCCTGCTAGTCATTTTGTGGCCAGGGGAGGCCCCACACACTGGCTAAATATTTTAAGAGACTTCTCCTTCTCTGGTGCATTCTGTTCTGCATTTCCTTCCACATACTTTTTTGTTGTTTTCTAAAGTGTCTTCCTCCTCCTGTTCCTCTTTCTCCCAGACTCTCTGGTGCTTGCAAATAATCAGCTTTATTTTATCCCACTCACACATGCCTTGATCCAGTCACCTGGGCTCAGTGCCAGCCAGGTCGTGAGCAGCCAATTTTTTAAAATCATTTGCTTTCTCTTAGGAGATTATAAGATGCCTCAAATAATACTCCTTACCTCTCCTGAATTTAACTCTAATTCATGCTGTAGCCATGTTTTATCACACAGCTTTTGTAGCAGAACCCAATTTCAGAGTAGATTCCCGCTCCAATGAGCATCTGAAAACACACTCCAGTGGCCATTTTTCCAAGTCAGAATGTTCCAACTTGGAAAAATGGCTGCCAGAGAGCGTTTCCCAATTCGCATTGAAGCAGAAATCTACTCTGAAGTCATATTCCACTGCAAAAGCTATGTGATAAAACATGACTGCAGCATGAATTAGAGTTAAATTTGGGAGAGGTAAGGAGTATTATTTAAGGCATGCGATAATCTCCTCAAAATTGTTCAAATGATGTATGACACAGGAACGAGTAGCTTCCAGAAGTTAGGCACCACATTGACAACCATGAAGCCATTGTGGGACTGTATCCCATCCTCTCTTCCTGCCAAATTAGTTTTCCTGCAACAAACCCCTCCCTACTCCCACCCCTTTTAAAACAAGGTGCGTGTTTCCCTTGTCCCCTTTGCATCTTGCTTATCATTCAAATCATGCTTCCAGGATTCTACTTATTTTAGAAAAAAAAAAGACATGGTCCTGGATTTGGGAGCAGCAGACCAAAATAAGTAACAAGGATCTCGATGGGCACAAAAATGGCTGGTAGGGGAAATAATGTGTTGTCACCCCAGTATGAAAGAAAAGTAGAATTAACTGGATTAGATTCTGAGGAGGCAGACAAGAGAACAACTAAAACAAGTAGTCTTTATTTACCTACTCTCATTCCATATGACAGTAGGTAAATATATCTTTATATATTCCACACCTTCCAGAGTGTTCTGGGAAGAGGGGCAATTATAATGATTAAATCAGTAATGGTCCAGGAATGGGTATGAATCCACCATCATCTGAATATTCACTCTGAATCCACCAGAATTGATGAGTGTTTGAAATAAAGATTTCCGGACTCAAATAGAACTGGAAACACCCCACAGAAGAGTGGTGAATATGGCTATTAGCCAGAGCTGAAATAACCGGGTCCTCAAAATAGCTCCTCCAAATGTGAATTCTGAATCAAACCTTCTCCATATAGAAGAGTCAAATCTGTTGTTAAATATTACTGTCACACCAGTGAGCTTCAGTTTCCATTTTTTCATATCAGATAGTTGCTATTTAACAGTATTTGAGATTTGATGTGCAATGGCAATTGTGATTTGACATGTACATGTGCAGGAAACATAGAAAGGGCAGTACCAATGAAATGAGGGACTGCTTGGAATAAAGCAAATGAAATGTATTAGAACAGGAGCTTCCAGAGTTTTACCATGGGTTTTGGTTCACCTGGTATGGAGAAAGTGAGGCAGCTGATTTGCTAGCCACAGCCTTTTCTCCTAGCCTTTTCATTCACAAACCACTGTGATTTTTCTTTTTCATAGAAACAGAGTCACAGGCTAGGTGACAATCCAACAAGAGTACTACTCTGAATTCATCTGGTGCACCTAATGTTTCTTTTCCACAGTGTCATTCTCCCATCAATGAAACTTGGAATGAGATTGCAAAGAGACTTCGTGAATGGGAGATGTCAGCCATTGCGTGATGGGTGATAATCAATCATCAACTGTCAGTTATTTCTGTCTCACTGAGTTAGGCTTTATTTAAAGCATAGAATAAGAATGTTGCCAGACCACAGGAACAAGCCCTGAGCTGTTTGTAGGTGCTGCTATTCACAGCTGCCAATTAAACCTCTGACATTTCCATAATGGCCAAGAGGCAAAGCATATGCACTTGATATAAATATTTGTAGGGGGAGGGGAGGATAAATTTATTTAGTCTTGGCTTATCAATATTTCACCCTTCTTTCTCCAAAAATACACACAATAGCCTACTTAGCCAATTGTTCCTTAGGTTGTGTGAACAGGAAACACAAGAAGAGAACATGCAACGTTACTCGTTTGTTTCCCCAAGACATGTAATGGATTCCACTGACATATTCAACCCTCAGCTTACTGTGAGGAAAGGCAAGTTTATAAGAAATCCCACTGTTATAAGAAAATAATGTGTGGCTTAGTGTTCTCTCTTTTTCACACATATCCTTTAACATCAATAACTAACAATCAATATGGGCTTAGTTTCAAAGCTTCAGGGTTGAGTTTACTGCCAGCTCTCTCCCTCCATCCAGTCATCTAAAGAAATATTCTTAGGAGATTATCACACTACAGTTAAACCAGATTAAAAAGAGACTTACCCAAACTCAACCCAAACTGAAGTAAAATTTGGGTTGCATCTGGATGATATCACATGGATTTCCCACAAAAAAAGCCATCCGGATGCAGTCTGAATATAGCCAGGCTGACTTAAATCTCTCTGGCAGCCATTTTTCTAAGTCGGAATGCCAGAGCAAGTTAAATCAGCCTTGCTGAATTTGGGTTGCACCCAGATGGTGCTTTTTTTTGGGGAGGGAATCCATGTGATAGCATCTAGATATAGCCTGAATTTTACTTCAGTTCAGGTGAGGTAAGTCTCTTTTTAATTTGGTTTAACTTTAGTGTGATAATCTCCACAGTGGTCATATGATATTAGCATTCACAATCTTACAGCCAAAGATGTATGGTTGCATCCCATGCAGCCTTCACTGGATAACTTGTGCATTGTTGCTTGCAGCACTGCCACTCAACTAGCTATGTAATGTGATTGGGAGAATACTGCAGTGCTCTAAATAAATAAATAAATAATATTCCTACCACATACAAGCAGCTTAACTATGGAGAAAGGGATTTGTTGTGCACATTGTTCCTTTGAATACATTTTGCTTTGGAGGATGACCATCAGAACCATATCACATATTCTCTCTCTCTGTGTTTGTGTCTTCACACCCACACATATATGTGTTGCCTATCAACAAGAGGCTGTTATCAACAAAATGCTTCCCATATCACCCTATGGAAAGGCAGGGCTTTCGAGAAAAACAGCAGCCTTAAGGATGATGGAATACAGCATTTTTTATTACTCAAAGGCAAAGGAATTAGGAAAGAGAGAGAGAGTTTTCAGGACCAAGGCTAGATCATAAGGTAGATCGGCTCAAGGACTGTCAAGACCCTAAAATGTTTTACAGGGTGAGTATGGACTTTGGCCACACCTCCTTGAAGATAGTTTCTTCCAGTTATGAATATCATCCTAGTTCTGAGACATGGACACTCAGGGCCTATATAAACTGCCAGAAATAATCCAGTTTGAGACCACTTTACCTGTCCTGGCTCAGTGCTAAGGAATTATGGGAACTGTATTATTGGAGCACCAGAGCTCTCTAACTGAGCAGGCTCAATGTCTTAGTAAAAACTACAGTTACCATGATTCCCTAGCACTGAGCCAGGGCAGTTAAAGTGGTCTCAAGCTGGATTATTTCTGGCAGTCTGTACAGTCTCCCAATGTGTCAACTATATAACACTTCTAGGAATTGTGTGGTGGTGGTGGTGACAACTGTGTGATCACCAATGGAGGCATTTCTGGAAATGATTTGTTGATTCTTGTAAGGATATTTCTGTAAGATAGTAAATTGTATTTGGATGATACAATCCCTAGGAAGCATGATCTTTGGACATCTTTGCAGGAAACATAGAAAGGAAACATGCCTCGGGTGAACAATCCCCATTGTGACTAGCAGAAACAGGTTCCCTATCATAATCCAGCCCCCACCCCCTTGCAGTGGAGATCATTTGTGCAGTAAGGTGGGTGGGAATGGCAACCAGCTTCTTCCTGAGCAACAAGGGAATGGACTCTCATCAGTTGCAGGAGCTGCTTCTTAGTAAATGGAGATTGGGGGACTTTCACTGTCCCAATGTAGCCCCTGAATTAGGAATTGTAAATATATAATAGTCATGACACAACATAACATTAACTGCAGGTTATGCATTTGCAACTGCCATAAGGATTCCAGACCCTTTGTTATCAATTAAATGAATGATCAACAGATCCTCCTGTTTAGTGAAGCTAATTGGAGATGGTCTACCTCTGCCACACATACATTTGTAATTGGCTTCTAACAGTACTATATCATATCATATGCTTTCATTTTAAAAGGGGTTACTATTTTTAAAACATTAAATTGGTCTTCAGGCAATTTTAGATACTTCTCAGTATCTGAAAAACCTAGGATGAGAAACTACTGGGATACTGATATAGATTTAGAAGTTTGCTGTGCCAGACTGGGTGGCATCTAGTATAGAAAAATGGTCTTTAATTAACCATAATGTAAGGCAGTCTGGCCTGGGCTTTCACAATTAGTCCAAGTCTCAGAATTTACTTCAGAAAGTCAGATTAGACCTCCTTAAACACACATGCACATGCAAACACACACACACACACACACACACACACACACAGGAAAATGAAAAGATTTAGGTGGTCCTACTTGTTAGGTTAGTCATTAGAATCTGTAGCATATATTAAGAGACATACAGATAAAGATACAGACACCCAAGATTGTTGAAACTACTTTTTCCTCTGAAAAATAATTCAAGGGGGAATGATAGGTTTCTGCTAAAATAAATGGCCTTTTATTGCACTGTAACTTTTATAGAGGTGTGTGTTGTTGTTTTAAACAAAAACCTACTATGAAACACTTTTATATTATATTATATTTTTGCTCTCAATGTTTATAGCTCTTTGGTAGTGTCCTGATCTATAAGTAAATATAGAGAAAGAAAGAACTACTTTCATATTTCCAAGGAAGTTTCATCACATGCTCTTGATTGCCATACGTTCTTTTGGCTGTAAGTATTATGAAAGACTACAACAGAAAAGGGGAAATGTGGATGAAGTAAGATAGTTGGGATCTGTAAAAGAAAACCCAGGTTTGATATGATGAACAAAATTTAGTGGGCTTTGCCCTGCCTTTGAACTTTGTTCTGATGTCTGTGACAGAGCCATTCACTGGTCCAAGCCAATATTGCTGAATGTCCTGGGATAAGTGCAGGGTAGTGCATTCCAGAACATATATTGGACTGGGCAGACAAGGTGGATTCTAGGAAAGATGGGATTCTTTTGATTTGTCCATGCAGGAAAGTAACAAGAGGTAAGAGATAAAAGATAAAAGATAAGAGTGGGATTTCCCTTTTAGCAATTTCCCTTGTCTTTCTCTGGCACTGCCAAAGAAATTCCACTCTTATCTCTAATCGGTGAACCTTTTAACGCTTTTGAGTCTTCGTTTTGTTATATGCTGCTTTTGACCTACAAAGCCCAAAATTGGATAGGACTAAGATATATGATAGATTGCTTCTTTTTGCCTGCTCAGAATCTTAGGCCCTCTTGTGTATCCCATCATACTAACAGACTAGATTAATTAGCAATATCCTGGGAAAGATATTCACAAATATTGAAATAACAGATGAAAAATGGATTTCTCAACCCCCAAAAGGAGAACACTGAGTTGATGAGAGTCTTTGCAGTTTAGGATTCATTTGCAAAAAGACAAACCCAAAATACTCCACCTCCTACATATGTGTGTTTTTTGTTTTGTTTTCTTTTAAC
The DNA here is from genome assembly GCA_020142125.1 of Phrynosoma platyrhinos. Lineage (NCBI taxonomy): Eukaryota > Metazoa > Chordata > Lepidosauria > Squamata > Phrynosomatidae > Phrynosoma > Phrynosoma platyrhinos. The sequence continues at coordinate 220,579,473 of CM034701.1, read as the reverse complement.
AGAAAATGTTTCTTTTATGCCTCATTGTTGGTTTCTATGCAGAAAACATTATTTTATTCACAAGAAGCAATTTCCCTGCACATACTTTTCTATACATAAAATGCAAATTTTCTGCCCAAAAAAAAGCTACATGGGGGTTTTGTGCATGAATGAAACTACTAAGTTAATGAAGATTTACATCTCTAATGAGTACATATGACAAGATTTTTTTCTGTACCAGCATCTCAGTGATGGAACTTCCTTCCAACAGAGATCAAGCTTGTTCTATCCCTACAGATCTCCCAAAAGGCAGCTAAAACTGTTTTATTCCATCTGGCTTTAGTGTTTTAAAATTAGCTTTTAAAATTGCTTTTAATTTGTTTATAAATAATGTTTTATTTATATTGTCCACCACTTTGGGGGCTCTGGTAGGCAGAAAAGTGGTTGATAAATATTTTTTATGAATAAATAAACAGTACAGCCTGATTGTAATTAATGAAAAAGCCAGAGTCAGAGAACAATTTGTAATATGGATAAACTTTCTGTCCAAGGCAAGTTTTATATTCTCTTTTTTAACTGGTTGAAGCAAGATTTCATCATGTGAAAAAATTCTGCATTCCTAAATGGCTGCTTACCATATGGGTGAAGTTGAAGGCTTTCATGGCTGCATCCATAGTTTTCTGTGGGTATTTTGGACTATGAGGCCACATTCTGGAAGAATTTATTCCGGACATTTCACCTGTATCTGTGGCTGACATCTTCAGAGGTTGGTGGCATGGAAGTGTGCAGAGTATATATATGTGTGGGACCCAGATTCAGGTGAAACATCAGAAATAAATTCTTCCAAAATGCAGTCAAATATCCCAAAAACCCACAGAACTGTTTACCAATGTGAAAGTACTGCAAAGAGTTTTTGAAATTTGCCCTCTGCTGCTGCAGACAGTCAGCCCTCCTTAACCAAGGATATTTTATCCACGAATCCAAACATCCATGGCTTAAAAATGTTTAAAAAAGTATAAATTCCAAATATCAAATCCTGATTTTCTATTTTATATAAGGGACACCATTTTACTATGCTATTGGATTTAATAAGCCTTGAGCAGCCATGGATTTTGATATCCATAGGAGGTCCTGGAACCAAACCCCAGCAGATATCAAGGATACACTGTACTCTATTTGGTTCTTGTTGATTAGTGAAAACTTGGTATATTGCATTATGTTTGGCCACATGCACCTTCAAGTCATCCGCTGGCTTATGGGGACCCCATTTATTTCATAGGATTTTGTTAGACAAGGAATACTCAGAGGTGGGCATTACACAACAATGAAATGTTATCTGTGAATGATCTATCACATTCAGCCTCAAGCAAAGGTACCACTAAGAAGTGTCAAGATGCATTATATGGAGGTGAGACTTTGTTTGTTTGTGTGTGTGTGTGTGTGTGTGAGAGAGAGAGAATGAGAGAGAGAGAGAGAGAGAGAAATCTCCCTCAACAGGTCATTGCATTCAAACAGTTTCACTGAAATTAATGAGACTTGTTCCATAGTACATGTAAATGGAAAGAAGCTAAAGTACTGTCATGATAATGAAGACAGTTATAAACTGAGCTAATGTTTTTAATTTTGGCTGTGAAACAGTGATTTACACTGTGAAATGGATTGTTGGTACTGAATCCATCAAGAACTCCTGCTGTTTTTGTCAGATCTAGAGTCTTTTCTTGGACTGATGATTTGAGTCTCCTCGATTCTTTACTGTAATGAATGGTAAGTGCAAAAGCACATCTCTGAGGTCACTAAAAATGATTCACACAAGCATTTTACAGTATAAAAAGCTAACTAATTTAGGTCATTTCAAAAAATTGAACATGTTTTTTTTTTAATAATCACATGCCAGTCAGAATTGTAGCAGATGTCAGTTCATTATTTTATTAGTCTCAATTTCCAGATTAGAGGACTATAGGTGAGAGTTAGTGACTTGCTAGTTTCAAGCTGATCACAGTGGGTCTGGATTTGAACCTCTCTATTAAAAGTTTAAGTTTGTATAGGAGCCAGTTATTTCAAAAGGATGTGTTTAAAGTGCAAGATTTCATTCATGGCAGTCAATATCTTAAAGTTTATGTCTATGTACAAAAAGCAGTTGAATTCCACTCAGATAATAAGGCTTTATGAGGCTAAGATAGTGCAAGGGACTACAGTTTAAAGTTTTGCAGTAGCCTTGTCTAATTTATTCAGTGCCTGGAATACATCAACAAGGAGTAAATATAGTGTGTGTGTGTGTGTGTGTACCATTGAAACCATCTGGCATCAGTATGGTTCTTCAATGATGTTTAAGGGAATTCATGAGGTTTTCCCAGTAACTTGGAGAATGCGAGAAGAAAGTAAATATTTGCTAAACTGTGCCAAAGAATGACAACACATCCAGAGACATCTGCAGCATGTACCCCCTGTAAACCTAAGCCAGTCCAATGAGGAATAGAGAAGTCTACCAAAAATCTGAAAATATGGCAAATGTACTCATCATTCACAGTAACTCCACTGTCACATTTCTATACACTGAGCTAAGAGCCATGCAGCCCTTTTGCAAGTTTTGGCCCCTTCTCTGCAAATCCCTTCTCTCATCCAGGAAAAGTTTTGGCTGACAGATGAAAAAACAGCTATTCCTGCAAACCTCTAGGAATTTCAACTCAGGGCCTCGGCAGACGACTAATTGAGTCGTCTTCCGGGCCCAGAAGAGGAGGGGCAGCCGCACGTTCGGCGCCCCTTCCTCTCCCTGAGGTCGCCCTCGGAGTCGCCAGTGCTCCGGGGATGACCTTACGCCGCGGCGACCACATGCGCCGCGGCGGAAAAGACAGCGAAAGTGCGCCCGCCGCTTTTAGTGCGCACTTTCGCTGTCTTGAGGAAGGAGCGCTGATTTAGCGCTCCTTCCAGGGTCGCCGCCGGTGCGCCGAGGTGCGGAGGCTGCGGCCCCGTGGCGCGCCGGCCCAGGGCGTCCTGGACGCCCTCGTCTGCTTCCCCCCTCTATCTTAAAAATAAGGCACACAGCCCTTCTTTAACTTGTCTTGCCACAGACCACCAAACAAAGGTGGTGTCTGTGTTTGAAAAATTGGAAGTAGACTGTCAGCCACTTCCATCCTTTCAGGAAGACTTGTGCACTTTTTGGGCCCTTAAAATCTGCCCCTACCTGCTATACTTTAAGATCAGCTATGTCCATTCAAATCATCACTAAACAAATTCTTTATGAGGCTTTTAGCCACTCTCCTCACTGATTTTTCATTATTCTTTTTAAAAATGGATGAAATCATGTCACCATGCTTGATATCTCTTGTTTCTCTGTGTGAAATTCTCAACACGTCTAATGATTTTACACATTTGGTTCTTATGTGAAACATCTGGGGTAGAACTGAGCACAACAGAAAACCAGTTGCCTTCTTTGATCCTAGAAGTTATTTCTTGTCTGACAACAATTCCTAAGAGATTTGCAAATTGGCTTTGTCTGGGAGAAGAAAAATATGGGCTGTCCTCTTTCTTTCAATTCTGGCAATTCCTCATGATGGCACTTCTCTTTTTCTTTAGGAAAGATCATATAGGAGAACCAAAACAGTTAAACTACAGAAAATATCTCTACAGACCACTGATTCTTTGCTAAGAAAGAAGGAAATGTTTTCTTTCCCATTTACTGATCTTTCCTCCCTTTGTTCCAATCCATCGTTGACTACTATGTATGTGAGCTTGTCAGTTATGCCTCAGCCATGAGGTAGACTAATTAAAAATAATTTCCCTGGTTTACTACATATCAAAATCAGAGCAGCAGCCCCCATTGCATACAGCACTGAGCTGACAGTGGTGGAATTTTGGTCTTCAGAACAGTACTGTTTCCTAGCTGCTTTGTCTTCCTCTGCTGCCTCTTTTTCCATTTTTCTCAATGGTCAGGTTTGCAATCAGCGTTCAAAATTTCCACAAAAAGGCCACACAAAAGATTTCAGGATCCTGAAGAAGACTTGTGCCTGTTAAGACTCTAAGTAGGTGGGAAGATGATACTGGCCACCAAAAGCTCATAATATTTCACCTAGGAAAATGTTGACACTTTCTAAGGTCCATAACACAGTACAGAAATCATCCAGTTTGAGACAGCTTTAATTGCCCTGGCTCAGTGCTAGGGAACCCTGGAAATTGTAGCTTATTGTAGCACCAATGCCCTCTGACAGAGAAGGCTAAATGTCTCACAAAACTATAGTTCCCAGAATTCCCTAGCACTGAGTCAGGGCAGTTAAAGTGGTCTCAAATTGGTTGGTTTCTGCATTGTAGATTGGATTTACAGCTCTTTGTTACGCTGTGAAACTATTTTATATGCATAGAAATACACATAGAATTATGGGTTTTTATTTCTCTCTGTGTAGTATGTTTTACAGTTTGTCAACCTTTACAAAAGTCTCTTAAAAATAATATTTAATATTTACAAAACACTTTAAATTGTCAAGGAAATTTCTGATAGGAATCTAGTTCCCCTTTTCTGTCATATTGAGTAGGTGTTCTTATCTTGAAGCTTAATGTACCTCACAGAGTGTTGTGAAGATATGAGGAGAGCTCATTTGTGTTAAGGTGACCAGGCACTACTCCTGATTCAGTGTGGTTTTGCTCTTTCTAGCATTATTAGAAAATGCTCACATTATGGAGAACTAAAATGCCGCTAGTGAAAATAAGCAGACACTGGCTCTGCTTTTTTGTCTGTATAAATAAATTCACTAGCCGTGCATAAGAAAAATAATTGTATGTTATGGTGCTCTACATAATTATTTAAAATCTCTTAACATAAACATTTTTAGATTTAAAAAAATGGTGGGAATTTTTTGAACTTCACATCAAATGATTTGAAAGAAATTCAAATATGTATTTTAGATAGTGCCCCAGTAACTTTTTCATATTCATGTGTACTAAATTCCTTTTGATCCTTATTGAACACATGTTGGATCCATTCTTCCTAGGACTAATGTATTTTATATGTTTTTCACTCTGTACCAGTTTAATCTTATTTTAATCTTACCTTTTTGAATGTTTTTAGCTATATGTGGCTTTATTTGCTCCTCTTTTTATTCTGTAGACCAACTTGAGTCTCAGTTTGATTGAGGAATTGATTAATATAGATGGGGCAATCAGAATCAGTTAATAAACAGGGACTAGCCACATGAATGGGCATGATATAAATTCACACTAGTGGTAGAAAGTGACTTTAAAACAACAACAACAACAACAAAAACATTGAATGTAATTATACCTAACTCAGCTTCAGAGGTGTCTTTAGTCCATTAGTGGAAAAGTGTATACTACAACCCCGTCTCCATCCCTGTTAGCTTGATAGCTTTGAAATTTGTTATCCCCACAGGTTTGGGGGTACATCTGTTAGAGAGGGCACCCGGGATCTCCTTTGACTGAATACTAGTGATGACTCCAGCAGGCAATACTGTTTCTTCATGGCAATAACATTCTTTCTTCAATCAGTCTCCAGAGAAAAGAAAATGTCAGCACACTGGAGTCCCAGAAAGTGAGCTTTCAATCATCAGGAAAGACAATAGCATCCATGAAATTACCCTCTTGAATAGGTCTGACATAATGGTCTGGCTGTGTGACACAAAATCCAAAATCCTTCTCTACAACTTTTCTTCCTTAAAATAAACATACACTCACACATAATCAAAAACAGCATCAGGACAAAGTCTATTTATACAAATGCAAATATATAGTAACAGATGGATTTGCCCCTACCTTCAGTATCTCCTGGTTTGCATTATCCTGGCCTTTCCGAGAAAATTTTGTCCCCTCTTTCCAATGAATAGGTGATCAGGCAGTCAACAGTTTTTCTGCTTATTGAACAAGGAGTAGCTGTCTTGCCACCTTGCTTTCAAATGTTTCTTCATGTAGCAGTTACATCTTTCTTGTATTTCTCTATCATACTCCACTGTCAGTATCAAGAGTATAAGGAAATGCTTCTGAGACAACCTGGAACCTTTGATTCTGTATACTATAGCCAATATAGTAAACTATGGGAGTTATCACTTGAAACATCTCCATAGCAGAAAAGAACTTTCAGATTCTTGATTGATTCTACTCACTTTGGCCCTTCTCCTGGACAAGAAGGGCTACAATGATTTTCTCTAGGGACATAGCAGCAAGAGCTTTATGCTATGGTCCTTGGTTATGGTCCCTTTGTTTGGCTCAGTTCCTGGCTCAATTCTGATAGCTGCCTACAGAACAGCCTCACCATCATTTGCTGCACCCACTATGACCTATTGCCATTGCCTGTGTTTGAATATATATGTTTGTGCAGATGTAGGTCTCCACATGGGGTATTGAAATCTTAACCTCTTATTCTTAAGAAAAGACATGTTTCTGACAAAATTAAATGTGAATTTAATTTGGTTTGTTCACTTTTTTTGTAAGATCTTTCCCAGATCTTTAACTTTCTTTATAAATTTCATAAAATTTGACATTTTGAAAAAGTTAAAATGTGGGAGAAAACAAAATAAACACATTTGCCTGCCCAAGCAGAGGCCTTTGAGTATTATGCTCTTCAAGGGTAGATTTTGAATTTTTGTATGTCTCAATGAATTTGTGGTGCTGAATTTGCAAGATTTCCATCTTTGACAGCTCTATCACAGTACAGTGCATTACAACACAATACTCTCCACATTGGAAATAGCTCTTCCTAGTGAAATTTGTCTGATAGAAGAAATGTTCAATTTTTAAAAAAATCCTAGATTTTGAATATCCTATAATTGCAGCCTGGTATGATATTCTTGTTGAATAATCCATAGCATTTAGGGGGTTGCCACCAAACTGCAATGCCTTTTAAAAAAATAAAAATAAAAATTCTAGGGAGCACTGGAGGGCATGTTGTAAAAATGGCTTAATGGCTTTATGCAACCATGGGCCATACTCTGCACTGGTGGAGCAGGTAATAAAAACATTGGGGGGGGGGGATTTGCTAGAAGCTTGGAACTCCCTTCCCTTTTTTATACCATTTATCCCAATGAAGCATTCTAGTGTATTTAAACACTTACATACTATTGTGGAATTGTATTTGGTCCCAACGAAATTATTGTCTGTTGATTTTGGTTTGTTTTTTTTTAAATGTAACTGCAACCAACTAATATGGGGTGGGTGGATTAGAACAGCTCTTGTCCAGAAGCATGAGGCAGGTGTGGTTGTAGCATGTAGCTCTCCCTTTCCTGCTGTGGCATGTAGTAAATTGTTCCCATAGTGCAGTGATGGTGAACCTATGGCATATGTGCCAGAGAGGGAACTCCGAACCCTCTCTGTGGGTACATGTGTTGTTGCCCCAGTACAGAGTCCACCAGAGTTTGTTATTAGAAAGCCAGAAGGATGTGACACTTTGTGATAAATAAGTGAGTTTGGGGTTACAGTTTGGGCACTTGATCTCTAAAAGGTTTGCCATCACTGTCATAGTGGCACAGGTGATGTAACCTGCCCTTACGTGCTGACTTGAAACTCTATCTGTATGTTGGGCTTCCCTTCCTTGGTGGTGCTCTTCCCCCCACTTCCTGTAACTAACACAAATTCCCACCTAACATCAGACTTTGGGGTCCTAAAGTCTTTTTAAGGACAACCTATTGAGACAGGCTGGAATTTAAGCTTAAATCATATTTAATATTTTCCCTAAAACATTGTATATGTAATAAATCCTTTACTTTTTTAAAAGTGTAGTATCGTAACCTTTTATTAAGATCCTTTTCTGTTATAGTTCTACTGCTACCAACAAAAAATACTGAGTAGTTTCAGAGAAATGAAAGGGATTACTTTCATTTAAACACTGACTTAAATTTAGGCATTTAGTACCCCAATGGATCAACAACCATCTGATTCCCTTGAGTGGAATTAATCAACAGAGTAGAGAACTTTAGTTGGCAAAGTAATGCTGGGACACAAAAAAGTGTTTAGGAAAATGACAGCCAGTATTGCCACTGTCATGAAATGTTGAATGTTTGAGTTTCACTCTTCCTTCCACTTCTTAACTTTTTAGGAAGTCCTGTTATGATACAGTATGTTTGGCTCTAAAAACAGAGCAATTATTTTCATGCCGCCCACTCCCATCAGCAATTTCATGTCTCTTGTGGTTGTCTCTTTCATGGCTAGCCACCTTTTTTCATGGCTAGCCAATATTATTATTGGCAAACTTAAAATTCTGATGTTGTTTCAGACGTTCTTAAGATGTGAAGCACACAAGCTCTTTTTATTTCTCTTCTGCCTACTAAGATTATTTCAACTCCACATACGTAAATCCTCACATTATGCAAGAAATTAATCATATCAGAGTAAAGTAACTACTGGGTCTTTGCCAAGGGCCATAAACAGTGGTCAAAATGTGGGCCAGCCATTTACCTATGGATTAATAAAAGCACCAGGTTCAGTGGAGTGACTTAGAATTTTTTCACTATGAATTATAAAGTTTGGCAGGCATAAAATGCCATCTGAGGGATTGTGTTACTCAGCTGTTTTTATTATATATATATATATATATATATATATATATATATATATATTTAAAAAAGAGGATAGTTATTGAGAATTTAGTCTATCCTCACCCACGTTCACTATTGCTCTTGCATGCCTATGTAGGATAAGTTTGATCTCAAAGCTTATTCTGCCTTTAGGTAAAGTAAGGAACTGCAAAGACTGGGGTGTATTGAAGGGAGAGCAAATTGTTAATTAATTATAAGATTCTCTTTATCATATGACAAAATAATATGAATGTTTTGGAGCATTCTGTATTTTGGCTTGGTAGTGTGAAGTTGCCTTTTTAAAACTCTGCCTTGGGAAGCTCCAGTCTTGGGCCAGACCTGGTTGAAATATTTCTATGAAAAAAATATTTCTGCACAGAAATGCTATTTTCTGTTAATTTTTTACAGATTGAGTTCTTCAATGTTCACTTTCTAATTACAGGTAATTAACATTGTTCTGTTTAATCCAGGCCCTATAGGATTGACTGTAAATTAAAATTAGTAATTTAGATATCTCCCAAAAGTGTACAAGTAAATGTTTTATATACCATGACCATAACTGGGTGTTTGTTTTTACAAATATTCTGTTTTGTTTTTGCTACTCTGACATTGGAAAGATTTTGCAAAGTTCTAGCCTGCCTTTCAAGCCAAACCAGATCTCAAAGTACTTTGCAAAGACCATTTATTCACTTTGCAATAATCTCTTTGATCAATGCAAACAAATCACTTTACAACATCCCAATGAAACAGACTAGAAAAAGAAGACAACTACAGAAGTCCTGATGTGCAATTGACATCTATTGGAGTCAGACCCAACTAGTATAGCCAATGGTTGTAGAAGAGAGGGTTATAGTCTACCAACATTTGTAGAGCCACTGTTTCTTCACTCCTGGCTGACAATGAATCAGAAGACATCACAGATGGAGACAGATTTGAATATAGCTTGTCCCCACACAAATATTGGAATGGACTGCCTTGGATCATGGCAGACTCTCCTTTGTTGGAGCTGTTTAAAAAGTGGCTATTTCTCAGGAGCACTTCAGTTGTGTATTTCTCCATGGCAGGGGGTTGGACTTGGTGGCTCTTGAGATCCTCTCTGATACTATGATCCTAAACTTTAAACACTACCCATTGTACCACATATTGAGCTTCAAACTTTCACTGAAGAAGCTGCTTTGGAGGATGAAAAGTTACAGATCACAAAAGAGCGGCTACATCTCTGACATGCTTTATTAAAGAAAGAGGGGAGCTATAGTAAAATGTGTGTGTGTGTGCGCACACGCACACGTGCGCACACACACATGGGAGTGTGGGCATGTAGGCATGCTTGACTGATCTGTTTTGCATGTTTGCTGCCTACCTAATGGTGAGATTCACTTCATTTGAGGCTAGTCTAATTAATTTGACAGTATGGGAAACTTGCTCTTCCTGTTCACACTTATTATTCATCTCTGCAGAATGCCCTGTAGGGCATATATAGCACAATAAAGCAGTATTTACCAATCCCTTGATACTAAGTACATCTTTTAGACTGCTTCAGTACAATACAGCAGTGAGAATATGTGACTTAAGGGGAGCCAAAGAAAGATGATATCTTCCAGAACTGTGTCAATTTTAACAAGACTCATAAGTAAAGCAGGAAAAGGAAATATTCTTTATTTGTTGTTATAGTTTTCAAATTCTGCCAGGGGCTTCTTTTGAAAATTTAGTTGATTCCTACTGTGTTTTGATGACTTCAAGGAAACCAAACAAATGGCAGAAAAGTCTGAATGACTCAGTACAATAATATAATGTTAGTTCACGCACACACCGAATCCTACAAAAGTCACAAACCACACTTACAGGCTTGCATGGCTTTCTTACAAGCTTCTTTTCTTACTTTCAACTAGATTTGAAGGAGAATTCAGCATGAAACAAAATGAAAAGCCCTTCACTAGGTAGAAGTGCAAACTAGGCAGGTAACTGAAAAAAGAGATGAGAATTCAGAAGGTGCTCAGTGAAAATACTGAAACCAAATCCATAAGTCAGAGAAAGGATGAATCTACACTGCACATCTGCTGTGGTTTGAAACCACTTTAACTATTATATTTCCATCCAATCTCCTCTTCCTCCTCCTCCTCCTCCTCCTCCTCTAATGTTATCCCACCTTTACCAAGTCCAGGGCTCAAGGTTGCTTATAACTGTTAAAACAAACATAGCTTTTTTTAAAAAAAAAAAATCACAGCATACAACAGTTTATCATCTCATAAAAAACTAACACCTGTTAAAAATATAAATGATTAAAAGGAAAACAAGCAAATAGACAATACAACATATTATACAGGGCATTTGTCTCTTCTGCACTCAGTCATCAAGGGCTGCTAAAACAAAAAGGTCTTCACCTGCCTATGAAAATAGCAGGAAGGGCTCCAATCTAATCTCTCTGGGAAGGGAGTTCCCAAGACTGGGGCAGCCACCAAGAAGGTCTTCTCCCTTGTTCCCATCAGATATACCTGTAAGAGTGGTGGGAGAAAGAGAAATGCCTCTTCAGAAGATCTCAGACCACAGGCAGATTCATATAGGAGAATATGGAATAGAACTCTTTTGTGGAGGTCTTAAAATACAAATCCCAGAATTCTGTAAGATATCTATTTATTTATTTCCTATTATTATTATTTTATTATTTTATTTCAATGATTTATATCCCACCTTTCTCCCTCAATGGGATTCTCCCAAGGCTGGGGTGGGTGAAGTTGTGACATTTAAAGTGATATAAAATAATTCTTTGTGGTATTGATACATTCTTAGCAAATGCAGAAATCCCCCTTTCCTGTGAAAAAGAACATTTTGCTCCATCTGCAAGACACCTTGGGACTACAGAGATCAAGGGACACACACACTGGCCTCTGCTAATGACCAGGAACACTGGGACATTGGACTCATTGCCTCCCAGGAAGAAAATTGTGGCAAAGGCAAAACCAAAATCTAACTCTCTTACATCAACTAGAAAAAGCACAACTGAAGGACGTTTGCTTCCCCATTCCTAGCCAGAATGAACATTCAGTTCCAACTATCAATTGGTCTGAAACTACAGAAATGAAGAGAACCATACTGCCATAAGTCACAGGAAGAAGGGCTGTTGGGGTTGCTTCTGCACTTTTATCCAAGGAAGACTGACAACTAGAGAAGGTCTGCTAGGCCCCAATTGGCTATAAACACCTGTTTACAACTCATCATTTTGTTCTGGCATTGTCAACCTGAACTCCTTTCTCTGCTTTCCTCCATTTCTCTTCTTTTATCATTTTGTCAAATGAAAAAAAGGACACATTTTGGAACATTCCTCCATTCTGTTTTTTCTATTACTGTAAATTTATCCAGCCCATAATAACCCTCTTCTATACTTCCATGATTTTATGAATGGACTTGGACCAAGGTTCCCACCCACGCACCCACCACACTGATTTTCTACATGAATGTTATTTGGCTGTACACATCAGTCAGAAGATTGTGAAAGTGGGAAACTAATATATTTTTCCTTAAGTAGGGAAAAGAGGGACCCACTATATTTGTTTGGGTCACAGTTACACTCTATAGACTTAAGCCCAAATTCTGCTCCTGGGGAAAAACATATAAATCCTACCACAACTTTATTGATGTGAAATGAAGGACTGTAGAAGGACAAACGAGAGCCGAACTTTAGTGGAATTACTGCCTTGATAAAGGTTATGAGTGTTTGGCCCTTGGTCTGTTACATGAGAAAGACAGGTCTAGAAGCTCTTATGGAAAGATCAACTGATCCATCACATTGTAAGCAACACATTTTTAATTGTTCATTTTAGTCAAGGATCATTGGAACACAAGTCAATTTGCAATTTCATTAGAGTACAGAAAAGGCCTGAGGTCTATTCCTGGCAAAACAGGGGAAGGGGGGGCACTGTCAGAGTAATTCTGGCAAAAATTCATAAAAGATGTTAATCCCCTAATTAATTTTACGTATCAAGCAAGAATGAATGTGGCTTGCAATTGAAGCAGAAAGCATCTTGCCAAGAAGTGCATTTTATCATACCTTTCCCTGTAGGAAAAAAAAAAAACACCCCTCTTTACAACCTCTGTGGTGAGATCTTGCCAGCTAATGAGTAGCTTTGAAGCAACATTCACAGACCATTTGCTTTGATGACATTTGGAGCTTTTCACCCTCACCCTCCCCATTCCAAAGTTTCTTGTAGCTATAACAGCCAGGCTACAGAAGCATTAGAAAACTAATCAATACCGTAAGATCTGCCAGTTTTTAGTGAAAAAAAAAAAAGGATCACATCTTTTAACTCTTGACTTAGTGTATACATTTTTAAGTTAAACCTTATGAAGAAAGCCGAATGAATGATGCTTGCCTATATTCACTGGCACACAAGTGTGACACAGCTTTCCTTCTGTGCATTAACTTCAAAAGCTCCTGACAATCTGTGTTGGTTAGCCTTCCATAAAACTAAAATTACACGGTCATCATACATAATCTACTGATTGATTGCATCTGTCAGAATGTCACAAATAATGAATGTGTTGTATAGTTATACTTTGAAACGCATGACACTTACTGTGCAAAAGATAACAAAGACTACATGTTCATTCAGACTTTAGTGGAATCTCATAGGTATCAGTCAAACACACATCCGCTCACCTAATTTCTTCCTTTAGGTGAGGCCATGGTGCAGTCACCTTATCAGGACCTGAATGAAGTATTCAAAAGGAGAATTATTTTCACCAGTCATTTCGTTAGATGGATTTGTAATTGCTTGACCAACCAAACTCAAAGGGTGTTCAGCAATGGCTCCTATCTGTTATGGGGAGAAGTGACCAATGGGATGTCACAGTGTTCTGTCCTGGGCCCAGTACTATACAACATTTTTCTCAATGACTTGGAAGATGGAATAGAGGGCGTGCTTAGGAAATTTGCAGATGACATCAAATTAGGAGTGGTAGACAACACTCCAGAGAACAGGATCAAAATTCAAAATGACCTTATTAGATTAAAGAGCTGGACCAAAACTAACTATGGGCCTCGGCAGACGGCTAATAGAGCCGTCCTCGAGGCAA